>JAGPOW010003364.1:1630819-1727511 GCA_030014935.1 Caiman crocodilus | reverse complement strand
GGTCATCTGACCCCGGTGCTCTTTCCTGCCAAGGCAGGGGGTCGGACTAGATGATCTGCCCAGGTCCCTTCCAACTCTAGACACTATGATACTATGATAACTGGGGTAGTTAGACGGGGGTAGCACTTGGCAACTGCCTAAGTGAAGCTATGATGAACTTCCATGGCTGTTTTGGACCCAGAGAGATGCGTCCCCCTAATAATCAGGGGATGGTGGTATAATTTAATTGGGCTGTATGATCCGGTGGTGAGAGGCCTGCAGTGAGGATGTGTCCCCTTTTCCTGAAGGAGGAGGGAATAAGAGAGGAGCTGGCCACCAGTTTTCCTGGGCCAGTTTCCGGATGCCCATGCTGGGGAAATGCTGATGGCAACCAGAGCCAGAAGGTAATTAGCCGGGACAAGCAGCCCGGGGGGAAGGAGCTGCCTCTGTCTTGCTGATGACAACTGCAGAGAAAGCCATGCCTCTTGACCTCTCGTTGTCACACCGACTGCTGTGCTAAATGCACCCGATGGGTAATCCAGGGATGACAAACCCCCATACCTGCACATCTGACTGGGTTCAGAACCGGACCCGCTCATTGAACTCCATCCTCCTCCCTAGCAAGAGGAGGCCGGGCTGCTCTCTCAGCATGGCGTGGAGGCTCCCCAAATCCTTTGCACACCGAAAGGCAGACTGGAGACAAGTCTGATTGGCTCAGCGAGGCAGGGGAAGTTGGAGGCATGCAGTGGCTCTCCGTGGGGCTCGCTCCTGGCAGGATTGGACCCACAGGGAATGCTGAAGTTCATTGCTTGTTACAAGTTTTGCAACTCTGCAGTTATGCAACGCACTGAATAAACTGTGGCTTAGCTGGCACAAGGGGCCAAGCGCTAACACAGGAGTGTCCTTGCACCCAGGGGACTTGTCAGGAGTTTTGGTGTTTGCTTCATTTGGGCCATAAGTGCCTTATTTATTTCACAGATTTCATAGACATTAGGGCTGGAAGGGACCTCGGGAGATCATCGAGTGCAGCCCTCCCACCCCAGGGACAGGAGGTCAGCTGGGGTCAAGGGATCCCAGCCAGATAAACGTTCAAATGCTTCTTAAAGGAGTCCAGAGTAGGTGCTTGGACCACTGCTGGAGGCAGTCTGTTCCAGGCCGCGGGGGCTTGGACAGTAAAGAACTTTTTCCTTACGTCCAGCCTGAAACGGTCTTGGAGGAGTTTGTGACCTTTTGACCTTGTCATCCCTTGGGGCTCTCTGGTGAACAATCGCTCCCCCAGATCCTGGTGAGCACCCCTCATAAACTTATAGGTGGCCGCCAGATCACCCCTGAGCCTGCGCTTTTCCAGGCTAAAGAGTCCCATGGCTCGCAGCCTGTCGTCATAGGGTCTGCTTCCCTGACCTCTGACCATGCGCGTGGCTCTTCTCTGCACTCTCTCAAGCTTCTCCACACCCTTTTTGAATTCTGGGACCCAAAACTGGACGCAGTACTCCAGCTGCAGCCTCACCAAGGCCGAGTACAAGGGGAGAACGACGTCCCGAGATTCGCTTGAGAAGCATCTATGGATGCAGGCGAGCATTTTGCTTGCTTTACTAGTTGCAGCAACGCACTGCATCTTGTGGTCAAATCAAGGGAGAGTCCTTGCCCTCCATCGAAGCTGACCTCATGAAAGAACACCTCGAGAGGCTGGACACCTTCCAGTCAGCCAGCCCTGATGGGTTACACCCCAGGGTACTCAAGGAGCTGGCAAGAATCATAGCCCAGCCCCTGGCATGGATCGTCGAGAGCTCCTGGCGCTCTGGTGAAGTGCCTGACAATTGGAAGAAGACCAATGTGGTGCCGATCTTCAAGAAAGGGAGGAAAGTGGATCCGGCAAACTACAGGCCCATCAGCCTGACCTCTATTCTGGGGAAGGTCTTAGAAAAGATTAGCAAAGAGGCTATCCTTAACAGACTAGCTGAAGGCAATATCCTGAGCCTTTGATCTGATATCCCATGATCACCTCTTGGCTAAACTGGCTAACTGCAGCCTTGACCTCACCACGATCCCCTGGCTGGGGACTTGGCTCTGCGGCAGGACCCAGAGGGTGGTGGTTGACAGCAGTCAATGGTCTTGGTTCACTGCGACCGCGGGGTCCCCAAGGCTCTGTCCTTGGGCCTTTACTATTTAACATGCCCATCAGTGATGTGGACGGGATAGAAGTGGACTGGCCAAGTTTGCTGATGGCACCAAATTCTGGGGTAAAGCATCCACACCTGAGGACAGGAGGGTGATCCAGGTGGATCTCGACAGGCTCAGGAAATGGGCAGACGAGAACCTGATGGTGTTTAACACTGAAAAATGCCAGGTTCCACCTTGGGAGGGAAACCTGCAGCATGCTTTTAGGCTAAGCAGTGCTATGCTGGTTAGCGCTACAGATGAAAGGGACTTGGGGGTCAGGATTGACCACAAGATGAACTTGAGCTTTCAATGCGATGTTGCAGCTGGTAAAGTGAGCAAAATGCTGGCTTGCGTCCATAGATGTTTCTCAAACAAATCCCAGGACATCATTTTCCCATTGTACTTGGCCTTGGTGAGCCACAGCTGCAGTACTGCGTCCAGTTTTGGGCCCCACAATTCAAAAAGGATGTGGAGAAGCTGGAGAGAGTGCAGAGAGGAGCCACGCGCGTCATCAGAGATCAGGGGAACAGACCTTACGACGACAGGCTGAGAGCCATGGGGCTCTTCAGCCTGGAAAAGCACAGGCTCAGGGGTGATCTGATGCCACCCATAAGTCTATCAGGGTGCTCACCAGGATCTGGGGGAATATCTGTTCACCAGAGCGCCCCAGGGGATGACAAAATCAAACAGTCACAAACTCTGCCGCGACCGATTCAGGCCGGACACAAGGAAGAACTTCTTCGCTGTCTGAGCCCCCGAGGTCTGGAAGAGACTGCCGCTGGAGGTGGTTCAAGCAACCACTTTGAACTCCTTCAAAACACATTTCGATACTTATCTTGCTGGGATCCTATGACCCCTGCTGAGTTCCTGCCCCTGGGGCAGGGGGCTGGACTTGATGATCCTCCGGGGTCCCTTCCAGCCCTGATATCTATGAAACCTATGAAATGACCCCCAAGTCCCTTGTGGCCATGGTGCTAACCAGCATAGCACTGTCAAACCTATAAGCATGCTGTGGGGTTTCTCCCCAAGGTGGAGTACATTGCATTTATGTGTTGAACACCATCAGGTTTTCACCCACCCATTTTCTGAGCATGTCAGGGTCGGCCTGGATCACCCTCCTGTCCTCAGGTGTCATCACTTTACCCCAAAGTTCAGTGTCATCGGCGAGCTTGGCTAGTCCACTGCTGATACCAATGTCCACATCACTGATGAAGATATTGAATAGTAAAGGCCCAAGGACAGAGCCTTGGGGGACCCCGTTGGTCACAGTGCACCAGGACGATTGACTTCCATCATCCACCACCCTCTGGGTCCTGCCGCGGAGCCAATTCCCCAGCCAGCGGATCGTGGTGAGGTTGAGGCCGTAGCTGGCCAGTTTTTCTATGAGATGATCATGGGACACCAGATCAAAGACTTTTTAAAAATCAAGATATATGACATCAATCTTTTCTCCCTTGCCCAGGTGATAGGTCACCTGGTCGTAGGAGGAGATGAGATCAGTCAGACAAGACCTACCTGCAACAAACCCGTGCTGGCTGTCCCTCAGAAACCTGCCATCAGTCAGTTTGTCAAGAATTGTCTCTTTGAAGATTTCTTCCAAGATCTTCCCCAGAATAGAGGTCAGGCTGATGGGCCTGTAGCTCCCCAGATCCACTTTCCTCCCTTTCTTGATGATAGGCATCACATTGGTCTTCTTCCAGTCTTCGGGCACTTCTGTGCCAGGGGCTGGGCTATGATGCTCGCCAGCTCCTTGAGTACCCTTGGGTGTAAACCATCAGGGCTGGCTGACTTGAAGGTATCCAGCCTGTCAAGGTGTTCCTTCACATAGTCTACATTGATGAAGAGTAACAATTCTCCCTCACTCTGGCTGTCCCGTACCATATCCAGCAGGGCTGTCCCTGGGGGCTGGTGAAAAACCAATGCAAAATACTCATTAAGCAGCTTGGCTTTTTCCTGGGCATTGGTTGTCAGTTGTCCCATCTGGTTCAGCAGGGGTCCAATGTTGCCCTTGCTTTTCCTCCAGCTCCCCACATATCTAAAAAAAGGGCTTTTTATTGTCCTTGATGCTCGAAGCTAGTTGGAGTTCAGTTGCAGCCTTGGCTTTCCTGGTTTGCTCTGTGCATGTCCAGACCAGAGCACAATATTCCTCCTTGGAGGTGGATCCAGTCCTCCATCCTTTGTAGGTCTTCCTTTTTAGGCTCAAGAGGTCCACAAGTTCCCTGCAAAGCCAAGGGGGCTGCTGTGCCCTTTTGCTGCCTTGCCTCCGAGACGGGATAGACATTGCTTGTGCATTGAGGATCGCTCCCTTGAGGAGCAACCACTCTTCCTGAACTCCCCTCCCCTGGGGTCGCGGTCCCTTAGGGCCTCACTGTTGAGCCACCTGAGCTTGTCAAAGTCGGCTTTCCTGAAGTTGAGGACTTCTGTGTTGCTGACCGACTTGCCAGCTTTACGGTGGATGGTGAAGGTGATTGGCTTATGGTCACTGTCACCCAGCTTCTCTTCGGTCGTTAGGTCGCTGATTAAATCATCCCCCGTTGCCAGTACCAGGTCAAGCAGTGCTATACCTCTCATCGGCCTGTAGACTACTTGTATCAGATAGAGCTCGTCCACACATGAGGAAGTTTTGGGACCACTCGGATCTGGCCGAGCGCTCTTCCCATGAGATGTCAGGGTAGCTGAAGTCTCCCATGACAGCCATGGACTGGGAGCGTGTGTCCTCAGCCAATTCCCTGGTGAACTCCTGGTCAAGCCCTTGACCCTGGGTAGGAGGTCTGTAGTAGACTCCCACCATTGTGTCCTGTGCCATGTTCCCCACAGGTTTTCACCCAGAGGGTCTCCAGTCGTCCATCCTGGGCGCCAATGTTGGCTTGCAGGGACGCGTAGCTCTCCCTGACAGAGAGAGCTACATCCCCGCCCCTTTGTCCACTCGATCTCTCCTGTACCGGGCATAGCCGTCTATACCCGTGGTCCAGTCATGGGTGGAGTCCCACCACGTCTCCGTTATCCCTATGACATCGTAATCCTTTTGGTTTAGCAGGAGGACCAGTTCCTCCCATTTGTTCCCCCAGCTCCTGGCATTTGTGTACAGGCAGGCAAGTGTCCCATTGGGGGCCCTTGCCTTCCCTACACATCATTTCAGGGCTGGGGTATGGGTGGGTTCCCTTGAGTGCCTTGTCCTGCTGGAATTGCAAAGGTTGCCCAGTGGGCTTGCTGAGGCGGTGGTCCCCCCAACCCCGGCAGGCTCAGTTTAAAGCCCGGTGGAGCAGGTCAGCCCGTCTGGCTGAGAAGAGCCCGCTCCCCGGCGGAGAGAGGTGGAGGCCGTCTCTCCCCAGCAGACCTCTCTCACCAAAGAGCGGGCTGTGATCGTGGAAGCCGAAACTAGAAAACATAATCTCAACTTTACCAAAAGGTCACTTGAGCCCAGACATAAATTGTAGTGTTTAAGACACCCGTGCCACAGTCTTTGGTTGACTACCTCCACCCGGCTCTCCGTCCTCAGCCCATGACCCACAACCAGGAGGAGCAAGGAAAATACCACCTGTGCCCCACAACCCCTTAAGTCCTGCTCCCAAAGCCCTGTAGTCTCTCATGACCTGGCTGGGATTGCTCCGAGCCATGGCATTCGTGCCCACATGGATAAGCTGCATGGGGTAGTGGTCAGTGGGCCAGATGAGTTTTGGGATCCTCTTGGCTACGTCCTGGATGCAAACTCCCAGGAAACAGCAGACCTCCTGAGATAAGGGGTACTGAGATACTGCATCCTCAGTCCCCCTCAGGATGGAGTATCCTGAGGACAAGGACCACGCTGCGAGTGGCCTTAGGGAGAGCAGGGACGGTAGCCGAGGATGAGCCCACATTGCCTAAAGGAGCTGGCAGCTCTGCAAGCTCCACGGGGGCTGCCAGAGGGTCGTACCTGTTGCAAAGCTCCAGAGGAGAGGGAGCTAAACACGAGAGCAGAGGTGTGCTTCTCAGTGCCCCGCAGAGAGAAAGCAAAGGCTGGATGCAGTGCACGAGCCCTGGCAAGTCTCACACCGTGCAAGTGCCAGAAAGGAAGCCAAGAAATCACCTTTTTTAGAAAAGCCCCCGCTTGCTGGCTGGACCTCCTGCTGCGGCAGCTCTCACATCCCGAGTTGGGATTGTCTCACCGTTTGGACACAATCCCAACCTGTGCACAGTGTCATCACAGCGTGTGCGAGACATGACAGGGTCACACAGATTTACGTGCAGGCGTATATAGGTGCAGGCTTGATGGTATGCACCCATTCAAATGTTTTCTGTGATGGAGTTTGCCATTTGGATCACTTTCTCAATCACAACTCTCACCAGGGACTGTGGCCGGCCTTAAAAGAGTCAGTCAACTGGGATAATACTTTGGAAGTTCAGGACGGGCACTCAGACCATCACAAAGGCCAGAGGTCAGAAGCTTAATGCACTCATCTTGCCAACTCAGCTCCAAGCTCAACTTTTCCTTGTTTTTACAAAACCTGTACCAGGAAGTTTATTTTTCCCAGCATAAAAGTCAGCATTGATGCCTGAATGGCAGCAGCTTAAATGAAATTTAAAGCGACCTACATGCCAACTTGAAAAAACAAACCAGAAAAAGGTTGTGTTTTCAATTTCTCGTGCGTCAGCAGAGCCCCAGCTTCAGCAGCCGATTCTTAGGTAGGGGCTGTAGACTGACATTTGGAGTAAACCTGCGAATTGGTGCATGTGTCTGGGCCGTTCTTGTGGGCTCTGAAGAAGTAACGAGAGATTAACAGACAGGAGGGGTACGCTGCGCGAGCACTGCCCTAGGGGGCTGGAACTGACCTTTCACACAATCACAGACAAGGAGGACCGGAGGGACCTCGGGAGGTCACGTCTAGTCCAACGCCTGCTCCAGGCAGCACCAGCCCCAACTGCATCAGCCCAGGCAAGCCTTTGTCTACCTGGGTCTGAAGGATGCAGGTGCCACCACCTCTCCGAGTAACCTGTCCCAGTGCTTCATCACCCTCCTACTGAGAGTTTTTCCTAATCTCCAGCCTCAGTTTCCCTTGCTGCAGCTTGAGCCCATTGCTCCTTGTCCTGTCATCTGCCCCCACTGAGAGCAGCCCAGCTCCATCCTCTTCGCAGCACCCCCAGCAGGCAGGTGAAGGATGCTATTCAATCCCCCTCGGTCTTCCCTTCTGCAGATTCAATCAGCCCAGCTCCCTCAGCCTCTCCTCAAGTCAAGTTTTAACTGATCTGCTCCTAGCAGAAGGGAGACAAGTGCCTCGTTTCATAGAATCACAGAATTGCAGAAAATGCGGGTTGAAGGGAGCTCAGGAGGTCACATCTAGTGCAACCCCTGCTCCAAGCAGGACCAGCCCCAACTACAGCACCCCAGACAAGGCTTTGTTGAGCTGGGTCTTAAACACTTCCAATGATGGAGACTGCACCACCTCTCTGGGCAACCCATCCCAGTGCTTCACCACCCTCCTCGTGAGAGTTTTTCCTAATATGCAACCTCAACTTCCCTTGCTGCAGCTGGAGCCCATTGCTCCTTGTCCTGTATCTGCCCCCACGGAGACCAGTCCAGCTCCAGCCTCTTTGCACCCCCCTGCAGGGAGGTGAAGGCTGCTATTCAGTCCCCCTTGGTCTTCTCTTCTGCAGACTCCAATCAGCCCAGCTCCCTCAGCCTCTCCTCACCAGTCCTGTCCTGCAGCCCATGAACCATGTCCATTGCCCTCCACTGCACTCTCTCCAATGCGTCCACATCCTTTCTGTAGTGGGGGGCCCACAGCTGGCCCCAGGACTCCAGATGTGACCTCAGCTCTTAGGAACTGCACTCGCCATGGGTGGGCGTCCAAAGGCCCAGTGCTGGCGTGACAATGGAAAACAAGTCTGCACCTTGGAAAGGCCGGCCTGTGTTTCATGGGGGACTCAGCAGCTTTTCTCGGACTGGTGTCACCTTGGACCAGCTGCTTCCTCCCTTGTGCCAAGCGGCCCCATTTGCACGGCTGGGAGTGTGACTTGCCCCATCTTCACTCCTGTAAGTGTGAAGTGAAGTTCAATCAGGGGCATCGCAGAAAAAAACAGTAGATGAATCATCCTCAACTCTGCGGAGGCCCAAGAGCAGGGGCAAGAGGGCATGCAGGTTTCGAATGAACCATTTTTTGCTTTCTTTTTTTTGCCATTTTTTGGTGGAAACACATCCCTTGAAACACTGAGTAACTCTTGCCAGGCTGTGTCTCCTCTCCTATGCTAAAACCAATCATTGTAATGCTACCCGGTGGCACTCCAACAGGGGGAAGGCATTCTGTTGTGCATTGTGCAGATGATGGAAAACGAAACAAAGGGGCGGCTCATTTCCTGCAGGTGTCCTGCAGACAGCAAAACGCCACTGCTCAATTCTGCGTCGGAGGCAGCATTCCCAAGGCTGGGCCTTACTCAACGTGCCAATTTTGATGCATCATCTGCTCAAAGGGAGTGACAGCCATGGCATAGGACGTTGTAGATCGCAGCCCAGGCACAAGCGAGTCACGTGGAGACACATACAGTTACCTGCAAGAGGTGTTTCCTTCTGCAAACAGCCGGGGAGCCATTCTGGGTGCAGTTCTGATAGTCCCGTATGATGAGGAGGATTATGGAGCAGTTCCCATACCAGGAGAGACTGAAATGGCTAGGACTCTTCGATTTGGAAAGGAGAATGCTGAGGGCAATACGGTAGAGGTCTATACGATCATGAAGGATGTGGACAAGGAATAGGGATCAGTTATTCACCGTGTCCTGGAGTGCTAGAACTAGGGCCCACCCACTGAACGAACAGAAAACAGCTGTAAAGCTAACGAGAGGAATACTTTTTTATACCATGCATAGTTAACTTGCGGAGCACATCAGCGCAGGAGGTGGTTAAGACAAATTGCATAGCCAGATTCAGAGACTGGATAAGTTCATGGACGATAGATCCCTTAACAGTTATAGATGTGTCCTCTGCCATCTCTAAATGGGTGATGGTGGATGCTAGAGATCGTACCAAATAGAGCAGGGGTTTCCAAACTGTGGTACGCGAACCCCTGGCAGTACGTGGGAGAAATCGTGTAATGGCAAATTTCATTTTCATTATAATAACAACTAGCATTTAAGGAGTTAGAATACAAACTGTACGCTGGTATGGGTAGCTGGTAAATCTGAAAGGGGTCTGCAATAAGAAAAGTTTGGGAATCCTCTGGAAGAGGGGATACACCACTACAGACGGCCTGTAGAGCACCTGCCAGTGTCGGAGACGGGCTGCGGGCTGGTTGGACCGCCGCTCTGAGCCGTCTGACACGTCTCACGACCTTATGCAGAGTGCAGAGGGGGAGACTGGGAAAAGCTGGAGCGCCTCTTCGGTGTTTGTCCAGCAAGACCTTGGCAACCGTCAATCCTCTGGACTATGGTGTATGTGCAAGAGGTCCACGCGACCATCATACCAAGACCTCCAGTGTGGACACCTAGCACAGGAGGCTGCTCAAGACCGACTATGTCCCGCTCCCACTTTAGACCATTGAGACAGAGTCCGAAGGCCAGACTGAGCCCAGACATTCAGCACCTCCACGGTGGTAGCTTCTGCCAGAGAACAATGGACAGGAATTGCTGCTGACTGCTTACTCCTCAGCGAGGGCACATTTCTATCAGGGTGATGACCCTTAGTCTTTCTGCAACCAAGGGGGTGGGGGCCAGGATTGGAGGTGCCCGATACTCGCCTTACTCTGGAGGTTGCAACGCTATGGTGTTTTATAGGAGCTCCCCCACCACGACTAGTCCCACCGCGTAGCCACCAGGCCCTTCAGTCAGATGCAGTTTATGGTCGCGGCCAGGACCCGATCCCATAAAGAGAAGCAAAGGGGTGAGATGTGAGGGCACCCCAGCAGCGCAAAGGCTGCACACAGACATGGCTCTGAAGGATCTGGGTGAGGTGAGGGAGCACAGAGCTGAGCTGCATGCCGTCGTGCCAGCTCCCACGCACTTCTTAGCCCTGCACAGAGATTAAGACCTAAGGACCTGAGTATGGATGCAAAGCACTACTCGCTCCAGGGACCGGTCTGCTAGAACCAGGTCATTGCCGGATGGGGATGGGGCCTGGAGGCTTGCAAGGGATGAGCCCTGACTGCCACATCTGGGAAGGGATGCAGCCCAGAGCTGGCAGGGCAGCCTTGCCGAGTCCGCAAGACAGGAACTCAGATAAGCAGCAGCAACATGAAAAACAGGGCGTCTGCTTCGCCCTGCAGCAAAATCCCAATCCCCGTTGCTACGTCAGTCTTTGCAGGTAGCGATGGCAGGAAGTGAGGGTGCCGACAGATGTGCTCGCTCACGTTCCACTTAGAGCGCGTCAGAGCAGACTCAATTAACGGAGTCTAATTAACACGCCCATCCCCGAGCACACACATAGGCAGCCTGAGGTTACGGGATTGCTAGTAACAAGTTTCTTGGGCTGGCTGTTTGCATCCTTCTTGCTGCCAAGACGAAGGCAACCAACTTTCGGTAAAAGCAAAAGCATACTCCTGTGTCTTTTTATGATTGTTTTAAATACCATTAAGCTGCATCATCTCTGTCTAGTGATGCTTTTCCTGGCGCTCTCCCGCCCCAAAACTGACTGAGGGAAATGGCATCTCTGTTAGAAAATGAGAAGTGAGCTCCTTGCCCCCGGCTGAGCCTGCTGGGTGGTGGCAGCAGCCCGGGACACCTGGACTGCCTCCGGCCCGGATCAGTCTGAACAGCGAGATGGCGACACTTCGTTGGTCATCCTTCTTTGAGAGGCTCCTGGGGACCGAGTCGGAGGGATGCTGGGCACTAACCGTCACCTCATGGGGTATCAGCTCCATGGACCAAAGCTTTGGGGCAGGAACGGGCCAAAGCCCCATTTCCCATGAGAGAAAATGTAGCTGTCAGTGGTTAATGCAACGACTGCTGCGAGACGCCAAACCAGAGCCGGCTTCTCCCATTTCGGACACCCGCTCCCAGCCTTTCCCTGGCAAAAGCCACTAGCCTTTTCTATTCCAATGGAGATATTTCCTCTCCCTTCCTTGCTCCCCCCACAACGGCTCTTCCTGAACGGCAAAAATTCTTTGTGCCTTGAAAAGACTGTTTAAAATAGACTAAGCCCCTAAATGCCACCCATTATCTCACAGCTCATTTTGCTGCCTTGCTGGCGTGGGGCTATTCAAACACCCCACCTCTGCTGTCCCTGCCCTCGGGGGATCTACTTGAAGGGAGCGCCCCCGGCCAGAGCCCGGCTTCCAGCCTCAGCGGCAGAATCGTGGGATCCCTTCGAACGCCTCCAAAACGGAGCTGCTCCGCTGGGTTGAGCCTGGCTGCACGAAGCGGAGGTGGATTTTGTTTCAGGGACTTCGTCTCATTTAGTGCACGAAGTGTCTCAGGACCGTACCGAGAGATCTGCTCCCTGCCGTGAGCCCAGACGCAAAGGCTGGACTGCGAGGGCTTGTCCAAACTGTGTCAGGAGCACGGCCTGGGGAGGCTAGGACGGAGCCCATTCAATCCGTGCATCAGAGCCAGAGCGTCGCCCGCGCAGCTGCTTTCAAGCCAGGGGTCTCTGGGTGCTGGGAAGGCATCTGGGACCACCTCGGGGGGAAACCTCTGGCTCTGGTACACGTCCAGGGATCTGGGGGGCTGGGGTGCGTTCAGCTGCATCTTCTCTGGCACTCGTTGCTGACACGGTATAGACTCTGCACAAAATACCCGGCGTCCCTTTCTGCCCTTGTCCCGAGCCACTGAATGCTGCAGAACAGCAGGCCTGCTCCCACCGTATGTCCCGGGACAGCCGGTATCTCCCGTGCAAGGATGCTTCTCACAGAGCTGACCTTGGAGGGGGACGGCACCCACGCCTGCACAGAGCTGCTCATCTGGCCTGGGAACACCTCAGTCCTCTCCCTTGGTCCCCGCTCCAAATTTCCTCGGCCTTATGCAGCAGTCTAGCATCGCTTTAACAGGTCGGGTTAGTATTCAGTGTCTAATCCCACCAGACCGTGAGCGCATCGCAGCGACTCCTGCAGACAGAATAAGACAGAATAACTGCACCCTTGATGCGCTCTCCGTGGGGAACAGTTATCTCAGCGGACGCTGGGCTCTCGCAGAAAGGGGAACAAGACGCTTGTGATTTGCTCCTTCATTGTGTGCCGTGTGATAGGTTTTAAGGTGAGAAAGGATGATTAGGATCCTATGGCCTGAGCTCTAGCGTAACAGTAACTCCTGCTAGGGCAGGATCAAATCTTTGAGAGAGAGGGCAGCAGCCTGGGTTGAAAGAGGCTGGTGGAGGAGAACGGCTCCTGTTCACAGTGCCATCTTTGAATGGTTAATGCCCCTCCCCGTTACCCTTTCACACCAGATTGCCATTGTGAATTTGTCTAGCTTCAAATCCAAGCCACCGGGTCTTGGCCTTTTGTCGCCACCTAAGACTGTGATACTGCATGTTTAGCCTTTCACAATAGCCCCTTGCCAAATGAACTCCTTGTGAAGCAGAATATCTGCCTGCTCTCCTCATGCTGCTTAGCCCTTTAAAGCCAGAAGTCCCATGGGGAAGTGGCTTCTTCACCGGGCTTTCAAATGCAAAGGGGCTGTGCCGCTTGCAGGCAGTCCTAGAGCACAGCTGTGTGCTTGCACCAGCTTGCGCCCCTTTCCAAGTGCTGCGAGGCAGGGGTGCGTTTCAAGGTAACCCTAATTTCTTCAAAGCCTCCTTCAAAAAAAGTTTTGCAGGGGTTTAGGTTGTAGCCGTGTTGGTCTAAGGACATAGGCAGACAAGGTTCCTTGGGTGAATTTGGTATCTTTTACTAGACCAACCCAAATAGTTGGAGAATAGTTATTAAGCAAGCTGTATCTTTTACTAGACCAACCCAAATAGTTGGAGAATAGTTATTAAGCAAGCTTTCGGGCTCAAAGACCCTTCATCAGGCTAAGGTGGGTTCAGCAATTGGTGTGCGCTCCTCCTGGATGGGATGAAAAGTTTTGCCACACTTCAGCTGGCAGCACTCCCCCCGCTTCTCCTGAAAGAAAAGGCTGATTATGGAGATGGGAGCAGAGCATTTGAACGACGGGGTTAAAACACTTCAAAACCCTCCATCCGAATGCACAAGCCGGTGCCATTACCCGAGTCCCATACACAGGTAAGACCATTTCACCTCAGCAGGGTTGCTAGTCGTTTACTACTGCGCAAAAGGCATGACCTCAGGTTTCCCCACAGCCTGCTTCCTGGCAGGGGTTTCCCTCTAACCCGGCTTACCAAGTGACGAGTAACAGAAGAGAGAGATGGGTCCAGCTGGCCTGGGTTGGTGCTCAAGCACTCCATAATGTTCCTTGGTCAGTGATGTTAAACAGGTGGGAATGAAAAACAAAAAGAGGTGTCTCCAAGAGGATTAGAGATCTGGGTGGAAGAGCAGGGCAGCAGTCAGCCAGGATTCCCACGCTGTTTGCAATAGGATTCTGGACACTGAATCGGTATCGGCCGATACGACTCATTAAAAATCGGCCATCAGCACGGGCCCAAAAAGCCTCTTTTGGTGCACCCCTATGAATGACCTGCACTGTTAGGATGTCACTGACCTGCTGTCTCCATCATGAACCCTGAACAGCAGGGACAGCTTTGAAAAATGAAAGCAAACTGGCAAAATGAAGATGGCTCGCATATCGCTGTTCCCAGGGATGCAAGAAGGGAACGACTTGGCATCCCAGGAAGGGGCTGAAATGCTGCTGTTGGTTCTGCGCCCGTTCTGTTCAGCAGCAAGGGGCTCCGGTCTCCACTGCTATCGGTACAACAGCTTCCCCTGGACCTAACGGGCTGATCTTGCTCCTAGAGAAGCCAGTGGCAAAAGTTCACGGGATCAGATCACAAGTTCAAACGCATGCAAGAAACCAAGCAGGCCCCAGTACCTCTGAGCAGCAGAACTGCCCTGAATAACAGAAACCCTTGCAACATGTCACTTCATGAACTCGCAGGTAAAGGGTTTTCAGCACCAGGGGCCTTATCTTATACTTCCAGATAAGTGGCCTGAAAGTTTTTTTAAAGCATCTAGAACTCATCAGGGATGCTTGTCACTTTTGAAATACTTTGGACTAATTTGGGTTCTGAAATGGGAATGCTGAGGTCAAAATCTGTTTGGTGAACCTAGTGTTACCCTCCCAACACGGCCGTGGAAAGGAGTATGCTTGTTCTTGTGCTGGGGAATGGAAAGAAGCTGAATATGAGCCAACAGTGTGGCCTTGTTACAAAGAGGGTAGAGGAGGGCAACAAAAATGGTTGTGGGGCTGATTGAGTCTGCAGGAGAGAAGACCGAGGGGATTGAACAGCAGCTTCACCTCCCTACCGGGGGCTGCAAAGAGGATGGAGCTGGGCTGGTCTCAGTGGGGACAGATACAGGACAAGGAGCAATGGGCTCAGGCTGCAGCAAGGGAAGTTGAGGCTGGACAGTAGGAAAAACTCTGTCAACAGAAGGGTGGTGAGGCACTGGAACAGGTCACCTAGAGAAGCTGTGGGATCTCCATCCTTGGAGGTGTTTAAGACCCAGGTAGACAAAGCCTTGGCTGGGATGCTGTAGTTGGGGCTGGTGCTGCTTGGAGCAGGGGTTGGACTGGATGTGACCTCCTGAGCTCCCTTCAACCCTCCTTGTCTGTGATTCCATGAGTATATTCCAAGTCCCCAGGAGGGACATCCGTCTGCCTGGTCTGGGGTGATTTCCCAGGCTGCCCTGCTCACTGAGCCGATAGCTTGATTCCCGAGTGGCAAAAACCGACTTTTCTGACGGAGGCAGGCAGAGCGCTAGCACACAAGCACAGCGGGGGATGCTCCTCGCATTTGTGAGCAGCTGGTCCGGGACTGAAACGAGAGTCTGAGGAGCCACCTGGCTTTAACAGAGGGCTAGAAGACCGGAGGATTATTGGAGGGTTGTAGTTAAAAATCAGGGGTTTGCAATTCTGGGGTCAGGGACGGTTCCTGTGATGGAAGAGCGGGGCTCAAACCCAGCCCAGCGACCAATGGTCCTTACAAGCCCAGCAGTTATTTCATGGAGCTGCTGTAAGAGTCTCAAGGATACACTAAGCTCTCTTGTGAGAGCTACCTACTGCTGGGACAGGTGCTCTGCAGACATACCAAGGGGGTTAGCTGAGAGCATGTGGGTGAATTTGCCTACTAAGAGACATTACTTGCATTCCTAATGCTGCACAGTGCCGTGTGCCTAGGATTGACTGGATCTTTTGCTGGGAAGTTTAGACGAGAAGAGTTAGGCGAGGCCCCTCCACAGAGAGTCATTGGTACGGCTTTTACATGGGACCCGGGGCTCCGGCCTGGAGAGGACGGTCTGGATGAAGCCCACCCCCTGCTGCCACTGGCAGTCACCTCGCTATCTCCTCGCTCACCGGCCTTTCATTAGGGACGCTGGTAAAACTGGTTAGCACTTATTTATTTATCTGTCACTGGTCAGCATTTACTTATCGCCTGAAGTTTGCAAAGTTGTTCCCTCGTGTCCAGCACCGGGAGAAAAGGTGACTCCGGTTTCTGGGCTGAACCCATCTTTGTTCTCTCTGCTGTTGCCCAAACACAGGTGTTGGCACTACTGATGTTAATGGGGTTTTCCTCCCCGCCTCTCTGCTTTCTCCCCTTCAGGCTTTGTCTGCGAGCGCGACCGCCTGACGTTCAGCTTCTGCCAGACCCTGCGGGTTCTGGGAAGGTGCCACCTCCCGACGGTCAACGTGCAGTGCTGCCGAACCTGCCGCCAGCCCGGGCACGGCACCCGCGACCGGGGGAACGAACGTGCCTCTAGGAGGTGAAACCGTTTTGGAGGAAAGGTACTTTTTTTTGAAGGGGAAAGAAGAAGGAGAGGCTTCAGGAGAACAAAAGCTATGCAGCGAAGGAAAGGACGTCTTTGACCACGACATCGCCGTTCCTCTAGCAATGCAGAGTTGCAACCGTGTTCCTCTGTGCAGATCCATATGGTGCTCTTTAAAAACACAGGGACGTTTCGATTTGTTTTAATTTTTCTTTTTGTTTTGTGGAGGGGGGGTTACTACAGTACATGGTGCTCAGCTCATCTGTCTGAAAACAGGATCTGGCTCTCACCGCGTAGCACTTGGGTTCCTGCTGGTTACCATGGAGAAACGCACCGTTTCCGAGCAAGTAGCAGACAACAGCTCCAATTTCCCGTCCTTCGGGTCACACCTAGAAGTAGCTGATCTAGCAGGGAACACATCAGAAACCTAACATACAACAGCAGGAATGGGGGGAGAGCTCTCGGAGGGGTTTATGGTGCTATCATTCGACACTTTCAGCCTCCTGTTAAGTGTTGGCAGGCCAGCACAAAACCAACAGGGTCTTTTTATTATTTTATATATATGTGTGTAAGTGAGCATCTGTCATTCCCAACAGCGCAGCCGATGGTTTTGTTCCGCAGTGGACTCGACGCTGGCAAAATATGCGTACGTATCTTTACACACCAAACTTCATTCTCCATAATTCAGGAAGCTGAGGCCCATCAGAAGGTGCAAGGAAGAGACAAATACCTGAACCAGTCTTTACCACCCAAAGTATTAGGCTTGCAGATCCCTCAGTACTCCGCACATCTGATTACGCTTTACTTTTTAATACTGCTGCTGGTTTTCTGTGCAGAGCAGCTGCATGCCTGCATGCATGTGTCTTGGCAGAAGGTAAGAGGTAGAGAGATCCAGCCAAGAATGGAGGGAGGGAAATGGCTGTTGAATTAAAAGTACGACTGAACCGTTAGTAGGGATCGATGACAAGTCCAGAGCCCTGTTCTAGCCCGCGAGACAAACAGCGCGTTCGGGTTGCATAGCCTGCTGTTTTACCTTCTCTCTGTTATTTCTCAGGAAGGCATAAATGGCGAACTGGATTGTTAATGACAACTGGATTTCTGCACACCATTCCCATATGTTAGACGAGTTTAAGGGTTGATTAAGGTTTTGCTTGCGTTCCTACAAATTTTTAAATCTTTCTGCTTATTATAGATTCACTTTTGTTCAAGTTAGTCTATTCTTTTAACTAGAATATCCAATATTGTACAAAGAAAGGGTACATGCATACTACGGCAGATATTGTTCTTCTTTATCAGGGTTCCAGGAATGACTGTATGTTAATCCCTCAGTGTACCAGGAAGGATTTACTATTATATTGGTTCCTGGAAGAAGGTCAGAAACCTTTGGGTAGAGCTTCCTTTGTTGATTACTCCTCAGGAAACACAAGATGATGACATAATTGGAGACAGTGAACACCGGTTTATTTGCATTCAAGTGAATGGGATTTTCCCGTTGGTTTGAATGGAATTGGAGCGCAGTATCAATGAAACGATATTGTGCAACACAGGCATATTGTTCTCAATATAGCAACACTTTTTGTATGTGCCAGATCACACGCCTGGTGTGACACAAGCAATCAAGAAGACAAGGGAAATTCCTTTGCATAAATTGTATGTAAAATGCAGCTCATGACTTGACCATGTGTATTTTTGTTTCTTTCCAATGTAATGTAATTTTTTTCTATTTAAAGGGATTGCATTTGCTCCTGTTTCCTTTCCCAACAACAGTGTCCGTCCCATACAACTTCACTGCATTCATCAGGGCTCTAAGATTGTACTAAAAATAGTCCCCAAGTTCATTGGGTTTGGTTTGGGGTTGTTGGTTTTTTTGTTTTTTTACTGGATGTAGCTCACAAGTTTGTTAAATTAAATTGCTATAAAAGGAAGTTCAGTGTTTGAAAACTTCTCTTTGTGAAAATTCATATATTTTTTCATTGCGAACCCAACCGTTGGCGAAGGCGTATGTGCCAGGGTACAAATGGATGCATGCTAGTGTAGACAAATCAAGGTGCTCCTGCACGTCCTTGGAGTTTAGTGAGTGGAGAGATTATTTTGTGATTAGAACATGGATTGTACAGCTACAGAGTTCAGACACATTTTAAAACACATAAGGGCTTTTGCTAATGTTGCAGATTGAGTTTTTTCCAGTGTTAGTCCTAATTTCAAAGCATCCCAGGGAGACCAAAATGCAGAGGAGTAACGTCTGATCACTTGATTTTTTATGCTTTGACAAACCCAAGATCAGGGGTGGGCAATTATGTCGGGGAAAGGGCCGCGTACTGAGTTTTGGCAAGCTGTCAAGGGCTGCATGGGTAGCCCCACCCCTTGACAGGTTCCCCGCCCCCTGGGTTGCCATCTTGTGACTGGAGGTCCCACCCCTAAACTCCCCAAAGTCTCTCCCCTTGCCCCCAAAAGTACTTCTTTCAGCAAGGGGTTTTGCCATCTCAGAACCAAAAAATACCAAATTATATTCTGAAAAGCGAACATCTACAACATTCATTAATTTGATTTCAAAAAAATATTTTGTCCTGATTTACATGCGTTTGTGTAGCGTGTGCAGAGGTGACTGCACAATAGCTTAAATGAAATCTTACTCTTGTATGTTGTAGGGGTGGGTATGTGGAGTGAGGCAGCATGTGGATGTGTGTGTGGATGCGTATGGGGTTTGTGGGGGGGGTTGTGTGTGGGGAGGGGAGGGTGGCTGGCGTTTGTGTATGGCAGTGCGAGGGGGAGTGTGGGTGCATGTGTATGGTGGAGTGTGTGTGTGTGTGTGGGATTTACCCTAAGAATGCACACAACACCCCCCGCCCCATGCCGGTGTGATCCCGTGCTCCACAGTCCTGGGATGCAGCTGGGAGCCCCCTGGTGCTGGAGAAGGGCGGGGGCAGAAAAGCAGGGCTGGGCTGCTTAAGCCTACCGAGGACTCCCTCTGGGTCCTACTGCCCCTGGCTCCTGTCAGCTTTGACAGGTTGTCAGGAACAAATAAATATTAATTTAATACATTTTTAAGATGCCCCGCGGAACAGATAGAATGGCCTGGTAGGCCGTATTTGGCCTGTGGACCGTATTTTGCCCACCCCTGCCCAAGCACCTTACTTTGATGTATAGATGGCCACTCATCAAATCTGAAAGTTCTCCTTTAAATGCTTATGGTTTTGACAGCTTTTAAGGTAGGAAGAAGGTTTGAAACCAGTTGGGATGGTTCAGATAGTGAGCAAGATGCTAGGGGCATATGGCTAATGAAGAAGGGAAATGTAGGGTAAAAAAAGAATTGTTTTCAGTAGTGCACGTCTCCTAAAATGATCCACTCGCAGCTATTCGATTTCTAGGAATCATGGAAATCCACACTTGCTTACAATCATCATCATAGATTCCTAGAGTCGGAAGGGACCTCAGCGGGCCATCTAGTCCAACCCCTGGCCCCTGGCAGGCAAGAAAAGGGTCACCAACCCTGGGGCCATGTGAGCCCTGCCAGGTGCCTGTCCAGTCTCCTCTTGAAGACCCCGAAGGATGGGGCGAGCACCACCTCCCTTGGGAGCCCATTCCAGATCCTGGCAACCCTGACTTTCTCCTAATGCCAGCCTAAATCTACTCTCCAGGAGCTTATGGCCATTGTTCCTTGTCATCCTAGGGGGTGCCCTGGTGAACAGATCGTCGCCTACTTCATGTTGCTCTCCCCTTATGAATGTGTACACCGCCCCAAGGTCTCCTCTCAGCCTTCTCTTGGAGATGCTGAAGAGGTTGAGGTCTCTTAGCCTTTCCTCATAGGACTATCCCTTCAGGCCTCTAATCAGATGAGTGGCTCTTCTTTGGACCCTCCCCAGGTTGTCTGCATCCTGCCTGAACTGCGGCATCCAGAACTGGACGCAGTACTCCAGCTGTGGCCTGACCGGTGCCGCGTAGAGGGGGAGAATCACCTCCCCAGACCTGTCTGTGAAGAACCTATGCATGCACGACAAGCTGCGATTGGCTCTGCCGATTGCTTCATCACATTAGTGACTCATGTTCATCCTGGAGTCAACAGTGACTCCAAGAGCTCTTTCTGCCTCAGTGGAGCTGAGAAGGTCGCCCCCCCCCTCAACCTGTAGGTCTGATGACAATTCTTCCTCCCTAGATGCAGCACCGTGCACTTGTCCTTATTGAATTGCATCCTGTTGCTCTGTGACCACTTCCCCAGCTTGTCAAGGTCAGCCTGGATCTGGTTCCTCCTCTCCAGGAAGAGGTTGTGGGGCTGGGGGACAGGACTGGTGAGGAGAAGCTGAGGAAACTGGGCTGATTGTGTCAGCAGAAGAGAAGACCAAGGGGGATTGAATAGCAGCCTTCACCTCCCTGCAGGGGGGCTGCAAAGAGGATGGAGCTGGACTGGTCTCAGTGGGGGCAGATACAGGACAAGGAGCAATGGGCTCGAGCTGCAGCAAGGGAAGTTGAGGTTGGATGTAAGAAAAAACTCTCACTAGGAGGGCAGTGAAGCACCAGGACAGGCTCCCCAGAGAGGTAGTGAACTCTCCATCCTTGGAGGTGTGGAAGACCCAGGTGGACAAAGCCTTGGCTGGGATGATGCAGTTGGGGCTTGTCCTGCTTGGAGCAGGGGGCTGGACCAAATATGACCTCCTGACACCCCTTCCAGCCCTTGTTTGCTATGATTCTTTTGGTCACGTTCATGATAGTCGATCACATTTCTAGAACAATTTAGTGTCTCTTGATAACTCCAAGGTGGAACCACTGTTGATACATATCCCTTTTACAATTTCAGCCAATCAAAGTTTCTGTCAAAAGAAACGGCACTACCTGTTAGTTTAACTTGGCCTGAGAACTCAGGTGCTAGCCCACAGGTATCCAGAAGAACACAGATGCCTGAGAAGGGCCTGCCTAGTGCCTACCAGTGCAGAGGAAGAGCCTTCCCCATCAGAAAAGGACACCTGACACCTTGGTTTCTTATCAGTGGTAGCAGGTACTGGGAATCACTCGGAGGCCGAGAGCTTCACCGGGTTTGTTCTGCAGACACAGACCGTAATGGATGTTCCCATGGCCTGCGGATTTCCAACATCACACAGAAGCACCTCGGCACTTTCCTACAGGAAGTATTTGTGCTGTGCACAAAGGCAGCCGCAGATCAGATTGTATGAAATCAATGGGTCTATTCAGCAGGTCCAAAGAGAGGCGAAGAGCCCCGTGGGGAAAATAAAGAAGTCTCTCTAACACCTTGACTCCAATTAACACTAAGCGGGCACATCTACACAAGACACTAATGGTGCAGTAGCCTAATTCTACTGTGCAGTAGTGTGCAGGGTATAAACTATGCGAATACACTACCGCACAGTAGGATCAGGTTACTGTGCAGTTAGGGTCACTAAAAAGCCGTGCGCCGGTGCTACTGTGTGGTAGGTACCAATTACTGCACATTGATTTAGTACTTGGTTATCCAAGTACTAAACTTAGTGTGCAGGTATTATGGTGAATTAATGAGCACGTAGACATGCCCACTGTAGCCTGTCAAGTCTACACCAGAGACGTGGCTGAATGCTCTTGCATGAGAACCAAGCGGACCTGCTGGTTTGGATAGTGATGTGTAGCATTGGGACACTGTCGTGCTTAACATCCTGGCAGAATTTCACAACTCCATTAGTGTGGTGAACTCTTTAACTGTCTTATTCCTGCTCTGCAACAGGTCATGGATGGGAGTAACATAGGGAATGAGCAAGTATCCATTGATAACTTCCCACAAGACTCAGGTCTGCTTTCTGTGGCCATTAGTGTTACAGCAATGAAGACGGTTAGAAAAGAAACCATGGGGCAGTTCGCAGCTGGTGAGATTTAACGCGCTCTTTGCACCAGCTTTCCACAAGTGCAGCTGCTGGGGGTGGGGGGGTGAGTGGTGATAAATTTGGGCAACTGAAAGCATTACTGCTTTAAATTTCCACTTGTACACTGAAAGGCTGCCAAGTGGGGTGAAAAGCAACACCCCTTGGCCCCAGCAGCAGAAAGGAGGACATGGCAGGACAATATATGCACCTCATTCCCTCCCAGAAGCCCTTGGGAAGGAGAGGGGAACAGTCAGAGCCACACTGAACAGTCCTGACACTGGACACTTCCCCCTGGCCTCTCACGCTTTTCCTCTCACTGTGCACTTTACTGCACGTTAAACTAATTTACCGCACAATAAAGCATCACTATCTACATGTGTGCTGCAATCACACTGCACTAGATTAATTTACTCCAGCATAGGCTAGCCCTGTTAGACACAGGTACTATCCAATGGCAGAGTAAATTACTGCACTTAAACCCATGTGTAGATGGTGACGTTGGGATTAGTTTACTCCAGCTCAAATTTCCAGCGCCAGAGTTTATTCGGTCACATTAACGGCACATGTAGGCATGCCCACTGACCAGATGTTGCCTTGCAGCCAAGCCATCAGGATGCTGTTTCAATGCCCAGTGAACTTGGGCCTCACTAAATGAAGGATCCAAGGGATGGGGAGATCTAAGTTCTAGTCTAGAGCTGCTAGGAGGACCCCCCCTCCCCCCCCAGGTAGCATTTGATAGAAAAGAGGAAAACAGAGGCTCTGGTCTGGGAGGAGTGACGCTTCTGGTCTTGCTGTAGCAATCGCACCCCCACAAAAGCCAGCTGTAAACACAGCCTCCCCACCTTGCTCCAAGGGCAAAAGCCAGCGTCCGTCTTAGGGGGAACCTGCTCCAAGTGAAGTGCATTTAACGCTTCAAGAACAGCCAACCTTACAGTCCCAGTGTATGCAAATCTGAGCCGGGCTCCCTAGAAACACAACCGGCTCCAGCTGTCACAACACTGAGCTGGGAGAGCCCACACAGTTCTGGAAAAAAAGACGGGGAAAGCGAATTCCCAAGCACTCTAGCCAGGAGCAGGAGGAATTCATTTAAAACCAAAAGCCTGGCTCAAAATCTGCTTTAAGCAGCTCAGAATCGTGCCAGAGATGCAGCGAGCGGTCACAGGGTTACCGAAAATGCTGCACAAGTCTATCTGCGTGAGCTGTGCCTGTCTGTGGATCCACACGCAAGAGGCACTTCATTTATTTTCCGACTACATGACACCTCCCCGGAGTACATCATGAGGTAGTGCACTATAAATGATAAATACTAAATAACCACGTAAGATTTTTTTCCTCCTAGGGATCTGGAGCATTTATTGCTAAGCTAAGAGAATGGCAATTGGCAAGGGGAAAACTCAGTACTGAATATATGAAATCCGGTCTCTTAAGAGCCTGCGTTCACCAAGTCTGGAGATGTCCAGTATCAGCATCCATTTTACACACACGTGTGATCGCCCACTGCCAGGTTATTCCCCAGTTTACTCACTCACCGCTTCGAGTAAGGATGCGTTTACGTGCTTTGCTGAACACTAATTATTGCATGCATCTGTCTCAAGTCCCGTTGAAACCTTGGGAATCAGATCGTCGGCTTCGGTATGAAGTGGGTTGGGCCTAACTCATACAGTTTACAGATATGATATTAAAATCTCTTTTGGAAACTCTCCAGGTGATTTGTCTGTATAATTAGAGTCCCTTTGGTGGGCTGCGTTGCAGTAGAAATAACCAGCTTTTCACAAAAGTCTCATTTTTAATGATGTGTATAATGGCTTTATAATGCAAGTGACAAAAATCAAAGGGTTCAAAGATGTGTCCTGTGAGGAAAGGTGGAACAAGCAGGACTGCTGAGTCTGGGAAAGGACAAGAAGATATCACCTATATATGCAGCAAGGAAGATCCGGGCTGGGAATAACCCCCTTGCGGAGCAGGCTGCCCCGGGCATTTTGGGATCTCTTTCACTGGAGGCTGTGAAGAAGACGTTGGAGAGGACGCCTACCAGGAGTAGTCTAGGGGTATTTACCCTGCCCCAGGGCAGCAGGTTTGACTGCAGTTTCTGGAGGCCCCTTCCCATCTGATCTATGGGGTACTATTCTCGTAGGGCACGTCTACACACGCACAGCTACTGCACAATAATCAAAATTACTCTGCAGTACGGGCACACATCTACACGTGCACACCTCTACTGCATAGTAAATATGGCACTTTCTGCTGACTTGAGTGTAAATTTGATACCTGCATCATGCAGTTATCAAATTTATGCCCAATTAGTTACTGCAGAGAAATGTGCATGTAGACGCATTATTGCGCACTTAAGTGCATTAATGCTGTGTGTGGGGACTGATTTGGGATTCATTTTAATCCCAAGTCAGTCCACACACAGCATTAATGTGCTTTAATACCTGCATGTTTAGACACCTGCTTATGCCCAATTACCATGCAGTAATTTACTACGCAGTAAATTTAAGCTGACGTAAATGCATGTGTAGACATGCTCCTAGTGACAAAAACAGGGTTTTCCTGCAGGTCACAGTACAACTAAGAAGAACAAGTTGGTTTTTCCCCCCGGCTTTGTGCGGCAGTAACAGGATTACCGAGTCCCAAATTCCAGAGCAGATCGATGCCTCCTGTGCAAATCCTTGTAGTGCCTCTGAGGGCCAGACTGGAAGATAACGCGGCTGCACAAGGGAGACTCCAGGAACGTGTTTGCCTCCGGATCCTTTATTTATAGACAACGCAGACATGGTTGTCAGCAAAGACGAGGTGGCAGAGGTGTGAGATAGAAAACACAACTTTGTCATTCAAATCCAAGCACATTTGCTCTAGCAGGCCTGGACTTCGTAACACCCGTTACAGTGAGTCCATCTCCAAAGCAGATGGGCACGCGAATGTCTTGTGCTGAATACCGTCACCAAAAATGTGATCCCAGCTGGAATCCTCTGCAATGGATATAACGAAGCAGGAAATTGTTTCAGACCAAGCTCGAAACCTGACCACCGCGCGGTGCCTAGATTCGTGCCGTACCTGCTGGAGCAATGGCATGAATTATTAGTTTCACTGTTTCTTTAGGGAAATTCTAGCCTCCGAGGAGTACATTCACCCTAGGATTTGGCCTGAAACTCAATTACTGTTTGCGGCTGAAAAGCCATTAGATCATTCCTTACCTCAGCTTGTCGTGAAAATTGAGACAAATTCAGATATATAGTTTCTGTTGCTCTCTGAAGCCAGCTCTGAAGTTGGTTTTCTCCTGAGAGCTTTGACAGACAGCTGAAAAGGATCTTTAACCATGCTGCACTCAGGAAACCCCTGGCTTGTGGCATTTCTTACCATGACCTCGCGGTCCAAGTCCATCGTTCTAGCGAATGACCCTCTCAGGTGTGCTGCTACAGGTGGGAATGGGATGGAGCTGGCGGAAAGCGCCCGGCCCAGCAGCCTCGATTCTTGTAGGACGTCCCCATGAACTCAGCAAGCTAGAGCTGTGCAAAGCTTCGAGTGGTGACTCGATTCGGAGGAGATCCAGCCCAATTCGGTGGTCAAATCTCTGAATCCAAATCAAATCAGGGGACCAGTAAAAGGATCCGAATCACTTCGAAGCTGTCCGAATCTTTAGAAAAGTTGCAGAGAGTTTCGTGATTCGGGCAGTCCCCGGTGGCTGCAGCTGGACAGGAAGGGGATGCTAGTCGTTACGGTTCGTATCCCGGCTTCCAAGTTGTCCCTGTTCATCTGTGAACCAAGAGTCTGCTCCGCTCCTCTCATGGGACTGTTTTTTGTTAGCAGGACCAAACATGCGGCAAATCCAGTGCTTTGCCATGGAAGGAACAAGCCTGGGCTGCTGGGATTGCCCCAAAACGCCTCGACGTATGACCTACACTCTCTGCTGGAGACGCCAGGCAGAAGTCCATTGAACTACACGTGTCTACAAGAGCGGAGACCTGACTTTGTTGGATGTGGCTGCTAAAGAATAAATAATTTCCTGTCGAAGGCATGAGATTCGCCTCCCCCGGCGTTCTCAGTCCCTAATTGCGAAGTGTCCCCAAGAGCAAGACTCACGTTTCAGCACCTAATGAGCAATGCAGAAGGGAAGCAAACAGTGTCATGCAAAGCGCGTGGCTGTAACAGGGCCCGTCTCCCGTGCTTAAAGCTACAGGTGTGTCCGAGCGTGTGGCGATTGGGACTACAGTTTCCGTGACAACAAGGGGACTTTTCTATCAAAATAGGAATAACACGTAAGAAGAAACAGAATCATTTTCATGCATTATGAGTTCAAAGTTCATCACTTCTTGAAGAGGAGCCAAACATCCATTTTTAACACATTTTGCTCAGATCACTAGCAATGTGCTGAATAGTCCTTTGCAGCAAAGAAAAGGTATTAAAATTCCTCTTATTTTTACCTGTTTTTACCAACACACAGCTACTATAGGGGCATTATTATAAAAAAAATCACTGCTACAGGCAATCTGTAAATGGATACTGGAAACTATAACTGACAACTAGGAGCAATGGTCTCAAGTTAAAGTAAAGGAAGTTGGAGTTGGATATTAGGAAAAGCTCTCATGAGGGTGGTGAAGCGCTGGGACGGGTACCCAGAGAGGTGGTGGAGTCATAGTGTCATCGTAGCTCGGGTCAGGAGGGACCTGAGCAGATCACCTCGCCTGACCCCTGCCATGGCAGGAATGAATGCTGGGCTCACAAGACCCCAGACAGGTGAGCGTCCAACCTCCTCCTGAATTTGCCCGAGATAAGGGCGAGGACCACTTCCCTGGGATGTTGGTTCCAGATTTTGGCCACCCTAACTGTAAAACATTGCCTTCTGATCTCCAACCTAAACCTATTCTCCATCAGCTTGTGACCATTGTTCCTCGTCACCCCAGGTGGTGCTGGGGAGAAAAGGGCTTGTCTATTTGCAGTTGAACCCCCACAATGAGCTTGTAGGCAGCCACCAGGTCCCCCTTGGCCTCCTCTTGCTGAGGCTGAACAGGTTCAGGTCCCTCCGTCTCTTCTCGTAGGGCCTGTCTTGCTGCCCTTGCACCATGCAGGTGGCTTCCTCTGAACCCTCTCCATGCTGCCCACATCCCTCCTGAAGTGCAGCACCCAGACCCAGATGCAGTACTCCAGCTGTGACCTGACCAAAGTTGCATAGAGGGGGAGGATCACCTCTCTGGACCGGGTCAAGATGCACCTTTGGATGCACGACAAGGTCTGGCTGGCCTTGCTGGCTGCGGTTTGGCATTGGCAGCTCCTGTTCATCTTGGAGTCAGTAATGACTCCGGGATCCCTTTCTGCCTCCGTGCTTTCAAGAGGGAACTCCCCGGCCTGTGTGTGTGCTGTGGAGCCCTTCTCCCCAGGTGCAGCACCCTGCATTTGTCTGCGTGAACCGCATCCTGTTCTCGTCTGTCCACTTCTGTAGTCTGGCTAAACCCTTCAAGTGTGTCCACCTCACCCCACATCTTAGTGTCATAGCAAACTTGGACAGCGTGTTTTCCACCCCCTTGTCCAGGTCACTGATGAAGGGGTCTCCATCCTGGAGGTGTTTAAGACAAAGCCCTGGCTGGGATGATGGAGTTGGGGCTGGTCCTGCTTGGGGCAGGGGTTGGACTAGTTGTGACCTCCTGAGGTCCCCTCAACCCTAGGTTTCAAAAACTGTATGACTCTAAGCCAGCAATAACCAAAGATGTTCTCTCAAAGTATCTATTTTTAAAGAAAGCGAGTTCACCTTTATTGCTAAGAAAAATGGATTATTACAGGAAAAGAGAGACAGAAAAGCAGGAGTTTTGGAGAGCTTTAGAAAGTTCATTTTGTTCTCCTCAATGAAGGTTCAGTGCTAAAATACGATAGCCTGCGTTGCCGTTGCTGTCCTCATGTGAACTTGACATGAAATAAAGGTGAGCTTGCCTTCTTTAAACACCGCCGTTAGAGACCTTCTGAGAGCACACCCGTTGTTATCGCTGACTCAGTGATACACTCGTCGAGACCGAGGGCTGCGAGGTCACGTCTAGCCCGGTGCCCCGCTCAGGACCGGTAGGATCTCTCTCGCTCACAACGGCTGTCACCCGCCACGGTCACAGAGGCCGGGTCAGTGGACAGGGCAGGTGTCTGCCCGCGGCTCCTCTCCTGGCTGAGCCCCGTTGGGAAGAGGCTGCATCCACGGAGGGTTTCCATCACAGCCAGGACTGGGTCGCGCTCTCGACAAGGCCAGGGTGGCTCAGAGGCTGGTCTTACACCGGGGCCACCTTGATCGCAGCGGGCTTTGCGCGGGGATCTGAGCGCCTCGGCGGTCTCTTGCAGTGGCTGTGCTCAGACAAGGCTCTCCTCGGTCTCTCGGCAGCACCTGTTTTCTCTCAGCACCTCCAGAAGGACTGGTGCTATTAATAGGACACAGACAACAAAGCCCCCGTCCGGCATTTCTTTTCATTAACGATACAGGATATGTGGTTACAAGGATGCATTCAATTCGTCATTCCGAGACCCTTTTGGTTCATTACTTCAGAAAGGCTCATTTGAAGGCCAGCTCTACAAACCGTGCATGCTTCGCCGGCCACAATGAATATCCCCACTAATTGTGAGTCTTTGCAATGCGAGAGTCCAAGTGCATCCCTCTGACCTTTGTTCACTTGGTTTTATTTAGCGCTTTGGAAGTGTTTGGGTTCCTGACCAACGGGTGGGTGCTGTGGGAAGATTTGGGCAGTCAGAGTTCGTTCGGGTGTCTTGATGAGTTATTTGTTGCTGCAAATAATGCCTGGACCGAACAAGCTTCTGGTCTTTCCAGGCAAGAGCGGCTTCAGCCAGTCCAGTTAATTGGAAGTGGACTCGAGCCACCGGTGTTGAAGCAATACAGGACCGGACACGGGTTGTTTCTATTTGGAAACCGTGGTCCTCAGCTCTTGAAAGGTCTCAGGAGCAGAGGAACGTGGACCAGCCGGTACAGGGCGCCACAGACGAGCCGTGCGGACAGAGACCTTTGGGCGCAATTATAAATACAGTAAATACTGAATAAGTATTTAGCACTATAAATACTGGCTAAGAATTAAGTAGGGGGTAAAGGCAGAAAGTGCATGGTAGATGTAATGCAGAGGTGGAGGGGGGAGTGGTTCAGTGTGTCTGGGCGTGAGCGTGAGTGCGAGGGAGAGAAGAAGGGTAACACTATGGCGTACTGAGACGCAGTGTGGGAGCAGCTAACCTTCGTGCACGCCAAGGCTTTGTCTTGTTGGGCCTTAAACACCTCCGCACTGAGATTTGCAAGGATGAACCACAGGACGACTCGGCAGCAGAGCAGGGAAAAGGTGATTTATTTGCTTCTCTCCTCGTCCCACCTTGTCCTTTACAAAGAAAGAGCTGGGAAAGAAGCTCCCTGAAGCTCAGGGGCATCCCCCCACCCCATGTACACAGAAGCAGGTCCTGATGTACCCAGCTGAACCGGGACCTAAAAACCACTGAAATGCCACTTCCATCCCCAGCCAAATCCTTGCCAGTTATGCAGCCGCAGCGAAGTTTCAACAACTGACATTTAATCCCTCCAGCTTAAACAGCTCCGTTAGCAGACAGGACGAGAGCGAGCTGTTCTTGGAAACGGCTTAAAACACAGCTCCGCAGCCTGCCCGCGGCCGTCCCAGCGATCCCGGAGCCAGACCACTTCGAACCGAAGCATTCCTGAATCGCAACAAGCCCAAAATTGGAGATGTTCGCGCATCCATAACGCTGCCTGAGTTTCCCCCTCAGCGCCGGGGCATGCATTTCATCTCTCAGCCACTTGCGAGGAAAAAAACAGCCTGTTTTGAAACCTAGTTTTTCCACCCCTCCTCTTGCACGAAGCAGTCAAACTGCTGAGCACACGGCCCATGAAATCGTGCTCTGTTCAGCCCTTCGCTGCTGCAGCTGGACTTCCCCGATCGTTTCAGGTGGACTTCTTCTCTCCCGGGCTTTTTTTGCTGTCATTTCTTTTCTAAATGAGCTTAACTTGCACCGCCGATGTAGCGTTTCCCCTCCGGCCCGTATGGGATGCATGGGCACCGTCTCCTGGTGCGCTCGGCAGCACACCTATCCCCGTTAATAGTCCAAATGCTCCCCTCTGTGGCAGAAGCCCCCAGAGCCATCCTAAGCAAAGACAAGGCCACGGTCCGCGGGAGCTAACACAGTGCAGGCAGCCGCACCCGAACGAGCGAGGTGGCCGGCGTCACGTCCGCCTACCTTTGACTCTCCAAACACCAAAGTTTCCACCCCGGAGCTCGAACCCGTGCCTCTAGAGCTAGCACGACGCTTGAGCTGCTCTGACCCTTTAACTCCTGTGTGTTCGTATAGAGTTAATAAGCCCAGGTGTTTGAAGCCCAGCTCTACCCACATGTGCTCACAACGTGCGACGAACAACGTGCTCGGTACAGCAAATCCACGGCTGGCGAATGTCTCGGGAGCGATGGCGGCAGCTGCGCAGAGGAGGCTTCACCCACCAGCTGCGATCCAGGGCGACGGTCCCTCTGCAAAGCTCCCGGCTACGAGCGCTGCGAGGAGGATTTCGCCAGGGAATCGCCGGTTCAGGCGGCCTGTCTTGGCAGCATGGAAACAACAGCGGTCCACCTAAAGATGAAGACTGCATTAGAAGAAAACCACAGAAATGCCACTGGTGCTGCCACAAGGCTGTGCTTATTGCTCGCAATGTGGGCAAAATTCAATGCTTGGGGACGCTGCGGTCATTTCACACTACGCAGCTCAGGAGAGGGAATTATCCAGTCCAAGCCAAAGCCAGCGCGGTCTTGGCTTCTGCAGCACTTCGGAAGTATTTTAAACTTTGACCGGTTTAATGCTACTCCCTGGAAGGAGAAAAAAAACCCTCTGAGCTTCAGCGCTGACACGAAACCAAAGATCGATGTGCAAAAAAAAGTCCGTCAAATCCCACACACGAATCCTTGCCAAAGCATTTACAGCAGGGGAAAGAAAAGTCACTATGCAGCCTCCTTTCATGTCAGATGGGGTAGAAACTCGCAGGGAAAGTCATTGGAGATGAGCCATTGGGGCTCAGTCCTGCGAATCGAAGCCCCGGGGTGAGGGTTTCGTTTGCCCTAAGCATGCGCAGCTCCTGGGAAAAGAAGAACCTGCCGGATCAAAGCTTCAACGCGTATCTGATCAATAATCCATACATCAAAGGGGAGCGATACCGGGCGAGTCAGACACGAGCTCTGTGCTAAGGAGGCTTGGGTCTGGTTTGCGTCTCTGAGAACAACGCTGGTCCAAACCGGCTGCCCTTTCATTAGCAAGGTCTCCGCACAGAGCCCAGGAAAAGGAAGACGCGATACCGGCCGTGTTTCGGGGTGTTGGTTGTAGCCGTGCTGGTCTGAGGACACGGGCAGACAAGGATCTTCGGGTAAGAGCACGAAACAACTGCAGGCGCTTCCTCCGCCTGGAGAAGGGAGGAGGTTGTACCCAAAGCTTGCAAAGAAGCATTTTTCCAAGTTTAGTCGGTTTAGTAAAAGAGATCCGATTTACCCAAAGAACCTGCCTGCCCGGAAAAGGAAGGGCCCACAGCAAGCACTACCCGCAGAGCCCCTAGCGCACGGCCAAGCACAGACCCTGCTTCCCTCTCAATCAATTGCCCGACACCAACAGAGAAACTCCCTTTTCCTTCCAGCCTTCCTGGGCTAAAAGGTGGTGGGGACGAAGGACCTTTTATCCACGTGCATGCAACCGCTGTTGCAAAGCATTAAAACACAGCGAATCCATTGGGGTTACCCGTGCTTGCGTTTGAATTCGCACTCACTTCTGTGTAGCAGGATTTCGGGGCGGATTTGGGACCAGTGGCCCTTTGTAAAGCGCTTCACCGGTGGCCTGAAAGGGAAAGGGTTGAAGCCATTTTTCCTTCCGGATTGGAAATGGACTGCGTGTCCCTTACATAACAACGCAGGAAGAGAGACCCATCTTGTCTGCAAAGGTGTGATGCCAGCTTTGCCGTCTCCAGCCTCCGTAAAAAGTTGTTGAAAGACAGTTCCTAGGTTGAGGAAACGTTATAGCCAACGGCCCTGAAAAGGGCAGTCGAGCTGCTCAGCTCTTCTCAGGCTCCAAGATTAATAACTTTCCCATTTTGTGATGCAGCCATCCGCTTTTGTGCTGAAAAGCTTTAATACGGTAGGATCGCTGCCTCTCCGGGAGGAGCAGAGCCGTTACAGGGTCTCACTGGGGATCTAGCAACGCGAGCGTGCCCCTCGCTCTGGCCTTGCACCAAAGGCCACCTCGAGTCAGCTCAGCTGCAAACAAGGTGATTGCAATGCTAGTCACATCACTGGCCTAGAAAACTGGCCTGCCTTAACCCGAGCCGGTCCAACAGACCACTAGGAAAAGGACCGTTGACTTTGGCTACCTCTCTGGAAGCACGTTCGACCCATTTGCTTCTCAGTAAAACGCTTCATGAGGTTTCTTGCATACAGCATCTCGTCGAGGACCCTTCTTCTGCTTGGTTGTGGCGGACTGAGACTAAAGCTTGTTTTGGGTCCAAATGCCCAACACAGGGGACGTAGCAAAACTTGGGTCAGTTGTGTCAAAAGCTTTCCCCTTGCAAAGCGACAAATGTAAGTTAGAACCGTTGTCAAAGAGCTTTGCTGCATTTGCTCCCATTTGCTCTCCACCTGCTTTATAGGAGAGGCAATTCTTCCCAGTCTAGGGAGCCCTGCGATGTCATTTCTCGTACCAAGAAGCTCCTTAAATAATGTTTTCGTGGTAGAGCCGGTTGCTGGAAGCAGGTTGCTTGTAAAGTTCTGGGGAAACGTGAGTCTTGTGTCTATGAGAACGGTTTGCAAATGCATCCAAACAATATGATGGACTCTCAGATCCTCAGGTCTTTTAAATAGGCCTGAACCTTTTTTATGCTAGTTCGTGGTTCCACAGACTTTCTGCCAGAAGGGCCTGTTTGATCATCTTAAAAAATCATAGACAACAAGGGCTGGAAGGGACCTCGGGAGGTCACGTCTAGTCCAGCCCCTGCTCCAAGCAGGACCAGGCCAACAGAGCATCCCAGCCAAGGCTTTGTCTAGCAGGGTCTTAAAAACCTCCAAGGATGGAGACTGCACCGCCTCTCTGGGTAACCCATTCCAGTGCTTCACCGCCCTCCTTCTGAGAAAGTTTTTCCTAATATCCAACCTCAACTTGCCTTGCTGCAGCCTGAGCCCATTGCTCCTTGTCCTGTATCTGCCCCCCCGAGACCAGCCCAGCTCCATCCTCTTTGCAGCCCCCCGGCAGGGAGGTAACGGCTGCTGTGCAATCCCCCTCGGTCTTCTCTTCTGCAGATTGCTCCAGCGTGTGGCTGGAAACAAGTGTGCAAGGCCAGGTGGTGCTGGGCTGGCACATGGTTGAATCTGGGTACACCGGGCTGGGCTGAGTCAGGCCCATTGGCACACCTCTCACGTGGTATCCAGCCCGCAGACTGACCTGAGCCATTCACCTAGCCCATGCGGCCAGAAAAGCTGGGCACTACTGCCTTATACCAAACCCCTCGATCAAGACTTTCCTGAGGTCATTCATTTAAGTCCCCAGAAAACCAAACTGGTGTGCCCCTGGCAGATAAAGGAGAAGCCAAAGTGCTGTCGGTGCCTCGGCCTTTGCAGGGGCAGAAATTTGGCTGGGTTAGAGATGCATGGGTGCTCCCAGCAAGTGAACTGGCCCACTGCTACCAAGAAACATTAAATTTCTGCAGTCTAACTGGGGGGGACACATGCTTTCTCTACCCAAAATCTAAGGATGGATAGTATGCGGAGCCTATGAACAAGATGCACCACAACCCGTCACCTAGCAGAAGGCTCTCCGTACCGTCTCGTGGCACGCGTCCCAAGCTACGACCCATCTCCGATGTTGCACCAGAGGATGGAGGCAAACAAACCCAGAAGCCACATTCAAACTGGGCTTTCATCCTTTTGAGCTACTGATCTAGACAGTTATGAAGATGGCTGGTCTGGAATACCCATGGCACCAGGAAACCCAGTGTAGACGCCTTGAGCTGGGTAAACCAGTAAGTAAGGAGAACTGACTCTTCAGGATCCCTGCAATCACCCTGAACGCTCAATACTTTCTAGGGAAGCCAAAAAGGGTGAAATCCAGACCTCGGGCAAAGTCAAAATCAACATGCCTGCGACGTCGATGCCACCAGGACCTCACCTACAAGGGTTAGCACCTGCCCCACTTCTGTCTGAAAGTAATGGGAGAATCTCCCCGACTTCAACAGTGGGGCCATTAGAGACCAATGCAATCTCCCCGGTGTGGATGCCGAGACGCAGTAAGACAGCTTTGGAGGGAGGCAGATGGAGGTGGGAAGTGGGTATTATTTAACCAGTATGTTTGCTCAGTGCACTGGTAAATGCGCCATCCTCCCGTTTCCTGTAGAGCAGAGGAAATCCAACAGCAAGTGTCCAGGGCCACTGAGACATTCCCAGCTCTTTTCAGTGATAAATTTAGGCTTCCTATTATGTCTTAAGGGACTTGCCTCTTCCCTCTGCTGCTCTATGAAGACTCTGACCATTGTTCCCAGTACAGCGGCGATGCTGCATTGTTACACTAATAGCAACGTGCCAAAATGTCACTAAGCAGCAAAAAACAACTCATTACTCATGTAGGGCCTGAGCCCAAACTCATCCAACTCAGCCCAAAGAGACCCATTAACTTCAAAGACCTTTGGATCAGGTCCCTACGCTACCTCTCCCGCCCCTCCTGCTCGCCGTACTTACGAGCCTTGGGATGACTGAAATACTTATGGCACATTGCCCGCAAGGAAACATGAGATGAGATGGAAAATAACAGATGGAAAAGGCTCTTAAGGAGTTCAAACTGCACACGGCTGCTGCAGGAAACAGAAAATACAGCAACGAGAGGAAACAAAAGGACACACGGACCTTAAAGGCTTCCTCGGATTAATCCTAACGACCAAAAATGCAGATGTTAAAGGTACATTATAGTGCTCATGAGACAGAGCTGAGCTCAGTATTTCCCTAAGCAGCATCTCAAGAGCTGAACCTTTCCTGGACTCATGTGCTTTTGGCTACGTCTACAACGCTCGGTTTTCATTGACTTCACTCAGGGGCTGTTTTGAGGGAACATCATCAAACTAACCCACTTCTGATGATCATGTGCTCGTGGTTTTTCCCTTCAAGGGAATAGTTATCACGGCAGGTATCAAATCTGGAATACAGATTTCATGGGAAGCCCAGTAAACACCTGTTGCAAGTGGGCCCCAAGGTGAGATTCACTGGCTTTTCTCAGGGGCAACCATGTCTTCATGAATACAGTGCCGGCATCTCCCAAGGGTTTCAACCCACGGAGAAAATCCAAAACAGCCCCCTTGCCCTGAATGGGGGGCGGTCTTGAACCTCATATCGAGATTGGCGAGTCCTCAGGGAGAGAAAGGCTGCAACTGTTTTGCAGGTCACTACACCAAACTCATCAGCAAATGCAGGGGGACGAGTGCTATCGTCTGGCTCCGCTCATACCCTGGCCCCAGCACACGGAGCCAGCAGCCAGGTAGCCAGGGCCTGCAGAGCAGTGAAGAGCGACAGGGAAGGGAAAGGAAAGGGGACGTGGCCCCATTTTTCTTCCAGCTAGCTTGCTTTGAGCATGGGATGGGCCTCTGTGCAGAGGCATTGTCTCTAGCTATTTGCCCAGGCCTTTCGCACATCCACAGGGAAAGAAAACAGCTTGAAAAGGAGCTTGAAAATGTGAGCTACGCCAGGAATTAGGGGTGGGTGCAAAGCCCGGAGCTGCTTTTACTCCGTTTTCATGTTAAGCAGGGCATCGAGCTGATGTTCCTCTAAGAATTCGCCGCAAGTCTCTCGACCAGTTCCTGGTTCGTCTCATTCTCTTCTTGTTTGAAATGTCATGAGTCCTGTCTGGCCCTGGTGTGACTTCAGCCCTTTGACCTTTGAACGTATGATGTGGGCAAATGTACAGCTAGGCATGCCACTTTGGTTTTTAATCCTTACACTACCCAACTGAAATATTAACTTAATTAATCATTTGATGTGAGAAAACTCCCAGACAAGAGACTCCAAAAATGTGGTTTAATTCTGCACGCTGACCACAAGGATTTACAATCAGGTTCAGGCGCAAGTAATGAAGTTCTTTGAACCTGGTGGATGCTCAGTTCGGTGGCTATGGATGCAGGAGTGGGCTTGGGTTCGATGATCTCTATTTAAAATGTTAGAGTTGTGGGTGTTACTTGGCTCAGGAGGTGATATAGAGTTTGCAGCCTTTAACGCCTGGCTCAGCGGTGCAGCTGCCCCCAGCAGCACCAACAACGCGGTGATCTATAGGCAATGATTTTGCAGTCCTAGCCTAGTTACGACAGCGGACAACGTCCCTATCGCACAGAAACCTTAAATCACAGTGCAGCGATAGGTTCCCAAAACAAAGAGTTTCATCATCACTTAATTAATCAAGATCATTTTACAAGTACAAACCTCGAGCCTAATGCTGTGCAAACATTGTTTTGCTTTTGATGGTACAACCAAGCCAGCGTCCACGCTATAAAACCAAAGTGCATTGAATGAACGGAACGAAAACGGAGGCCCGCGTGAGCAGCGTTCGACCACAGGCTTAGGACAGAAGCTGCACCAAGCAGTGTGAACTGGCTCCCTCGTTTTAGGGATCTGTCTTGCACTCGTGGCCATGGCCAGCTGGATGAATGGCAGCGCTGGGGATAAAGGCACACTACCTTCGTTTCATCATCCTCAGCCTCCCGAGCAAGGCCCTGATGTAGGCAGTTGTCTCCATTCAGGAAAGTACATAAGCACAGTTTGCTCCGATTTCCATCACGCTTGCCCCCCCCCACACGTAGGTCTTTTTTCCTTCTGTAGCCCAGACGCTAAATTCCCGCTCCCGTCTTGCACACACAAATCTTGAGATGCGAGCCACCGCTGAGCGCCTGTGCGGTTGCAGCGGTCTGGCAACATCGATGCAGAACGGAAAGCCGGTTAATTGTAAAAGCAGACTCGTAAAGGATGTCTTCACATTAAATTGACACTACAGGCTTTAGTCGGAGCTGGCGTGAATGCGTGCCGCTAGATTGACACTGATGGTCCCCTAAGGACAAGCCTATTCGTCTCCATCCCTCTGATTTTAACAAAGTGTTTTATCCGGTACAATGTTGAGGTTTCACTGTGAAGAAACTGAGATGCAACTTACAGGGGGCTGGGGGATTGTGCCTCGCTTTACATTACGTGTTCTAGTGAAGCGCTGGGCTCCAATTACGTAGCTTTTTAAAAAAAAATATGAGCTAAAAACTGGCTGTGTCAAAAGCAGCACATGAAGCAACCTCCGCGGCTGGAAGGATGGGGCAGCATCCCAGGGAGCTGGCCTCTTGGGACGACAACCCCGTGGAACAAATGCTGATGGAAACAGCAAGGGGCCTGTGTGCGTCTAGCTGGGCCTTACTGCCACGGCCATTCAAGGCTCACAAATCTATTCCGGTGAATGAAAACTAGCAGAGGCTAAGGAGGATTTCATGGGGCCATTTCTTTGTTTCTGTGGAAGTGCGAAACCTGCTCGTGACTGTGCAAATGCATCCCATATTAAACGATAATAAAGAAAGGCACCCGTTTTTGATACGTATAGGGTGCGCCTACACACGATGCTTTAACATGCATTAGCCCAAGGGAATGCACGTTAAGGGTGTGCATCTACACGTGCATGCCATTAATGTGCATTTAGAACGGTGAACGTAGGTTATTCACGCCTAAGTTTGATACCTGCAATCCTTTAATCCCAAGTCAGTCCACACACAGTGTTAATGCACTGTACTGCCTGCATGTGTAGACAGACGCCCGCTCAAACCTGCTTAATGCACATTAAGCTAATGCGCGTTAAATTTAGGCGTGTTTAAATGCACGTGTAAGCACACCCGTAAGGGGCAGGTGGAACCTCTCGCTAGTCTACTCCCACCCTTTCCTTAATTTGAAGCAATAAAAAAAGGTTTAAAGGGCTGACTTGGGGGAAGTTTTCCTGATGAAGGAGAGGGAACAGCTAGGCAAGAGACTAAAAAAACCCAAACTCCGCTGATACTACCATGGGATGACCCTGGTTTGAGCAGGGGGCTGGACCAGACAACCTTGTGAAGGCCCTTCCAGCCTGGCGTTCCTATGCTCCTACCCACAAATGCAGATAGAAATTAGTAAGAAGAGAAGCAGGCGAGGTGCAATCCCCAGAGGCAGACGCACAATCATAGAAAAGGAGGACTAGAAGGGAAATCAGGAGGTGGCATCTAGTGCAGGACATCCCAATCACCAAATGCCCTCTCTGAAGTCAGGCAGAAGTCCAGTTATTTCCTGAGTTTCGGACCTGGGCCTTACTCGTATCACCTGCCGCTGTACCTCAACCCCAAATAATCCTGTAGAACCGGGAGCAACATAAAACGGTGGGCTTTCGTCACCCTGCAACCTCAGAGTGACTCCAGATCCCAGGTTTTAGAGACGCCACCTGTGCCCCCTCTCCCCCTCACATACAGACACCTGAGCGGGCTTGCGGTCTCCTCCTCCCATTGACCTTCTTCTTCTTGCTGTCCCGCATGGCATCTCTCTGAGCGTGAGGCCATCAGCACATGCTGAGCATTGCCTTTTGCAAGAGGCATTCATCAGTGGTCTCTTCCTGTATTTCCCACAGACGAAGCGGAACAAAACAAAATGGCTTTGCATTTGCAACTGCGTTTCAGCGACGGTTCCTGAAATCAGGGGCGCTCAATGGCAGCTAATTACCAAATGCGGAAAGAATGACACGAGGGCTTCACTCACCATTTGCTTCGGGGTATCACATCATAAACTAAAGACAGACGCCGCACAAAGAAAAATCGCCGTGTTAACAATAGCTTCACAAAAAGACACCCCCCCATTTCTGGCCAGATCTATGCAGGAGGGTCCGCTGGATTTAGAGCGGGACGGATCAGATCGGGCAGTCTGGGCTCTCTTTGTTGCCTTCGCCATAGGGCAATTCCCCGGGCTCGGGGCACCCGCCTTGCACAAAGCAGAGCTCACAATGCCACGGCCTTGTGAATGCACACGCCCACCCGACCGGCCATTAAGGACAGCAGTAAAAGCTCAAGAGAAATGCTTTCATATTCTGCACTCCGTGGAACAGCTAATACTGAAGAACCACTCTGAGAGCTTATTCCAGAGCTCGGAGGTAAAGCCATCATAAAGCAGTGCAATAATTTGCAGAGAGGCGGGCTTATTGATCATGCCCCCATTGGCTTCTTGGTACGGGCAGATGAGACACGGCAATTCCTTCCAGCAGCGCGCTGCTCCGCCTGAGCAGGTAACATTTGGGCTTGTACCAGGTAGTGCACTAAGGGACAGCAAGCTCACCGTGTCCCTATCAGTGCAGAGGTGTTGGTTGTAGCCGCAGGCACTGTAGGCAGACCCCTTCCACCTGTCTCACACCTACTGTCTCTCACCCTCTCTGATCCTCACCTCCGTGCATTTGCAGTTTCACACACCTGCATTTTTGCATACCGGCTTCTCTGCCGGCCAAGTGAGCACACAACACCTGCAGACTCTCCCGCTGCCTGAGGAAGGCTGCTTGTGCCCAAAAGCTTGCAAAGAACAATTTTTCCAGCTATGTAGTTGGTCTGGTAGCAGATATCACATTTACCTAAAGAACCTTTTGCTTTCTATAGCAAGGGTCTGTGCATCCGGGGAGGGGATAACCAGACTCTTCCAACAGAAAAACCGCTCCAGCTCTGCCTGGTTTCAAGACTGTGGGAATTCCTCCTTGGCTTTTCCCATTGATTTCTCTTGGGTGACAGCAGCAAAAGTCCTTAGCCAAGGGGCATGTTTCTCACAGGCAGCTCTGGGCAAGAGACCGGAGACCTGAGCCAGGAGGAAAGCAGGCCTGCTCTGCAGCTTCCCGCAACGAGAGGAAGAAATAAGGGAGAGAGAGCAAAGGGACAGCACGCTTTGCCCCTTGAAAGCTCGGCCCTGGCATCGTTCGGATCCGGCCTGTGCTCTCCCAGCTGGTGACGGCATTTCCGTACAAGCAGCTTCCGTAAAGGAGGCTCTGGAAGGCAGGGGGAGACTGCTCATTTTGATAATTAGTGTATCCTCTCGTTCTAAATAAATCAATCGATCCTGGCCCCAAGACGCTGGCCGGCAGAGCAAGGCGGCAGCCTCCGGGAGAAGAGAGGAGGCTGCACAAGACTTGTCAACGGCTCAGAGCGGTTCGCAGTAAGAGCCGCTCTCCAGCAACGCGGAGACCCCGGGGCAGAGCGGCACGGAAACATCTGGGGAACAGGGCGAGCTCCACGGGCCTCTGTTTGCGTGCTCAATATTGCGCGCCTCTGGACGGGGCACGGGGATCCCTCGGGCGCTGGGACCCGCGCTCCCTGCAGACACGAGAAAACTGGGGGGCTCGGCTAATGCAGCGATGGCTGTCGTGGTGGTGTCGGGGCCAGATTCTGCCCTTGTGACTTTCTTGGTGCCTGTGTAAGAGCGTAAAGCTGAGCCTGCATCTCTCCCTGACCACAAAAAGCAGCTGGGATGCCCCAGCCAGGAACGCGGATGGATGCTCCTGGCCCGCGTGCACGGAGCCGAAGTGCTGTCGGGCCCATCGTCCGAGCGAGCTCCCGAGACGGCGACAGGGTGCGATCGGGAGACCTTGCAGTCAGGATCATTCACGGCTCTGATCTTCCAGGCTTGTGGGGACACAGGTTTGTGGGGGCAGGACGGCCGGATGAGACTTAAAATAACCGGGCCCTGCTAAAGCAAGCGGAGGCCAAGGTCACGGCTGTCATCGAATGGCTCATTGAAGGAAGCTGCCCATCCTGAAGGAGCATTCCCCAGGGGACGTGACTTCAGGCTCCGGCTGAACAGAGCCCTCTCCGCCGGAGCATTTACCTGCAAAGCCTGGAAAAGACTGGGAAGCCGCTCGAAGTTTGGACGTGAAGAGATCAGTCTATCGGGGGTGGGCAACAGAGGAGCGCCGGAGCCCGGGGAACGGGGTGCCCAAGCACAGCCGCGCAGCGCTCTGGAAGCAGACGCGGGCTGGCAGCATCGCAGCCGCCTCCGCAATGGGGGGAGCAGACGGTGCTGGACGCCCCCAGCCCGCGCCGGCAGGATGCTGCTCCTGCGGGGTGGCCAGCCAGGGGCTCGTATTGCACAGCGGGGTTTGTTTTTGCGGTGAAACGGCAGGAATGAAAACTTTTAAACAGGAAAAAATGGACCAAGTGTTGGACTCTTCCCCTCTCCAGTCCAGAGGCTTCCACGCTTTCACACCGAGGTTTCCACAGGGCAGCGGCCTCCGGAAACACAGGCCACTCTGCCTGCTGGGCTTTAAACAAAGCGATCGGGTGCAGACTTCCTCCTCCCGAGGAGCGGAGGCGAGGTGCCACCTTTGCAGCTCTCCCAGGCCGTGCTCAAGAGGAGTCCCGCAGTTTTCAGCGTGGACGTCTGCCCGGCAGACGGGCAGAGGTCTCGGAGCGAGCGCGGCTCCCGGGAGCTGTGCACATCGTGCTGGTGAGGAGATGACCTTGCCTGGGCCACGTTCAGGGAATACCAGAGAGCAGGCTCCCCAAAACACGCCTGGCTATTGCAGCCCCAAAGCCAGATGAAGAGAAAGGCCAGGCCCAGGGCACACTTCGCAGCCTGTTACGGTGCAAAGTTAAAGACCTTCCTTGCCCTCGTAGTTGCGGTGCGCGGCTGTGTTGGGGCGCTCTTGCCCTAGCTGTCCTCCATCTTTCCCCCGACATCGGTCCAGCACTGAGCACAAAGGGCCTCTGTGGTCCTCGAGCAACAAGTGGGAATAATGCATTTTCTGCCACACCGTCCTTACAAATTTCAATTACCCCCTACTCTGGGCACGAGCCCAGGCTGCTCCTGGCTCACAAAAGGCCGGGCTGGGAGCTGCATAGAAAGAGAGAAGAATTTTTTTAAAGACCATTCGGGGCCCACGATGGAAACGCCTCCACTAACGTGCCGCAGGACCGAAAACTCAGGCAAGGCTGGAGACCGACCAGCCCCTGGGGACATTCGAGAACTGCTGCAAAAGCAGTCTCGTTAGATGGGGGAAGATTGGCACGAGGGGGGCGGTACCCGGCCGGCGTCCTCGTTGTTTGCTCGTTTGCTGTGAAGCCCCCCGAGAGCCTGAAGGATAAAACCCCGGAGGAAAAACGCTCTCCAAGCCTGGGAACGCCATTGATGAACCAGGCGATTGTTCCCACCTCTCACAAAACTGCTACTTAAGCGAATACGTACATTTTCCTGAGTTAACTGACGCTCACCTCTATGCAAAGGGACCGTCCTAAGCTAGCATGGAAGCGATGGGGCACGCAGGAGACCGAACCGTGCCCAGCACACGCCACACGCCAGCATGCCCCGTCTGCTCTGCTCGGTGCCGCCTCCCCAGAGTGGACACGCCATTAATGAGTCCCTCGTGCAGCGGGCCGGGTTAGAGCCGGTTTCTCACGCTAGGCTAATAAAAAGTCCGGTCAACCAGGGAAGAAACGTGCCAGCTGCCCTGGGGAAATGCCATCCGGCCCCGCTGACTGAAATGCTCTTTTCTTATCGCTCTTCTGCGCTTGTGCCAGCTGTGCTCGCTGTCCGGGAGCGGTTTATTTTGTGCGTGGAGGACACAAGCAAAGCAAGTCTTGGGCAACTCCATCTCCTTCGAGCCTTCAGTGAATCGCTGCCCATCTCTGCCAAGCAGCACAGCCCCTGTCCCCGATCTTTCTTTCCCATCTGACGGTGAAGTGGAAGCCTGTCGTGATGTCTCTAACATCTCTCAATGTTTGTAATGACTTGTTGTGCCTTTGCTTTCTTGACTTTGCCTTTGCGTGTTCGTGCTATTCCTTGGCACGTTTCCTTCGAGGCACCTGCACGTCTACCCTGATTTCAGACCTCAGCGCAGCAGCTCTTCTTTTCCTTCCTCTGCATTCGAATAGTTGAGCCTCCAATGTTATGCCCCTTTAAAGGAAAAGCCAGCTCTCCTGGGCTCTGAATTTGCCGGGCCATGGCTCCAACCACCTGTTTCTCCGAGTTGGTTGAAAGCTGCCTTCCCAAAACCCAGTCTCCTTATTTTCCTGTTCTCATGCCTTCCTTTCTTTAGGCGCACGAATGCTGCCACAGCACAGTCACTTCCTCCCACGTCCCGACTGCCTCCACAGTCCCAATGCAAGATCCTTCCGTCTGAAGCCAGCCTGGACGTGGGGTGCGAGAGAAATCGATGGAGCCTTTGTAGCTCTGTGATGACACCTGGCTGCCCTTGATAGAGAGATTTGTCTGCTTAATCTGAACAGTCCCTGAACAGTTGCCATCCACATTCGTAGCGGGACAAGAGGCATTCAGCCACCCAAGATGAACTTTATTATTGCTCAGTGATGCCCTCAGATGTCCACACTGACTGTGTGCACTCCACGGGGCTGGACCCACGGGTGCACTGGTGCAATCGCACCCTCCTTTCATTCCTGCTCCCCGCAAATGTAAAAGCAACTGCCTAGCAGTAGCAGCAGCATTTCTACTCAGGCAGAGCTGCGGGCACCCCTTGACTTCATGGCTCCTTCGAACCTATCTCATCCCTTCTCAACTATTTACTCCACAGGTGTTAATGACCCTCTCTCCTTTCTAAAGGGTTGATGTACCACCAGTCAGGCTAGCCTTTTCTCTGCAATGCTGCTGTCTGTGGGCTGTTCCTGGTAATGAAACTCCTATTCCACATCCCTGCAGATTGTTTTTGATTCATTCCAATGAGTTGGATTTGCTTCAGTCCTAAACTGAACAGGCCTGGGCCTCTGGTGTATTAGAAAAGCTTCTAAAGTCAAGTTTACCTGTCTAGATGTAAGAGAAGCAATATTTTTCAGGGATATTTTCCAACTGGCCATTATTTCATTGGGAAATTCCCAAGGCTTCTAGCTATCCAGGGTCATGGCAGGTAGTCAGGGCTGCTGAGTCTCTGGGCAGTAAGGAACTTCAAGTTAAAATTAAAAAAGCGAGAAAGACAGAGATAGAGAGAAAGAGATTTCCTGTGCCTGAAGGAAGTTTCAAAACTCAAGGCTGTCTTCACAGGTAAATGAAACCTGGAGCGGACGGGGGAATGGGCACCCCAGGTCCAACCAAACCCACGTAACCTTATGCAAGGCTCCTGCTGAGCCAGCTTTTCTGGCCTGACAGTAAGCACACCATCGCCCGCCCGCTTCGTACATGTCTTGCTATCAACCTGAGGGAGGAACAACAAGGCAGGACAAAGAAATCTCTGCAATAGAGAATCCCCAAAACAAAGATGCAGCTAGACACTGCCCCAGCGGGAAGCCTGGGAAATGTGCTAGATGAAGAGATAGAAGGATTGCAAATCAAAGGCCTCCTGGCCCAGCAGTGCAGTCCATGTGGCATTTAAATCACAGCAAGTCCACTGAGCAGAATGGTGTGAGCTGACTGCAGATTTATAGGGGACCGGTACAGAAACACATGCTTTGCCTCTCACCTTCTAGGCTGGTTTTGTGGTTTCTTCTATTTGATGTGAAAAGAAGGCCTGTCAGGGCTTTTGCTGAAACAAGGGTTTATTTTCAGATTGATTTTCCTTTAGAAATGCAGCTCTCAACTCTCCTAGAAGACCCGATACATGACTGAAGAACTTGTGATAATGAGGAAGTGAAACCTGACTGATGGAGAAGCAAAGTGAATTAATCCTGTGGTGTCTGAATCAGCCTGTTATGAGGTGGTCTGCTGGGTTTTTATTAATGCATAAAGCACTTCATGTGTCACAGTTAAAGACCAGAAGGGACTGCTGGACTAGCTAATCTCACCTCCTTTGTATCGCAGGCTAGTCACGTACACCCATGTACTTTATGGAGCAGAATGACTTTAATTAGACCAAAGGATGCTAGTCCCCAGGAGAGACTGGTCCTGCAGTGGCAGGGAGCCGATTAGGTGAGACATGTCAGATTATCCCCATGCAGCAGAGGAAAGCAAACCACCTGCCAATCTGACCACGGACGGCTGAGAGGGCAAATTCCTCCACAGCCCTGAGTCTGGGAATAGATCAGTGTGACGGGGGCATGCTTGGGGCCAGGTCTCACGCCAGCCTGCCCACCTGTCTCTATGGGGAAAGCTGCCCAGTCTTGCCTGCCACGACTTTGCTGCTCCCATTAACGGGTGGTATAGTGTGGGAGGCTGCCCACTCAATGCCAGGGGCCACTATCTGTGGCTCCAAACCTTCCCTACACTTCAGCTCATGCCTCGCAGATGGCATCCAGATTAGGATTGTTCCCTGGTCTGAGACTGGAGCAAACCTAGTCCAAAGCTGGGCTCCAGTCATCCTCACATTCACTCCGCCTCCCCTCGCACAGGAGGCCCCTGGTATACCGCCCATTACTAGGCCACGCCCCACTGCCCTTGCTCCTCTTGAGCAGCCCCTCTCGGGCCATCAAGCTTCGCTACTTGCATGCTGGCCACACCACGCAGTCCTTTGGTTCCCGAGCGTTCCCCTACTCCATGAGACCCAGCCTTGTGCCAAACCCTGGGCCGAGTCTGCCCCAGGCCCATCAGGCACCTGCAGGCTACCTGACGGCCCTTAAAGTGGCAGGCACCCAAAGGTGCACTGCCACAATCAGCTGGACCCTGAACTTGTGCGCACATCAGTTAGCAAGTTTCAGAATCCACGACCAGGCAGGATCGCCACAACCATCCAGCCCAACTCTGCGTATGCCCTGCATGCATGCGTTTAGAAAGACAGCTACTGTCAAGCAAGGGCTCCACCAATGATAAAATCCCCGCTCCCCCCTGTGGGGGACTGTTCAAGAGTTTAATCAACTTTTAGGAATTTGCATTTGATTTCACGGTTGAATTTGTCCCACTTCAATTCCCCACCACTGGATTTTGCAGCAACTTTTCCAGTTCCTCACCCAGGAGCTTTCTCATGACAACACCAGAGGCCCCGTGTCGGATGCTATGGTAACTCCTCAGGTTATCTGTTTGTTTTGCACGGATACTGAGCTATGACTCAGTCCTGCAGCCCCCAGTTCCCACGGAAGCAGCGGGAGAGTTAGGACTGCTGGATTTGGCCCATCGACAGAAAGAGGGCTACGGGAAATGCCTGCTGCCACCCCTCCAGCACCTGCAGGAGACCATCTGGGCTGAGACCTGGCCCCGGCGCAAAGCGTTGCATGGACAGGTGTTCCTCATTTCCTCCCTGCCTGCTCAGCATGTTTTATGCAGACTCTGTTCTCTGGGCCACTCCCACGGCAGGAAGGGGAAGGCCCACGGGTTGAAGCAAAGGAGGAAAATCCCCCAACAGCCAAGCTTATAGCCCCACTCCCAGAGACCATAAGTAGCTCCAGGGAAACAGAGGAGCCTGAGCCATTGCTTTCTAAAACTTCTTTTGCAGGAACGGTCATGCTTACTTGGACGCTCTTGGTTCAAGCAGTTTGTGTCGCGTGTTTAACAGGTCCCTGGTTAATCGAACATGAGATGAGGCAGAGAAAAAAAGTGGTTGAATGAAATATTAAGTCCACAGAAGGCGCTTGCTTGGCCAGCTTTGCTTAGGGTGAGATCTTCTCAACCTGGAACAGAGCATGGGGTTTTCCTCTTAGCCAGGAAAAGGAGGTTGGTGCGATTCATTAGTCTCCATTGAGAAGACACTAATAAAAACATGAAGGAAAAAGAGCTCCGGTTGTAAGACACGAAGCACGAAGACATTCAGAGTTTCACAGCTGGGTGCACCTCTCCCAGCTTCTGCCTTGCTCTGCACAAGCGCACACGCTGCATTTAAAAAAGACATGAGGCCGGCGTTATCAAAGTGCATCCTTTCCCTCTTCCCGAGATGGGGCTCTATTGGTACAAGGCCAGTTAGAGCAGGGATGTTACGTGAAGGAGCAAGAGTATCTGAAACGTATGCAGCTGCCTCTCATGCCCAGTGCACGAGCGGATTTTCATGAACGATCTCTAAGCATTTTATCAATGAATTGCACCCAAGTCAGCTGCTGAATGGTTTGCAAAGCATATCACAATTTGCCTGAGTATTTCTGGTTCTCGCAGGTGCTCGGTGCATGCTCCTGAGAGCAGCTCTTGGGCTCCAGCTTGCTCTATACGTAGGAAGACCCAGAGTGAGAAAGGCTAGGGCTCTGTCTACTTAGGAGATCCCTTTCCCTGAGGGTAGATTTCTTCCCTCCCAGGGAAGCAGCCAATGTTTGTAAGTCCAGTCTTTGCTGTAGGTGGGCGGGCATAATCCACAGACTCGGGTCCCTTGCTCAAGCCATCGCAGCTGCGCACGAGAAATGCAGACTCCACTAGCCCCGCGTTTTGCTGCAGCATTTCCTTCCCAGGTGCCGTCTCGGCGAGCAATCGTGCCGGGACACGCACTCACCAGAAAGGGGCAGGCACACAGGGCCGAGGGGAAGACACCGACATTTAAACCTTGTGCGCAAATAGCTCAGTGCATTCAGCCAACTCCCCCTGCGAGCGGGGCGGTCGTTTTAAGTAGGTGCAGTTCTACCAAACAAAATGCTTGGTTATCAACCAGTCTTCAGCGAGCAGCAGCATCTCCACGCTCTGGGACTGGGCCTATAACTTCGTCCTGGCTAGGGAGAGGGAGGCCAGGCCTTTGGCACCTGATCCCAGCAGGTCTCAGCTTGATGCTTGGGATGATGCAGGGCATGTGAGGAACGAATGAGGCCTTTTCATCATTCTGGTGAATTTGCTGACCAGAGAAACAGTAAAAGTTGCCCACTGCACGTTGTAGGGCTGATCTCTGGAGCTGTACCTTCCTAGAGCAGGGATTCATCAGATTTCTGATCTAAACCCAGGTTCATCGAAGAAATATAGCCTCTGACCCGTTAGCAAAAATGGAAATCAGTTGAATTTTTCAGTTCCAAGCAAAATCATGCTGCAAGAGCCTCCAAGCAGCAGGCCTGCCGAACAAGGGCAGACGGCACATTTCTGACTTGCTCCAGGTCGGGCTGATTGGGAAGGGCCGGGACCACGCTGCAGCCAGCGCACGGACACCCCGTCTCTGGAAATAGTCTGCATGGGCAGGAACGGCATCCTCCACGTCCACGTCGGCTGAGCTACCTGCATGGTGCCGGCGCACAGCGCTCTCCTTTGCACAGAGAGGGTGGAATCGTTTGTGTGTGTTGAAGGCGAAGCTGCCCTTATTAAATAGTAAATTAAAAAACCAACCATCCCAGGTGCTACAGCAAGACGCTGTTGCAGCGGCCGCGGGCCGCTGTCGTTACATCTGAATGCTCCGTTGTGTCCGGCTGGCCGGGCAGGGTCAGGGAGAAGTGGGGCTGGAAGGGACCTCCAGAGGTCACGTCTCCTCCGACCCTCTACCTGAGACGTGATCGTCCTAATCCGAGCTATCCCATACGGTCTGCGTAAGACGACTCTCAGCCCAGACGCAGCGCAGACCTGACACCTGAAAGCAGGGGCACTGCCGCAGCCAGAGCCCTGCTGCTGTCCTAAGCAGAGGGAGTTTTGTGCAGGGACAACCCCGGTGTGCTCCCCCGTAATATGAAACACCGGTGCCATGTCCCGTGTCATGCAAGTTTCCAAGGGCACCGCGGTGGCGCTCTGCAGTGCCATGTGCCGGGGATAACGGAGATGTTACGGGCACCATCGGTGGGTCTTTGCTAATGGGAAAGACCCCCCGATTGCTGAGCTGCAGTCACTTGCCTTGCTCTGCTACCTGACATCAGTGGTTACCCCGCTTGCTTACCACGGCACGTTGAGGCTGAGGATCGACTCCCCCACCTGCTTGCCTCTTGAGTAAGATTTCCTCAGTGATAGCTTGTTTCTGCAAGCTATTTCCCAGGAATTCAGGATTTGATCCCCAGCCCTACCTATACATGGGGCAGCCACCGCGTCCCCTACCATCACGAGCACTTGCACAGGCGTGCAGACACACACACGACGATACCCCTGTTGTTCGTACAGTTAGAAGCCTTGTTCCATCAAGCTGCGCTCGCAGTGACCCGGCTGGTGTGTAAGCATTTCCACTCCCTCCCGATTCCCACATCACCGTCGTTTTGGCATTTTCACGTCTCCGTGCTGTTCTCTACAGTGACTCCCAGCTTCGTTCCCACCGTATCAGTTCGGCCATCAGTATTTGCTTTCAAGACCGCTCAGCACGACCGTATTCATCTATCTGATGCAGAAGTTAGAAACTGCATAGAAAAAGTTAACATTTATGGACAAGATAAAAACCATCTGAGGGGTTTGATTTATGAGCTCGAGTGTTTTGACTCAGCTGGGTTTTACAGGACTACGGCCTGGCACAAAATGATTTCTCAGACAAATAAAAAAAGACTTGATTGGACTTTTGTGGTGACTTGCTGGTATTTTTATATCTTACTATTGTAAGGAAGAACATTTGGTTTTCATATCCCAGTAAGACGCAAGCAAGGTTACACCAGATAAGTTTGTCTAATCTGCGGTATATTAATCTCGCTGTGTAATCACTTGAGCCCCATGCTGGTTCTGCATGCCTCAATGGTAGGAATAATAGGGTTGCAGGACCACAGGGGTTGTGTTATATTTCTCCTACTCCCTACAGAAAGAAAGGGGAGAAATCAGCCCAAGTTCCTGGAGAGAAGGGAACGAATGACCTGCTGTATTGAAAAATTGTGACTGCAAGCAGCTTTTCTCTGTTGTAGGAGCCTCGTACTCATTCACACGGTGTGTATTCACACTCAAGTGTCACACTCGTCAGAAAAATCAGCTTCTGCGATCCTGGAAGCCGCTGCCCTCCAGTCCCCCGTCCCCTCAGCCCAAGCTACAAGAGGCAGTCTGCTGGCCAAAAGACCACTTTCTACCCCAAAAAGCACGACTGGCGAGGAGCTAAAGGTGGCAGAAACGAGAGAGAGCCAGTAAGAAGGGAATGGGACTGCACAGACCCAGGGCAGGGGACGGTGAAGGAATAAGTTACTCATGGGGGTGTAACTAGGGAAGCAAGATAAAATACCGCTCGGTTGCCAAAAAGGAGGCGTACGCCCAGTGGAAAGGAAGGACTATCACCAAAGAGGAGTATACCTCTGCCGCTCGGGTCTGTAGGGGCTGTTAGGAAAGCTAAGGCAGAGACGGAGCTAGGGCAAGGATCAAGGACAACAAAAAGTCCTTTTTTAAACACATAGGGAGCATGAAGAAGGCTTTGAGTAAAGTGGGGTCCCTGCAGGACGCGCTCGGTGGTGGTTGCACCAGAGGAGAAAGCAGACCTCTTTAACAATTTCTTTGCCTCCATTTTTTTGTGCAGGGACCGGGACTCCCTCGCCGACATTCGGGATGGACTCGGGAGAGACTCCGCCGGGCCTAGGGTCGGGAAGGACCGAGTCAGGGAACTTCTGGGGGGCTGGACGTGTTCAAGCCAGCAGGTCCAGACGCTCTCCACCCCAGGGTGTTGTGGGACCTGGCAGGGGTCATCGCAGGGCCCCCGGCACGGCTTTACGAGCACTCGTGGTGCTCTGGTGAGGTGCCGGGCGACTAGAAAAGGGCCAATGTGGTCCTCATCTTCAAATAAGGGAGGAGGGAGGACCCGGGCAAGTATAGGCCCGTTGGTCTTATTTCGATCCTGGGGAAGCTCTTTGAGAAGATTATCCAGGAGCACATCCGTGGTGGGTCAGCAGCGGGGATGATGCTCAAGGGCTACAAGCACGGGGTCATTAGGGACAGGTCCTGTCAGACCAACCTGGTGCCTTCTATGACCAGGTCACAACATCCTTGGACGCAGGTGTCGCAGTGGACGTAGCCTTTCTGGACTTCAGGAAGGCCCTCGACACTGTCTCCCACCCCATTCTCATTAAAAAGCTAGGTGACTGTGGCACTGATGTCTTCACAGGCAGATAGGTCACTAACTGCCTGAGGGACCGCACGCAGCGAGTGGTGCTGGACGGGTCATACTTGACCTGGAGGGAGGTGGGCAGTGGGGTCCCCCAGGGCTTGGTCCTTGGACCTGCGCTGTTTAATCTCTTTATGAGGAGGAGGAAGAGCCAGCAGCAGACCTACAGGCTGGGAACTCCCTTCCTGTCAGCGCAGAGGCAGAAAAGGATCTTGGAGTCATTACTGATGCCAAAATGAACATGGGCCAACATTGTGGGGTTGTGGTCAGGAAGGCCAACCGCACCCTGTTGTGCATCCAGATGCATCTCGAGCAGGTCCAAGGAGGTGATCCTCCCCCTCTACGCGACACCGGTCAGGCTGCAGTTGCAGTAGTGTGTGCAGGTCTGGGCGCCGCACGTCAGGAGGGATGTGGCCAGCGTGGAGAGGGGTCAGAGGAGGCCACCCGCGTGGTCGGGGGCAGCAGGGCAGGCCCTACGAGGAGAGGTGACGGGACCTGAACCTGTTCAGCCTCCACAAGAGAAGGCTGAGGGGGACCTGGTGGCGGTCTACAAACTGGGCAAGGGGGACCAGCAGGTATTGGGGGAGACCTTGTTTCCCTGAGTGCCTCCCAGAGTAACAAGGAATAACGGCCACAAGGTGTTGGGGAGCAGGTTTAGACTAGACGTCAGAAAGCACCGCTTCACGGTCACGGTGGCTAGGATCTGGAGCCAACTTCCAAGGGCACTGGTGCTGGCTCCTACCCTGGGGGTCAAGAAGAGGCTTGACGATTACCCGGCTGGGGTCATTTGAGCCCAGTTCTCTCCTGACAGGGCAGGGGTTGGACTAGAAGATCTGCAAGGTCCCTTCCAACTCTACGTCTATGAACCTACTACCGGTCTGGTTGACGCCATGCTAATATTTGTTGCTGAGCCTCTACACGTGGGTACTTGAAGAGTATTTTGAGACCTGGCACTGCAAACCCCTGGCAGGTCCCAACACAGCACCACGTTTCAGCTCGTCAATGGTCCCATCTCACATCAGCCCCTGCTGGCTTGAGGCCTCTAAAAGTAAGCAACATCCTTACTTCTGCAAGGCAAATAAATATCTAAGTTGTATTTATTTGGCATGTTTAAAGCCCCAGCTCCTGGATGCATAGCCTCATAGCAAATGAGGGTTGAAAAGACCTCAGGAGATCACATCTAATCCAACCCCCTGCTCCAAGCAGGACCAGCCCCAACTCCATCATCCCAGCCAAGGCTTTGTCTAACCAGGACTTAAAAACCTCCAAGGATGGAGATCCCCCCACCTCTTTGGTTAGCCCGATCCAGCGATGCACCACCCTCTTTGTGAGAAAGTTTTTCTTAACATCCAACCTCAACTTCCCTTGCTGCAGCTGCTCATGAGAAGAGTATGTGTCGGAAGGGGGGGATGTATTTGTTTTTAAAGGTTTTAGCCACAGTGGTTGCAGAAAAGGCCAGGGGCATGACCCGTGCATCCCTGAGAGTCTCAAAGATCATGAGGCATACGGAAAAAATCGTGAATTTATTTATTTTTTTAAATCTCAGGGCTGCTGGGGTCCTGCCACCCAATGCCCAAATGCTTCAAGGGAGCCGTCCTGACACGCTGCAGTCTCTGATGGGTGCAGACGTCTGCACCCACGTATACTAGCCTGGGGCTCCATGGTCAGACCCCATCATTTTGCACATACAATGTTCCAACCATCTGATTTCATAGACACACAGACAGGAAATAGTCTTGCCGCTGCCCTCTACCCCACGAACTAACACTTCCCAAGAAAGGAGATGCAAAAGAAAATAAGAAATGTGAAGAGGAAAACAAAGCATGTATTTTTAACGATACAGCCCGAGACAGGGCCTCCTCGGGGCTGCCCACCTAAAATGTTCTGGTTGTTTAATGGTCAAACAAAGTTGTGCAAGCAGAGACATGCCATGAGGGGGTCAGCAAGCCTGCCCCAGCAGCTCTACATTGAAAGCAAGAGAAACCTTGATCCCGCCCTACATGCAAGAAAGAGGGTCGTTCAAACACAGCATTCAAGTCTCATAGGGCCCACATTTCCAATGGGCCTTGGACAGATTCAAAGTATCACACTTCCTAAGGCTGTCTTACTCTGCTGAGTCCTAGCAGCTGTTTGAGCTAAAGTTCACCTAAAGCAGCAATTCTCAGCCAAAAATCCTTTGGAGAGAGGGTCACAAGAAGTGGGAGACAATGAACAGGCTCAGGCCCTCTTCACCTAGCTCCTTTCCAAGGAGATAAGCAATGCTATAATAAATAAGTAGTTTCTGAAACAGGGCACAGCTCAAGTTGTGGAGAAGGGGTTATGAAGGGAGGTCTTGCATCTAAGCATGGAGAACCCCTGATCTAACAGCGCTCCGCCAAGTAATTTTACTCCTACTAGAGCAGCTAATCCTCCTAGATACCCTACTTTCTTCTTAGCCAGCTATGCACTAGCTTCCCCAACTAGCATTGCTCCCAGCTCCTACATTTTATCATGCATTTCCCTAAATGAAGCCCCATGACTCATTTTATAGCTTCACCTCATCAGGGCACATGTCCTGTCTTCCAGGTGTGGTCTATAAGAGAGGCAGCAGATAGCAAAGTAATCAGGTTTCTACTAGTTGCAGAGGTGGAGGTTGTTTCTTGGCCTCCTGTAGGCTCAGATCAAGTGTTGTAGCTCTCTGTATTGAAAAACAATAAAATTATGCCCGGTGAGACATCAGCTCACTGAACATAATCCTTGCTTGAGAATGAGGTAAGCTTCTGGGAAAAGTGCTTGTTGCTGGACAAGCATAGGAGCAGTGTCTCCTGCTTGTGCGGGAGATGAGCTCACACCTAGCCGAGCCAAGTGACTCTTGGGGGCTTAAAATGTGATGTTCAAACCTGGCTCGGGGAGAGCCCTACTGCTATCTCCCTGCTGAGAGAGGAGCCTACAGCTGTATGCACTTAGGGCAGGGATGCTGTGGGAACTGGAGAGATGCCTCCTAACTCCAAAGTTGATGAGACAAGGGGAGGCACTGGCTTGTAGGAGGAGAATGCAGACTGGAAGTAGTCTGCCTTGCACCCTGCCTGCCCAAGGCCATTTCTGGGCACTGTGGAGAAGGCTGGGTAAAGGCTGATCTATGCCTGCTTCTCATTAGCCTAGTGCAAGCCTCATCTCCGTGTTCAAAAGGGCTTTCTTAGCCAAAGACTGCCATCCAAACTCTGCCTTTCTGCTACGGCACTTCTTTAGTTAAGCTATGAGATTAGTTAGTAACCCTGCGAAGGTTACTGCTTGCAAACTGTTTTCCTCTAGTAGCTTATTTGTGTTGCTGCTGCCTAGGCTGACGGCACCAGGAGAAGGGAGAGCGTGTCTGATATGCGTCGGATTGACTTATTTGGTGGGGTCACTTGTCGCAGTCGTGCTCCCCATGCAGAGCAGACTTGCACCAGTGTAGCCCTTCCAGGCTGTGCCTTCTTGCAAAACACCTGAAAACGGGCATCCTTGGTTCCTCTCTCTAAAGGCAAACTGGGAGCCTACTGTGGGAATTGCTGCCTAAGAAATAGGTCAGCCCTTGCAGCCCACATATAAACCCTGCTATTGAGTCTGAACAATTTACAGAGCAAATGGAGTCCCTGAGTATTATAATTATCCTGTGTGCCCAAAACCCAGCAAGCCATTAGTAAAGGAGTCCAAGTACAACTACTGCGGTTGCGGTTGGGTGTGTGGGGCTCCGTAGCTCACTAGTGCCCTCCGCAGTTGGCTTTCATTCTGCGTCTGGATCCCAAAGGTGAAACGCTGGGAGCAAAGCAGTCCTATGCAGAAGGCAGGGGGAACTTGCAAGGCTGGGATACAATAGGGGTGGCAACACATTGCCATATGGCAACATTGCTACCGTGCCGTGCTTTTTGGAAGTACTAAGGCAAGACGCAGCATAGGTGACTACTGCGCCATGCAAGCGGTGCACAGTTAGATTTTGCCGCTATGTTGCTGTAGCGGGATGCTATACCGGGGATGTGCGTCGCTGCGGTGAGAGAGCTGGTGATTGCACGTAAATCCCCATGATTGCTATGTCACTACAGCATGCTGTACAGTGACGGAGCATGTCACTAGATCCCCATAGAGTGATTTGTAGATGCACCAATGTGATTGAAAAACTTCAAACTTACAAAAATCACACTGTCTGGTCTGCCTGGAGTCCCTTCCCTGCCCCAGTCTCTGCCAGATCGTCACTTGAAATGCAGTCTTCCGGAGGGTGTGCAGAGGAAGCCTCCCCTGTAATGCCATGTTTGCAAAGAAACCAAAAGAAATGTTGTTTGATAGAAGGGGAAACACTAAGCAAGAGCTGGAGATAAGGAGCTAAACTTCACTGCTCAGTTGCTTTGCTTTCAGTCCTCTCCCATCCTCCTTTGCACTTTCCATTTAGAAGTAAGCAGGGGTCTTGGGCCAAATTGTGATCTCATGTGCAGAGTGCGAAGCCCACCACTACCTAGAGGGTGAATCTGCACGTGCATTTACATCAGCAAGTAAGTGGGAATAGGCCAGCATCTATATATGCAGACGTTAAAGTGCATTAACACTGTGTGTGGACTGAGTTGGGACTAAAGTCAGTTCACATGGTGTTACTGTGCAGTAAGGCATCTATACGTGCATTACTGTGCAGTAACTAATTGGGCATAAATTTGATACCTGCATGATGCTGGTATCAAATTTACATTCAAGTTAGTGTAAGTTGCCATATTTACTGTGCAGTAGAGGTGTACCTGTGTAGATGCATGCCTGTACTGTGCGGTAATTTTGGTTATGTGCATGCGTAGATGTACCCAGAGTGTCTATGAGTAGGAGTGGGACCTGTGTCCCATCGCAGTACCTAGCGCACAGATGCTGTTGTGCAAGCACTCACGACTGTGTGCTTGTGTCTGAATGAGAAGATTTACTCCATCGGAGCTTCTCCCAGTCGCAGTGGCTTGTGTTGCAGATTCTTTTGTGACCGTACAGAGCAGAGCATAGACAGCGGCTGTGCAAGCTTCCAGCTTTGCTAACAATTGAAGAAACTGAATTTAAAAATAAGACTCTGCCCCAATGCTGGCTCAATTTTTGAAAAATGAGAAATTGTGACTATTTTGGAGACTGCTCATTTTTAGCTGGTAGTCTGTCTACATATAAAAAATTAGCTTCTCTCTTAGAGAGTAAATAAGTTGGTAGTAAATTACTTGCCTTGGGTCATACATGGGAAGAAAAAAAGTAAGTAAGCGTGACTGTCATTGCACTGTTCTGGTTCTTCTCTAGAAAGGAGGAGTTTCCTCCTGTGAACTGACAAGATGTTTCCCCTGGCTCTTAAACAAGGTACTCAACATGGCAACAGTTCAAAACCACGAGTGATTTCAGGGTTGGATAATCTGGCCACTCCTGGAGCGGGAATTGTATGTTGATCTGAAAAGCATCCTCCTGTCACAGAGGGACCACTCGCATGTGTGTACAGACAGGAGGTCGCAGGTATGGTAAAAAGATGTACTGTCATGTGCCATGGGGGTGGAAAATCAGCAGTGGAAAATACTGCCTTTTGAACTCTATTATACATATGATACCCCATACTAGTGAAAGGAATAGGACTGATAAGGTGTGTGAGGCTAACAAGGGTTTTCTCCAAAACATCCACTCGTCCAAGCTGGCTTGGAGAAAACTAAGACTGCACTTGAACCATCCTGCACTTGATAAACCAGGTCTGTGGAAGATCTGTATAACCAGCCCCTCTCGGGGAGAGGTTAACTCAAACTTGACTTCCTTTTTCTGGAGACTTTTTTCCAACTGTGCAAATGGTCTGGAACAAATCGGATGTCCTATGAGACTGACTCCTTGTGTGGTGGTGGGGTGGGAGCTGAAACCCACCTGCTTCTCTTGCAGGGCTGTAACCCGAGGCGCCGCACCTGGTGAACTCCCCAGCACGTCATTGCAGCAGCACTGTAGCTCGAATCATTTCACCGTCCCCATCCAAAGTCTTCCTTCTGGGGAGAGAAAATGCTTATTGTCCTCCTGGGGGAAAAATAGGAGAGCGCTTTCCACATAGTAGAAGAACAGTCCTTTAATTTGACCTGCATTGGGCTTCGATTCATATGTCTCTCTTGGTTATTTGTCAATAAGAATTTTTCCTCCAAAAGTATAAAACTGTTACCAGACACATCTTTGACGTCCTAGGGCACGAGTCCATTTATGTAGGAGGTTTTCCAGAAGGCTTTAAAAAGGTTGGACAGAAATCCTGATGCAGAGCAAGTGGAAAATCTGCAGAGACCTCATATTTATTCCTTCCTCTCTAAGGACATAAACAGAAGTGGATGCCCTAAAGGCAACTCCAGTCGAGTAAGTTAAATTTAGTTGCCCTCAACCTTTAAACAGGGATTTTTTGGTTAGACTCTGCTTTGAAAGCCTGCCACGTGCTTTTAATGCAGGATAGCTATCCCTGCACACCACCTCCTAATAACTTTTCATTATTTTCTGTAACTGAACTTGATTACTTGAGGAAAAGCATTGCTGCTTTCTTCTAATGTGGTTTGCAACGTGCCACTGTTTGCAATGTGTTGCTGCTTCATTTTCTAGCAGGACAGAAAAGTCATCTTAACACAGCTAGATCTAAATAACTGCTATGAATACTTGGAACAAGCTGATGTGTTTGTATTGTGTGGGTGCAGCTCGGTCATGTCAGTCCTGCTGGCCCTCGGTGAAATCCTACAGACAGCAAAGCTATTAACATGTCATTATCTCTTCTAAATGACGTCTTATCATAGCCACATATGCAAGCATAGTTCTGCTACATTTCCATGAAATAATATGCCCTGGTATTAATAATGGATACCAAGCTATAATTTACAAAATTCATTCTACTCTGTTGAACTAATTTGTCTCTTCGTAAAGCAGAAGAAAAGTGCATGAGTTGGGAAAAGATAACCTGGCTTTGTTTCCAGCACAATCCCGGGCTTTTCACTTCCCTGGGGCAATGTGCACCTCAAACCTCCCTTCATGAAGAGGTTCAGAAAGAACAAAGGACTTTCATTCAGACAAGAACTTTGTCCGTTTTGTAAAAGTAACATTATATTTCCTAATCAGCTCAGCAGTTCTTGGGGATAATTATTTCAGCGCAATAATTGTTTCAATTAAAATACGAACCAGTCCAGGCTTTCGCTCAAAACTCCAACCAGCTTTTGGAAACTTATCTCTTTTTGAAACCATTCCACCTTTCTTGTTTTTCATCCAGAAGTAAATGCATCAAAATACAATTTAAAGGGCTAGTTTTGGGGGATTTCCGATCCATATGTAACTTTAAAAAAGCCTATTAAAAAACAAACCTGACTAAATAGTTAACTGTTGTTTCGGATCCCCCCAACCTTTATTTCGGTTGCAAAATGCTCGCACTTTGCGGGCAGCTTTATTTCTAATTCAGTATTGGGACCCCAGAAGTACAGCAGGTTTGGAGGCATCCTCCAGGCCTATGGACGATTGCCCCGGACCACGTGCTGGGCTCAAACTTCAGCAGATCCCAGATTCTTTACTTTGCCACTGACTTTGTGGTGTCACTTTAGAGACATCACATAATCCCCTCCTTGTCTTGCCTTGGTTCTCTGTACTTAAAATGGGCCTTGCATTAATTGGCCAAATTCTCCTGCAGACAGCTTCAGGAATAGCGAAGTGTCAAGCGCTACCTGAACAACGAGAACCTGTGGTTGCTCTGAGGTTTGTTCTTTTTCCACCAAAATAACAATTTTCCCCATTTTGGTTGATCTAGAAACATTTGTCGGAGTTAAATCAAAAGCATTAGGAAGCCGTGTCTGCTAAATTTCTTTAGAAGCTGCTCACCACGGCCAGGTACCTCGCCGTGTATGTGAGGCCATTGCTAGTGCCAGGTACCAGGGAAAGACGCCGTGCATGAAATGCCCACCCACTGCCCTGGCTCACTTCTGTGAGTGAGTGGGAAATGCATACCTTATCACCATCCAGAAGCTGTTTAATTAAATTAAAGGTTATTTGATGTAGACTGAGAGCCAGTGGAGGAGGGAAGCCTTGAGTTTGGAACACTTTGATACTGGATACGAAAACTGAACAGAGAAACGGCATTGCATATCTAGAGAAATCGAGCAGATTTGATACAACCTGCGAAAAGAAACGAAACAAAAAACAACCCCTTTCCAAAAGAGTTGGGGCTTTGTTACGGCGTCTTTAAGGAATTAGATACGCTTGCATTTAAATTAGAATAGAGCCAGTGTAATCTGAGCAGCGATTACTCTGACACTGTCTGTTTCTTCAAGAGGCTTTGTAATAATGATTGATAGGCTTTAAGTATCTGAAAGGTAGGGCCCTTATTCCAGAATAATGGAGGAAGCCGAGCTCCCTGCTCTGCAAACTCACTTTGGCCCCTTACAACTAGTTTACCAGCAGGTTCTTCTGGGACCAAGCGTTTGAATCCAAATGGATAGATCAAGCAGCTGTTTCTGGAGGCTGGCAGAGCTACGTGTGCCACAGAGGGGAAGAGGAAGAGGGGCTGGGGCCGGGGGAGAAAACAGTCCCTTCCTCACAAGTTGGCAAAACAAATCGGCCACAAGGCACTTCGTGTCAAGCTGCAAATCCATCTCTCTGCAGTGCTGTAGTCTCTGCCCTCATTCCCGCAGTGACCCTGGACTAGTGAGGAAGAGGAGCTGGCCAGGTTTTCCTTTGCTGTCCCCATGGATCCGTGCGTGCCCAGGGCATGTCCATCTAGAGGCCCTTGAGCTCCACCCCACCCGGAGCAATTGTGGTGGTGGCTGCAAGGGTGAGGCTGCAGCCCTTCCTTTCCCCGAATGCATGCTGCATATTCAGTTCAGTAGGTGAATCCTTGTTTGATCTCCAGCCCATGCTTTACCCATCGTGTGGGCCGTGGGTTGTGACGTGTGGTCAGCCTCACCGAGACGGCAGGGTTTCTGGGCCCTGCCTTCAGCAATAGCCACCTCTTCCCAGCAACAGCTACAGAAAGAGCCCTGTTGACGGGCTCTCCTGACCCTGCCTGGTAGCAGCTGCAGAAGAATTGACCTTGACACCCAGTCGTATTTCCAACCAGGCAGCATGAGGGTGATGGGCCGGTTTCTGCCGTTCCCCAGCTCCGTCCAGCCTTCTCTCTCCCCACAGAAGTAGCACGCTAGTTTCCAGGAGGTGCCACGTGTTTGCGGAGGGGGCAGAAAGCCCGGAAGGAACGTGCTGCAGAGTTAGCGCTAAACAGTCGCTCGTTTTGGGCTCTCCGCTCCGTCACAATGCAGAAGGAAATAGCAAGCCCTCGCTGAAGCCCTGCTCACATCTCAAATGATGGACACCAGACAGCTCCTGAAATCCATGCAATTACACTGGTGAAAATCCAACGTGAGCACGCAAGGAGGCCCACATCTTTGAATATCCAGTCCCACATTTTCAAGTCCACATGCACCTTTGTGTAGGCACGTGAGCCATGCCAGGAGCGCATGCCCCCAGCGGGGGCTTTGCGTATGCAGGGGTGGACTATAGCAGGTTCCTGAGTACGATCTGAGCAGACTTTTGAAAACCAGACCTCAGTAACTACCTTCAAGGACGAACAGCTTTCCCTGCTCTGGTGCTGCTTTTACTTTTCTTGGTCTATGCTGTCATTTGGTTCCAGCCACGGCGCTCAACCGGGAGACTCTTTCTGGGGTGTTGTGGCAGAGACCTCCCCACATGCCTTGCACACGGCCAGGTAAGCCTAACGCAGGCAGGTAAGTCTGTAAACCTAAGGCAGGCGCACAGCCAGGTAAGGCCTGCTCTTGCTGCAGCCGTTCCCAGCCGAGCCCTCCACGCTCCTCGCAGATGGTTGTGCGGAGCAGGTAAATTGTTCCATGCGCCTCTTCCCCGGAGGAGCTGGCCTTGGGAGGGCCGCAGCAAGAGGGGCACTCCTGCCTGCTTTAGGCTTGTCCGGCTGGATGAGGTGCATGGGGCAATTCCCTTTGGTGGTATCACAAGCTGAGGCAGCACGACGGCAGTCCTCAACTGGGGTGCTGCCAAGTTAAAGGAGAAGTTGTGGAGGGGTGCCCTGATGCTAAAAAGGTGGAGAGCCTCCGTGTTAAGACAATGCACCGTGTTGACCGGAGACCAAGCCTTTCAAGACTTTGGTCATCTTGCCTCTTATGAATTTTCACCAATTGCTTGCAAAACAGATTTTTTTTTTTTTTTTTAATTGTTGCATGAAGAAAGACAGATTTAACGCATCAAAATAAAAAAGATGTTTCTAACTCTTTCCCGCATGGCTTTGCTGCAGGAGATAATTTAGCAGAAAGATGCATTGGAAACTTGGGAAAACATGAACCAGAAATTCATTAATTCATTTAGCTCACAAGTTTGTTTGTTGTTGTTGTTGTTTGTTTTTTTTACTGCTTTTCTGAGGATTTCCTTCAATCGGATAGAAACAAAGGTCACCCACTCACTTCACACCTAAATCGAGAGGTCAGAAAATGACTTTGTTTCAATATATTTTATATTTAAAAAGTCAAATTCATTTTTAGGGGTGTAGGGTGTAGCCATGTTGGTCCAAGACCATAGGCAGACAAGGGTCTTTGGGTAAATCTGCTATCTTTTATTAGACCAACTCAAATAGTTGGAAAAGTTCTTCGTAGCAAGCTTTCAGGCACAAACACCCTTTGTCAGGCTGAGGAAGGGTCTGCAGATGGCCTGTGCTCTTCCTGGATGGGGCGGTAAAGCAGCCAGAGGCCAGTACGTGCGCAACAAAGCCAGTTGGTCAAACGGAGGTGGTCAAAAAAAATCATTTTTAGATGGTCATCATGACTGGTGACACCTCTTGATCAAGGATGATCACTAGGTAATATTGTCTTTTAATGAAAACACCTCTGAAAATCTCTAGCTCCTGAATTGGATAACAAATCCAGACTCTCCTAATAAATGTTAAGGTAGAGAAGTGTGTGCCTCTGGGCATACAACACACAGGTTCACATTTCTTGCCCTTTGTTTTAAGTTACAGCAGGACCCTATTTAAAGAGTCACACCTGGGGGCAGTGTACCTACTTCAGACAAAGTAAATTGCTTTCTAAATGGCCAGTGCTCATCTTTACATGAGAGGTGTTGGAATAAGAGGCCACAACTCCACACCCATGAGGTTTTGTGGCGTACACAACACATCCCCACATTTTGCACCTTGCAAATAGCCCCTATTTTGGAGTGGGCTGGACCCCCAACCAAGCTGCTCTGAGATTTGGCACATATGAAACCCTGAGCTGCATTCAACATTTCATAACTTATGCCCACCTAACTTAACATTAGTGAGGGGTTTTTTTCTCTTTTGCTGTAGCCTGTGGGCTACCTCCCGCCCTTGCTAGCAGGCTCACCAAACACCTGCGTGGAAAATAAAACTTGATGAAGCACATGGTAAGAAGCGGGCTTACAGGGAGATCTTGTCACTGATGCCTGCTGGGAGCAGTGCCCGTGTTTGGAGGGGCAGATGTTTTCTGGGAGAGATTGCTCTGGCCACAGGCAAATGTCAACTGTAGTGTGAATTGAGAATTAAACAGATCCCCCCCCTCTTTACTTTTAGGAGCAACTTAAATTTATGTGAACGTAGTTAGGGAGGGCCACACTTTTAACTCTCCTACGACACAGGAACTTTCATTCCTACCCAGGAGAACTTTTACAATCTTTTCTCCTATGCCTGAGGAAGGGTACTTGTGCCTGGAAACTTGCAATGAAAGACATTTTTTGTGCAAAAATCTAGTTGTCAAATAAAAGATATCACCTCGACCATGAGTTCTGATCCCTGTTACCTTGAGGAAAATGATGGGAACCAAAGACAGTTTGCCTCTGGCCTTTACAATAAAGTCAACAATATGGAAAATAGCAAATGCTATCCTGAAGCAGCCATGGTTGACCAGTCCTGTGCTGGGACCTAGATGCATTCATAGTGATGCTTTAAACACGCAGTTTGCAAGGAACCTGAAATGTACTCCTGCATCCCGGGTAAGGTCAGAGGCAGGACTGCTTTTGGCTTGACAGACTCGGTGTCAGCAAAGCCAAAACTACACTTTTGCTCAGAGCGGCCTGAAGAGAATAAACTCTTGCTGGCATTTCTATCCCGGTGCTGCCCCCTGCTAGAGCCGCACAAAGAACATCATCCCTTTTCTTCACCCTTGATCAGTTTTCTTTTCCTCTCTTCGGCCGTCATTAATACCATTTAGGAGTTCTTTTGGGCTGCTTCTTCCTCTCAAGTAGTTTCATGGTAAAGAAGTGACAAATGGTTTCTATTTAATGGAAACAAAGGCATGTAAGATTAGACAAAGTGAGTAATGGGAGGAATTAGTTTAGCTCCTGCAACCAGAGATACTCTTCTTTTTAATTGACTTTATCTTCTCTTGTAGAAATTGCCTTGAACACAATCAGAGCATAATGTATTAGGCAGACCTTGCAACCCCCTAAGCAAAAAACCAAAAGTCTCAAGAAGTAATTGAAGTGTCACAGTAGATCATGGTAATTACAGAAAATGGAAAAGGCTGGCACAAGAGATGTATATTAAAAGAGCTAATTAATGAAGAAAACGTTAACTACCCAGCTTGAAAAGTTCCTCGTGTTCAGTAAGGTGAAGACTGTTTATTTGATAATGATGATGCTCCTTGGCAATGTGTACTTTATGCATCTGGCATAGTTTTGTGTTGAAACCTTTGGCTCTTTGATGGAAAGTTGTTGGATTTGTTTTTATACAATACAAGAGAGACGGCATCTCCTCTGCGGCTTGTACAAAACCCAGCAAAATGAGCCCTGCTTCTAGTTTGGTCCTCCCAGCCCAGGTACTACACCACAATACATCATTTTCCTGCTCTGGCATTCTTCAGAAATGTCTCAGAAAAAGCATACTGCCCCCTAATAAACTGCACAGGCTTTTACAGCAATCCTACTAAACCCCCATTACGGGGATAAGGCATCCTGAAAAGGCATCACACATTTGGACCTGTTAAAATTCAACGTTCTCCAATTTCCAAATCTTCCGTTTCTGAAAGAACAGATCCTCTTTTGATGACTGTCCCATTTCTTCCTGGAGTTGCTCTAAAACCACTCAAATGTATTAACTGCAGGTCAAGTTATTTTTCATATTAATACTAGTACATTTTATTCTGATGCATTTCCTCCCCCACCACAGTAAAACAGAAAGCCCTGGCTCATCTCAGAGAAGCACTGCAGAAGCTGGAGAGTTGTACTACTTGCTGCCGCCCATTGCCAAGCAACTGTGATAACTACTTTTCTACAGTCTTTCAGAGTAAGCCTGTGTAAAGCACACTGGTGGTCACAGAAGCAAAGACAACGATGATAAAGCCTCTAAAGAGAGAGGATTACAGTAGCCTGCCCAAGAGCACGTGGGGAAAAGACAATTTGTCAAAGTATTCGGGAACAACCAGGGAGCCAAATCTTTTGCCTCTTTACAAGTCTCCCCAGACCTGTCCCCCTCTTTCAAATCTCACGTGGGCTCTGGGGGAACAAAAAGATGGAGTAGGTCACCTCCTGAGGTCCCTTCCAACCTTATTTTTCTATGATGTTTCTAAAAGCAACCTTGGGTCAACTGAAAGAGACTGAACAGCTTGCAACCTATATGCTGTTGGGACCAGAGCCTCAAAGTATGACATCTTCCCTGCTAGTTCAAGTCCAGTGGCAACCCTGCCAGAGTCCACAAGGCAGGTGGCTGACCCAGCACCTCCCTAGGAGAAAGGAACAGAACCAGTCAACGGCCATCCCAGGTCGCCCAGTCTTGCAGGTTGGCCAACATCTCTTGTGCTTAGTAGCACCAAACCATGTCGGGATTTGGAAAAATAAAAAAAATCAGCAAAGAGAAGTTCTGCTGCTAAAAGGCCAATGAAACCAGATGTGATGCTTCATAGCAGCCTGTGAGCACAACAAAATTAAACAGGGGACAAATACAAGAGGGAAGGATTTTTTGGAGTAACGTCTTCTATTGGAGTAACTGACTGGAGGAAGAAAACTCAAAAACTCGTCCAAGATCTCTCCCAACTATACTGTTGGTTGAATAAAGATCTCACCCCCGAAGAGCTTTGCCCCTGGACATCGCTAGGACAACTTGGAGGATAAGATAGCGGCACTGGAGAACCGACGTATTACATAGCATCCAGCACAGCGATGAGCCATCTATGGCTTAGAATGAAATCTCATGAGAATCGGTAAAATGAAAAATATGACGTAACCGTTTACTACCAGTTAATAAAACAACTTTTACTAAGCTAATTTGGTGCCCAAAGCATCAAAGGGGGGGTGGGGGGGAGTTACTCTTGTGCTGTACATCATTGTTGTGCTTTAAAATGGCATGGTATGGCAAAGAACAAAAATCTCTCTCTTCCTAAGAAAACAGCTCCATCTGCTTTTCAGATAGAGGAAATTATTTCCACCGTTGGTATTTGGTGGGTCTGTCTATTTAAGCAAAAAAACCCAACCTCCCTCCACTGTTTAAGGATTCTTAATAGTGCAACCTTGTCTGGAAGGTCTTCCTTTGGATAGATGCCATGAACCAGAAGGAAATATTTCCAGGAGCTTAACACATACATGTATAGATTGGTCTCCCCTATGCACAGAACTTTAAAATATTAGTACTATGTAAAGTTGTCAATTTTTCTCTTTTTTTGGCTTTTACCCTCATAAGTCCCTTATTTCCTTTGGAGGTGACATGAAGTTTCCCAGGTAAATACTAGAGACAGTCCCTTCATGTGTTTTTAAAAACTTAAGTAAGTTCACAAGTGCCTATTTTGCATTTTTCCCCTAATTATACTTCATAATAAATGTTTGGAGGAAGCTGTCTAATGGCACATGGTCCCCCCCAGTTGAGGCCGACGGAAGTGAGGCATGCTAGGCCCCTTGGAAAGTCAAGCCAAAATAGAAGCAGCTCTTGAAAGTGTCTCTAGTCTCTGTGTGCTTCAGCGTAGCCCACCTTGAAATGGAGACAGGGTTTAACTAATATAAAAAATAGCAGGCATCATTTTCCCCAATTGTGTGTGTCCTTGATGTTGTATTAAGAAAATTGCGAGCTTTTGTCTACTAAGGTATAAAATCACAGAACAGCTGGGCTGGAAGAGACCTCAGGAGTTCACCTCTAGTCCATCCTCCTGCTCAGGTCAGGGTCATTCCTGTCTAAACCAGCGCAGCCAAGTATCTGTCTAAACTGCTCTTAAAACTGGTGGAGGATGGAGATACCACAGCTTCTCCGGGCAGCCTGTGTCAATGCTTGACCGCCCTCAGAACAAGAAAGTTCTTCACAATACCCAACTTCAATTTCCCTTGCTACAGTTTAAGACAGTTCCTCCTTGTTCTGTCCCCTGCAGCCACAGGACAAAATCCATGCCTATCCTCTCTATAACTCACCCTTTAGGTGCAATCCCCATCTTCCCTTCTCCGCAATCAATAATCCTAGCTCTATCAGCCTGTCCTCAGAAATCTCATTTCCCAGGCCCCTAATAGTTATTTCACTCTTGGCTGAACCCTTTCTAATTAATCCACATCTTTCCTGAAGTGCAGTGCCCAAAACTGGACACAGCACTCCAGTCCAGGAAAGGCCTCACCTATTCTGAACGAAGAGGAAGAATCACTTCCTCTGATTTGTAAGTGGTGCTGCTATTGATAGAGCCCAGGATGTATAGTCATCATTACGAAGATTAAGGCTACAGCGACACTACGACTATACTACAGTTGTGGTTATGCCATCGTGCTCTTACAGAAGCTCACGCCCTCCCTTGTAGCTGGTAGACTAACTGGAATCCAGTCAATCATTTTGTGGCTTCAGGTTGGCCTTATGAGTTTTTAATTTAACATGGTTACAAAGCCCTGCAATCTCAACAAATGTTTGCACCAAACTCCAAAAACGTGCATCAGTGTATAACCAAATACAGGCCCTCCGAGGTAAGTCACTACTTCCCTTAGGAACGGTTCTCCTGTTCTCCGTCAATGCGGGGGGAAAATAAAATATTAAGTGTTGACCAGACAAACTAAACTTACTCTGGTTTCTCAGTAGCACCCTTACGATATGCAGGGAACTGACGGGTCACATATACATGAATTGTGGAGGCCCTGCTATGGTTACACAACGGGAATGGGAGTGCACAGGAAGACAGCTGTGCAAAGCATCAGCCTTTGGAAGAGATGAATTCCCAACATAATCCTCATTCACTTGGAGACGGCAGCAGCTGGGCACGTTGCTAAGCATTTCAAACAAGGATGGGTAGGAAGCAGTGCAGAAAGTGGAAGCTCATAGCTATCCGGGCATGAGTGGATTGGGGACTAGCATGTTTATGTTGCAGATGTGCAAGCAATAGGCTCAGGCTGTGAAATGTCTCCCCCCTTGAAGGATTTAACCCCAACTGTAAATGGAAGCAGCCAAGGTGAAAAGCTGAATATTTTATATACATTTTCTCACACATCAAAAGAAATCCCCTTTTTCAGCTTGCTCTGGTCTAATTTGGGTCTTTGGATAGCTTAAACTCTCAGCCACAAAGAAGTTAGAAGTCTTACCATTTCTAAGTCTACGATCTATAGCAGCCTTGTTTCTACATGAACCTAAATAATACCTTAAACCACCTACTTAGAAGATAGTCAAGCACTCCTAGATGATATTTCTTTTCTTGTATTCTGCTTTTCCAAGGGACATTCAAAATATGGGTACTGACAATTACAGCCACGAAAAAAAATCTCCCCTTTGTCCTTATTACCTAGTCTGGTCAGTCTGGAAGCGAATCAAGTTAAACCAACTTAAAGCCCTTTAATTTGGAAGAGGAGTAGCCAACACAGATGCCCCAGACAACTAATCCACTTTAACTAATAGCATGCATTTGATTCAGATTAAATTTTGGTATGCGTTCCCAGATGGACAAACCCTAGGAGACACTGGCACCTATTAACAAGGCACTAACTTTGGCTGGAGTGGGAGCTACTAGCCCAGCTAGAAAGAAGTGAAAAAGATTGTTTTACACCATATGAACTGTTATTTGGTAGTATTTTTTCTGCAAGTCTCCTAAGAAAATGCAGGTACATTTCTCCCGTGCCCTCCCCACACACATAACTCCTTGAGCCCCTTTCTGGGTTAATTCAGTGACGACATCTCTCTCTTGCAGAGACACAAGTTTTTAACCATTCATCTTGCTGAAAGTTGGTTTGCCAACTGCACATCTTCTGAAGGGGAGGGGCATAAAATGGAAGGAATAACTCTGGCAATCCTATCTAGGAGTTATGATTTTAGTGAAGCCGCAGCTGGAGAACTGCGTCCAGTTTTGGGCTCCACAATTCAGGAAGGATGTGAAGAAGCTTGAGAGAGTGCAGAGGGGAGCCATGCGCATGGTCAGAGAGCAGGAGAACAGGGGGAACAAACTCCAGGAAGACTGTTTTAGGCTGAACATAAGAAAAAACTTCTTTACTGTCCGAGTCTCCAGAGTCTGCAATAGACTCCCCCCAGAAGTGGTGCAAGCTCCTACTCTTGGATACCTTTAAGAAATGCTTGGATGTTTATCCTGCTGGGGTGATCCGACCCCACTGACTTCCTGCCCCTTGGGCAGAGGGCTGAACCCAACGATCTCCCGGGGTCCCTTCTAGCCCTAGCGTCTATGAAACTGCTGTATCCTGCCAGACTTTGTTCTCTTAAGTGTTATAGAAAAGCAATTAATGTGTTGAGGGACCACGAACGCGTGTGTGGTACAGGCCACTGCTTATCATTGAATCTGCAGAAACAGCCCCCAAAAGCTGAAAGCATTACAATTAAATCCAACTACACAGGACAAGTCAGGAAACTAGGTTTTGTACAGTTTAATACCATTTACTTGCTTCGTTGCTAACGCACAATATTTAGTGCTACTTAATAGGCTTCCTGGTTGGTGCAAACTAGAAAGGGTCTGTTGACACACGTTGGATAAGCAGGAACACAGGGAAGGGCCTTGCTAGACCGCAGTATCCTGTCCCCATGTTCACAGGCAGCCATTTAGCATGGCAGTGGCAGAGAAGCAATTTGTTTGTATACCGTCAGAGGACCCCCTGAAAAGGACCTCGCACCCTATGCTACAGAAAAACCCCACAGATGGTGTCTAATTTGACCTAGACAAAATCAACCCCCCCCCCACCTTCTTAGCCCCAAATTTGGTGATGGGCATGGCCCCAAGCAAAAGATGAAGACCTTTTCATCAGAAACAGGTCTGAGTTTGGCAGGTACCAGAAGCATCAGCCCACCCCAGACAAAAACCTGCATCATTAGCTATCACTAATGTCCCATTGTTTCAGAGGAAAGTGAAAAAGAAAACCTAAAATAGAAGCCAGCAGCATTTTTAAGCAAGGGAGAATCCTTCTTGGCTCCTCCAGGCAACCAGTAAAATCCCTGAAGCGTGGGATTGCCAGACACCCACCGTGTTGCATAGGAGTTACTGCTGTACTCCAGTACGGGCACTGCCCATATCAAGCGAGGATATTGGAAGTCATGTTCTCAGGTTTTGAAGCTAGTATGACCCCATGCCAAAAAAAAATCCATCTGCTAGTTCTTGTATATGGACTAACGTAGATAAAGAACAATTACGTTAAATCCTCACCCCGTCAGAATTTCGACAGCCTTGCAGCATTTAGAAGCAGCACATCGTCTGTGCTGTAGGGTTCAGAGAGAGGCAATTGTTAAGCAACAATTTTAATTAACTCAGTACTGCAAAAGGCTTTGGATTATCATCTCAAGTACAACAAGTGTTGTCCAATCAGTTTGTTTTTACAGAAATAGAAAATGTAGAGCAAGTCTGGGTAATTCACTCCTGGGACATGACAAAAGTGATTTTGCGGAGAGGTAAAGATATGTTAGCTTGTTGTAATTAGCAGTTTTATAGCAGTTTCACAGTTTACACACTAAAGTTTAGCTGTAGCCAGAGCAGAGCCAAATGGCAGCCATCCTATAAATACACACACACGCTGCATAGGATATGGGTAAGGATGGTCTCTAGTGGTGGGAACACTGAACTGGGTCTCAAGGCCTGGATTAATTTCCTCCCTTCCTATTTATTAGGCAGGGAGAACACATCCTGAGAGGGAAGGAAAAAAAGCCATTAAGGATTTAGGTTCTATTCCTCATGAAACCAGTAAGAGCTCAGCTGCAATACTACATCCAGTTCGGGACAAACTTTAGGACAAACTGGAGAACCCAGAGACCAGCAAAAAGATTTTAAACCTCTTCCAATACATGACCTACAAACTAAGACGGAAGGTACTGGGTTTAATACAGAGAAGAGGTGAGGAAGAGAGGGGAGGGACATAATCTGATATACAAGAAGTGAACTAAGAGATAATTGATCAATTCTTCTCCATGGCCAGTGAAGAACGAGAACAAAACGAGATTACCTCCAGCAGTCCCTTCCAGCCCCACTTCTCCATCGCTCTTAGTACACAGGGGTATTAGCAGCCTGAAACCAGTTGCCTTGTGTGGCTGGAAAAGCCCAGGCCTCAGGATGTGCTTATTACTTAAAAGAAAGGCGAGAGTTTTATAATCCAATTCCAGATGCCAAAGAACCTTTCAATATAATCCATGCCTTTTTGGTTTTGACATAGCTTTATACGCCTAAGCTATGTCACACACATACACAAAGGCCGTGCTAATTTTGGAGGAAAGATTTGACAGTTGAAGTAGTGCCTGTTGCCTACAAAGTCTCACATCCGAAAGCAGACAAGTTGCTTATCTTTCAGGCCTTAACAGTAAAAAACATTGCAACGGTCTCAGAAGTCTCCCACTCCCTCACAACCCACAATATAGCCCGTCCCGTAGGCGTAAGGCGTGCTGGCCTGTACAGGAGTGCCCTCTAATGCCCCGATGAGGAATGACACTCCTGCTCTTGTGCAAAAGCAACTTAGCGTGTGAGCACACACACGCGCACACACGCAGATCCAGAGGGAATCCAGTGCCATGGCTGCACCCCCCCTTTCAGACAGGACCATGCTGCTGAGGCCCCAGGGGTCTTTAAAACAAATAAGTCCCCAAAGCAGAAGGAAACCTCTCCTTTCCCCTCCATGCTAACAGGCACATCCCCTCCCTTTCCCCCAACCTGTCATGGTTAATTTCTCAAAGGCTCAGAGCTGCCCCTGCCTGCTCCTGCTGTGCTCACCTAGGGCCATGGCAGCAGCATCTTCCCATGCCTGCTCCTGGGGGAGCCAGGCAGTGCCGGGGAACTCACTCCCTCTCCACTGCTGCTGTTTCCAGTGGAGCCCAGCCCTCAAACAGCCTGGCTCAAGTGAGCAGGACAAGGTCTGAAGCTTCCCCCAGCCCAGGACAGTGGGGAAGGCAGCAGGGACTGGAGGAGGAGAGGGCAGGACACTTCTGAGCACGGAAGGGAAGGTGGGGATGCTTACCTGCTTTGGGAAGTTACCCTGCAGCGAGGGTGGCTGCTCCCGCACCCCCTTTGCCACATCCTGGATCCACCCCTGGACACAGACATTTGAGTGGTCCCAAGAGGGCAGCAGCTGTTCCATTCAAAGCTGTGAATGGGTAGTATAGAGCAAAACCACTCTAACTTTTGCACTGTTCATCCAGCCTTAAATTTGGAGCTGTTTGGCTATATCTGTATCATTCCCTGCTTGTCCACAGGTAGCAATAAAATCTAACAGTTACTGCCCTTTTGAAAGGTTCCCTTTTTAGAAAGGCTCTGAATGCACATGCATCCATACTTGTAAGCCAGGGGCAGGCAATTAGCTTGGGCAGAGGGCCGCTTACTGAGTTTTGGCGAGCCATCGAGGGCCACATGACAGGCAGCCCAGGGCAGATTAATATTAATTTTCTAACCTTTTTAGGAGCCCCACGGGTCGGATAGAATGGCTTGGTGGGCTGTATCCGCCCCGGAGGCTGCATTTTGCGCCCCCTTTGCTGTAAGCTCTCTCCTCCCTATCCAGAGGAAAGGCAAATGCTTAAGGACTCCAGAATCTTACCTTCCCGCATCCCTGAACGTGGACTATGTACCGTAATATCTCCATGTACATTTTGGTTAGTAATTAAAATTGTCTGAAGAATTATCACCTTTTTAAAAAGGAAATCGGAGTTTTCCATTTGTGAAACAAGGTTCAAAAATTGTTCCAAAATAACAAATTCTTTGAATCATCAAATAAATATGCTCAGGGCATATTTTACAATCCCAGAGGAACCTTAGGTGTTCAGAGCCTCCGCAATTCAGATCCATAGCTCTTAGTTCAGTACAGATGAGAGAAAGTTATATTTTTTAGTTACTTACTTCCTACAAGAGTCATAAGAAACCAACTGAATTCAGTGCTCAAAGGGTTATATTAAATTATAAACCTCTTCTAGTTTTCTTCAAACAAACCCAGATTTACAGGACAAGCTAATCAAAAGGTCACCTCTCGCAATGTATTTACAAGGCAAAAATAAAACCATACAAAAAGTAGCAGTCCTAATTTCTTAGTAGTTTGAGGGCAGCTATGCCTCTAAAAGGATTTGTACGCATCAAGCACATTCTTATGCAGTTTTAGGATGTTTCATTTTAGAACACAAGGAAGAAAAAAAAAAAAATACTACTGGCCAGCAGGCTAAGGGGAAAACCAAAATCCTACTTTGGCCCCTGTAGCAGGTCTGAGCCCCAGGGGGGCAGCCGTGATGCCCCCGGCGGCTGTGCAACTCCTGCCCAGTTCTGACTCTAATGCTGCCCTCCCTCACTTTGCTCGCCTGCCATGCCCTGATTTTGATAACACTTGAATAAGGGAGGCTGCCCATGGGACTTAGAGTGAGCCCCAGTCCTATTAAATCTCTAGTGGGCCTCCCCTGCACCCCCACTAGTCTCAATGCCCTCAGGCTCAACAGCCCTCTTGGTCTGACCATTCCTCTGCAAGGCACTGGTAGCCTTAAGAGCTACTTGCGTAGCTCCGTGCCTCCCCTACACGGTGCCCTAAGCCTCACAGGTGGCATCATCGTGGATGCTCTTTTTGTCGCACGCTGTCCTCATGCAAACCTCCTCCAGACCCTCAGACTGCTCAGTCTCCCGCACAGCCCCAAGTCTCCAGGCCCCTCAGTCCCTCATTCAGCCACTCTTTAGGCTGCTATTTGACTCCCCTCTGGGCTGCCAGACCCTCTGGCCTCTCACATGGTCCCTCTCTGGGCCTCTGGACCCTGCTCGTCCCACCCCACTACTCCTGGCCCCTTGCTGGGTCGCTGGACCCTGCTGGTTCCACTACCTTGGTCTCAGCCCCTCACTGAGCTGCTGGACCCTGCTGGTCCCACTCAGCCTCTTCCTTAAGACCCCAAAAAGGCAGTTACATGCTGCTGGTCAAAAAAAGACAAGTATACCTTAAAAAAAAAAAAAGAAAGCAACCAAGAATTCCCTAGTAAAAAACAGCAACTGACTTCAACCTTAAAATGGTTGTGCTACATCAGATGGATGGCAGTAGGAGAGGTAAGGATTTGTGTGGGAGGTGCCTTATTGGACCACCTGCATGGCTGGGATAGACCGAGACAAGCTTTCAAATACAGTGCATTCTTCTTCCGATCACTTGTTAACCAGGCATCCCTTCACTCAATTCCTGCCTTTGGGCCATAATCTATCACCTTACAAAGTTGCAGGGACAGCAACAGAAGTTTTGCAAAAGGAAGAACATGCCCCACAGGGAAGAGCTCTCTCACAAAGGGAGAAACAAAGCAAGTTCCAGAAAGAGCCCAAAGGCAGCAATTCTAAACCATTATGTACTCCACGTAGCAAGTAAGCAAAGGCAGGCCTTTTCAGTCTCTTACACCATCTTAAGCTCATTCCTTCAGTTCTCAGGTGCCCGATGTTGCTGTTCTCACATGCACGCTGCCCTGCTTCTATCCCGTTTCTCTCCTCAAAAGGCTCCTCTTCCTCCTGTGTCATTGACAGTTGCTTTAGTACCTTATGATTCTCATATTCCATCCCACCCAACTGTCCCATAATCTTCCAATTTCAGCATCCCACAACCATAACACCAAGCCACCAAGGAAGTTTCTGACTGCAGCATTCGAGTACATCCACCATTACAGCCATCACCCAAAACGCTCTACTTACAGTGTGAGCAAGAGGACGAGAATACCACTGGAGTGCAGAACACCTAATCCAAGGTTCAAAGCTGCTCTGTTGCCAGCTTCCCTGTACAAGGCCTTTAAGTAACTTGTTTCAACTTTATCCTAGGCATCTGTATAGCCAACTTTATTCATAGATTCACAGATGCTAGGGTCAGAAAGGACCTCAACAGATCATTGAGTTCGACCCCCTGCCTAGGCAGGAAAGAGTGCTGGGGTCAGATGACCCCAGCCAGATGCCCATCTAACCTCCTCTTGAAGATCCCCAAGGCAGAGGAGAGCACCACCTCCCTTGGAAGCCCATTTCCAATTTTGGCCACGCTTACCATGAAGAAGTTTTTCCTGATGACTATCCTGAATCTGCTCTCTGTCAGTTTATGACCACCTGTTACCCCAAGAGGCGCCCTGGTGAACAGTGCCTCTCCGATCTCTGACTGTGTCCCCCTAATGCATTTGTAGGCAGCCACAAGATCACCTCTCAGCCCTCTCTTGTGGAGGCTGAAGTAGTCTAGCTCCCTCAGCCTCTCCTCACAGGGCTTGTCCTGTAAGCCCCTGACCATATGAGCAGCCCTCGTCTGGACCCTCTCGAGTCTATCAACATCCTTCTTGAAGTGCGGTGCACAAAACTGGACACAGTACTCCAACTGTGGTCTGACCAGTGCCGCATAGAGGGGATGTATCACCTCTTTGGATCTATTTGTCATGCATCTGCTGATGCATAATAAAGTGCAGTAAGCTTTGCTGATGATTTTGTCAAGCTGACGACTCAAGCTCATCTTGGAGTCCACGATGACTCCGAGACCCTTTCCGCTTCTGTGCTGCTGGGAGGGTCACTTCCCAGCCAGTAGATGTGCTGGCTATTTTTGCGATGTAGGTGCAGCACTCTGCACTTGTCTTTGTCGTACAGCACCCTCTTGTGTACTGCCCACTGTTCCAACCTGTCCAGGTCCACCTGCAATCGTTCTCTACCCTTTGGTGTGTGCACTTCACCCCGCAATTCAGTGTCGTCCGCAAACTTAGAGTGCACTTCACACCCACATCCAAGTCACTGATGAAGATATTGAAGAGTACAGGTCCAAGAACAAAGTCCTGTGGGACCCTACTACCCGCATCCTTCCAGGTCAATACCGACCTGTCCACTACCACTCTCTGGGTGCGACCCTCAAGCCAATTTGCCACCCACTGGACCATATAAACATTGGTTTATATGACATGACAGCACAGCCTCTTAATTTATTTATGAGACTGGGATGAGATACTGTATCGAAGGCCTTGCTAAAATTCAAGAAAACAACATCTACCTCTACTCCTGTGTCTAAGTGTTTTGTGACCCTGTCATAAAATGAATCCAGATTGGTCAGGCATGATCCACCTGCTATGAATCCACACTGGTTTCCCTGCTGCATTATTTTTCCTGCTGGACTCCCACAAATATGATCCTTCAGAATCTTTTCAAAGACCTTTCCAAGGATGGAGGTGAGACTGACTGGCCTATAATTACTCAGATCCTCCTTCCTCCCCTTCTTGGAAATAGGAACCACACTGGCCCTTTTCCAGTTCTCTGGGACCTGACCCGAGCACCACGAGTGCTCAAACAGCCGTACCAGTGGTTCTGCTATGACATTGGCCAACTCCTTCAGTACCCTCGGATGCAGCTCGCCCAGGCTCGCCAACTTGAATGCATCCAGTCTTTCCAAGTGACTCTGCACCAAGTCAGCGTCGACAGTTGGTAGGCTGGTGTCCCTCTGATGCCCATCTAAGAACCCATTAGGAGATTTATCTTGACCGCTGGTCAGGAACAATGAGGCAAAAAAGTCATTGACTAGCTCAGCCTTGTCTCCCCTGTCTGTCACTAATTGCTCTTTTCATATTGCACTTCAGGCCAAGGTACCCAACTGGCTCCGGATATAACTAGCAGGCATGCAGTGAGGACTCACGATTGAAGTAGTGATTTGAAAGGTATTTTTTATGCATATCATGTATTTCAACTCAAACACATATTGAGAAACAGGTTTGAAAGCATTAGAATTTGTGAAGTTTTCCAATTCCCTTGTAATAATTTTTACAGGGGCTCTAGTTAACAAATCTAATGTCTAGATACTGCTCAGAGGCGCTACAAAAGCCATCTTAAACATATATTGCACCATTTCTAAGAAGGAGGAAACAGCATACAGTATATCAAATGTTAAACTATTGATTCACTGTATATTAGCTATTTAGAGAAAGCAAGAAGGAGGATGCTTTTAACCACTAAGGCTGTGTGAAGTTTCGGTCCCTGATTCAATTTGGTGGAGATCTGACCTGATCGGTGGCCAAACCTTCAAATCCAAATCGAATCAGAGGATGTTTTAATCTCTCTGAATCGACTCAGAAGCCCCTGAATTGATTCGGAAAGATTCAGACGTAGAGACAGCTTAAAATGTTTTTTCTACAGACTTCTAGGTACCAGGCAGCTCGTGAGTGCTGTGATGCTGGGGTGGATGGAGCACCCTACAGAAGCGTTGGGGGCTCCCCAGCGTGCTCAGCAGTAAACCCGGAAGTGGACCAGAAGCACTTCCAGTCCACTTCCAGGTTTGCCAGGGAGCATGCTGGGAAGGCTCCCTGGTTTGGTTACTGGTGCCTCCTGGGTCTAGAGGGGCACCCGGGGTCCCCCTGCGGCTGACCGCTGGGCTCAGGGCTGGGGTGTCCTCCCCACACCACGCTCCCTGGCAGACCCAGAAGAGAAATGGAAATACTTCTGGTTCACTTCTGGGTTTGCCACCGATCACATGGAGGGTCCCCCTGCACTCCTGTGGATGCTCCATGTGCCCCAGCATTGCAGTACTCACAAGCTGCACCTGCTAACTCAGGGTACGTAGATCACAACTTTTAAAGTTGTGCCTGTGTCTGAATTGCTGATTCTCAGAATCAGCATCTAATCTTCAGATTTGGATTCAGCCCAATCGAATCAGGGACAGTGATCCAATTCAACAAATTGAATCACTGTTCCTGCTTCGGGCCGAATCCAAATCAAATAGGGCCCGCTTTGCACACCCCTTTTAACCACGCAGACCATCTCCAATTGCTTCTGGACTCCAACAGGTAACTAGAAAACAAAAAACTCAGTTCCATCTAAAAATAAATATGAAAAACTAAGTTACTTGAACATCAGATATTTCTGCGGTAATCTCAGGTACACAAATAAAGTTGTTTGTTAAAACCTGAAAATTACTCTCAAACACTATAGCATTTAGCATAGTATAAATACCTCCAAAGTAGTTCTAAAAAAGAGAACCTAACAATACAAAACCGATGTTTAAAAAAAGAAAACACACCGGCTACAGGAACAAGTTTGCAAGCTGCGAAGGATTTGAAGAAACATAGGGCACGTAGTATTTCCAAGAGATCAATCATAATCATTTGGTGGAGTTTTCCAAGTCCTATCAAAAGACTACATAAATTGGAAAAGATCTAGCTTTTTTGAACCGAGATACTGTCATTTTGTCCAAAAAGACCAGATATATGGTGAGTATGAACAGATAGGTTTGAGGTGCTTTAGAAAGGAGGGGAGCAGCTGCTGCTTTGAAGCATGCATCATCTGTAATTTCCATCTGCATGATGCTACAGCAATGCAAGTTGGCTAAAAACACCCTAACTTTGACCTGGAACGGAGCAGGGTTGAATTTGGATGTTTTGGTACATTTGTATCACTATAATTCTGCAGAGGTAACACTATACATCTTGTATTGCTACATTTGTCTCATCTATCTATACCCTGTATTGGCTTCTGCAGAACCGGCTGATTGATGTGCTCAGAACTTAAAACAAGGCTGAAGAATTAAAAGGGCACAAAATCCTTAGCTACCTCTTTTCTGCACTGGTTTCCTGTGTATTCCTTCCCAATATGCTGTACTTTTACCCCAAGAGATTTTTTTCTAATCTGCACTTTTATATGCTAATCTCAAGCACCAAACATCTAGAGAGACTCAGAAAATGAAGCTTTGACAGAATACTAGAAAATTGGGTCACATTTTCATTAAATTAAAAGTTTAACTTATCAGATCTGACCGTAATTAGCTAGGTTTTCCATTTTGTCAGTTATGAAAACTGGTCCTAAGTGAAACTATACAATTTCTATTTTATTAAATGATTCGCAGTATGTTCCTGGCTCCATGACCGTACTTGAATAGATTTTAAGTCAGCATACTACAAGTAGCTTTCATCAAGAAAAAAAAGAATGTGTTCATTCACAATCATTTCATTATTTAGGTATCAAAAACAGCAGCACAGGAAGTGCTTTTTTGCACAAAATTCCTGGTTAGAAGCATTTGAAATCTAAGAGCTCTCCATTTTCAAGGGCACAAAAAACATCACCACTGAGGTTGAATAATCAACAATATTTTGAAATTTCAAATATCAAATAAAGTTCTACATGCCTTTCAACTCCTTTGACTCACAGTGTGGAAATACATGATATATGAAGACACATGAAGACATTTACTTCTGTGTTTAATGTAACAAGAGAAATTTGTGAGCTTAGAGCAAGAAGATTCAAAACAAGAACTGGCTTTTCATTATAAGAATCTATATTTATTTATGGGTTTTTACAGCGTAGTGATTGAAATGTTCCACTTGAACAGAGTGGAAACTTAACCTGCAAAATTGGTTTTATATCATGATGTGCATCAGAAGGCAACACAGCTGGCTCTTAATAACTCAATAAAATATTTCTCTGTCAACACCAAATATTACAAATTCTTAAAATGACACACTTCATTTAATTTTATATCCTGAAACTTACCGCCTTATAATTTAAATCTGTTATATAAATGATTTCCCTTAAAAAAAAACATGCAGCAGATATAAAGAACTCAAGTATTAAAGACAAGGCCTTAAGGTTTTACAGAGATATTAAAACAAATGTATCAAAACAATCATAGCTCTGTGGTTTCTGCAGCCGCTAATCAGGTTCTGTGACACACTGCTCCACAATTTCACGCAAGTTTGGATTCTCCATTGCAGCTGCTACTCTCTCCTTATCATTTATTTGCTTGTTGACTGCAAAATACCAGATGAAAAGTCAAGTCAGGCATTTTACCAATTCAAGTTTCCCTGAACTTTTGCAGTTCAAGCCAGTAGGTTCCTAGTCTGACTTTTTGCATAACACTGAACATAGACTGTCACCAACTAATTCCACCAACAAGCCTATGATTTCTGGTTAAGATAGAGCTGATATTTTAGAAAGACATCCACTCCGCCAACCGGATTAAAAGTGAGAGAACAGCCACCACACCCCTACACAAGTTGTTCCCATGATCAATCACTTTCACTTACTTATACAAATGCTTTTTTTTTTTTTTTTTTTTTAGTTTGAATGTATCCTACTACAGTTTCTAGCCATATGATTAAGAAAAAAAGAGAGCCTGGGAGCAGGGGGGAGGAGAACAAAACACAAATTTTCCCCGGCCAAAAAAAATTCTAGACATACTTTAGGGAAAAAGTGAAAAAAGAACAAACATTTGAAACATGGCATGGATACAGTCTTTATTGGCTTTTTATTTAGATAAAACAGAGATAGAAGTTTTTAAACTGAACATGCAACACAGAGTATCAAGGTCCTGTAGATTCTTTAAAAAAATGCTAAGAAATATTTATTAGGGTTGTGTGAAATTTCAGCAACTGTTTCATTTTGGAGGTGTTTTGGGTTGTTTCGGCACCCAAAAGACCAAGTCCAAATCAAAACAGAAGACTCTGAAACAAATCAGAAGGCTCCACAACGTTTCGGAGAATTTCAGAGTTTCAGAGCCAGGCTTGCAGGGAAACAAAAACTAAGAAGAGGGAGGGGAAAGAGGGTTGGGGGGGAAGGACTGCTCTGATACTGACATCTAGTCCCGGTTCGATTCCCCAGCTCTCTGATCATTGCCCCAGCTCTTCCCGGGGAGTGGGGTGCAAGTCCCCAATCTGTTCACACAGTTTCAGCAGGCTGCCGCTGCAGGCTGGAGCTAGCGGCAGCCTCTTGTGCTGCCACTGGTCCCAGCCTGCAGCAGCAGCCTGCTGAAACCCGGCCCGTGGCTCCAGGGGCCCGCATCCCTCAGAAAGAGTTGGGGGAATGATCAGAGAGCTGGAGAATCGAACCTGGGTCTGGGGAATCCCTGCTGCGTGACCTGGCTCCACAGGGAGCACAGATCCGCCCCAGGGTATCCTTATCACTGCCACCTGCCCTGCGCAGCCCCGTGTCGTGAAAAGGATCAGAGATCTGCGTGGGGGTCTCCTTGCCTGCATGGAAGGTAGTGGCCCTTCTCCTTCCCTGGGTGAGCTACCCTCAGCCCCATCCTGCTCCCTGCTGGGGCCCTGCAACCCCTGGCCCCAAGGGCTGGGAAGGGCTGTATGAAGCTTCCCTTGCAGCTCATTCAAAACAGATTTGGTGGAGCCAAATCTCTGAAACAAATTTGAGTGAAACAAAACAGGATAGTGATCTGAAGCACTGAAACAAATCACTGTCCTCCAATGCAGCCGAATCTGAAACTGAATTTAAAACACGCCAGTTTTGCACAGCCCTAAATTTATCTCGGTGGATGTTAAAAAGTTGCAAGATCAAACACCCACAGTAAACTCCAGAAGTTTATTCACTGGCATATCTGCAGCATGTTATTTATTTTCCCCTTAAAAGTATGCCTCAAAGATATATCTACGTGCAATATGAACAAGCTGAACCAACTTTCAAGGTTTCTTAAAACAGCATGTTTTATCATACAGTTTTGCCACTGCACTCTCCACCTCCCTTCTGTCCTCAACCCTCCCAACCACAGAATCAGAAGCTACATTCATTTAATTTACAAGATTCACTTACTGTCTTCCTCAGTGGAATGCGTACCTTCCGATATGTAGATTTCCAACTAAGTAAGAGATAAATAGCGTTAGCAGCAAATATGAATAGTTATACTCCTGCACTGCTAAAAAATAGACATCTTGTCCAAAGAACACTTACCTGAGCAGTGTGTGTGTCAGCGATGCCATTTCACTATCTACAATAGTTGTGCTAGACTTTTTCATACTCTGGATGACATCTTCACCACCTTACAGACATCTCCCCTCCATCTTGCAATTGCACAGGCCAATGTTCCTTCCATGAGTAACGAAGCATCACAGCAATAACTTTATCAGTTGTTCACATAGACAAGTAATGCAGTGAAATGGCTGAAAATTTGGCAAAAAAACTAGCACTATCTTTCCAGCCAGCCCTCAGGACCTCAATGCAGGAGGTGGTGGCCCAAGAGACACTGCAACGGTTATTTTCATAAACAGATTAAACACATCTGAGGAAAAAACCTTCTAGGAGGAGCTTCTACAAGCTAACAATGCTTCGTCTTTTAAAAGCTTGAAGAGCGAAAGCATCCGAGTCAAAATGTATAACACTAGGACAGATCCTGTCACAACAGCACCTTACAATTTCATAACTGCTAGCCTTGGCATCAAGGTAACAGTTCTCAACTAAAGGCTATTCTCATACAGCATATGAATGATATACATAGATTGAACCCCAACTCCCTGCAAAGGCTAAATTACTGTAGTGACTTTACTGTAACACTGTAAAATTAAAAGACTGAACTACAAATGTAATTAAATTACCACAGATCCTAATTAGCTTTCATTTCAGCAGTGTAATAAAAGTGATTTGTTATGAATCAACAATGCTATATATTTGTCGCATCACACACACTGCTTTAGGATATCCTTTACAAGTTTAACTGCTAATATAATTCAACATCTTCAGTACCAAATAATTAATAGATCAGTACTAGTCAACTCATCCTAAACCTGAGGAGACCCAAGAAACAGGTGTATTTTTAACTAAGTGATCTCAACACTGCATTGCCCATCTGCAGTTGAGTTCCCTTGGCTATTCAGTGGGTGCATCTACATGTCGCCCTAGGGGGATGCCGTAATGCACTGCGTCTCTGTACAGCTTACTACGGGTGTAGATGACATGGGTCTACACGTGATCGCTAGCTATGTTACCATAGTGGGGGGTGCACTCCCCACTCATAGTGCGCTGCTACAGTGATGTATTAGGGAAAATTTAAGCACGCGCCACCCATGCAGTGCAGTACAGGCTGTTACTGCTGCATGTTTTAGTACTTCCAAAAAGAGGTACTAAAGTACAGCACAGTAACATTGCCATACAGAGAGGCGTAGACATACCCAGTTTCATCACAGTCTCCATCATATCTCTACCATGTTTTTAAGAGGAGAGGGCAAATGCTCATTAGTTATTTTGTTATATGCATGTCCTTTGGGAGTGAAAAATCTTAGAAATCCAAACCCTGAAATTACTTTGATTGTAAATACAAGTGAGTTTTGGAAGGTCAAAGTCAACTTTTAACTAATGAGGTTAAAAGAAACTTTTCCTAGGGATGGTTTGTCTCAAAAATTCCCTACTACATGATTTCTTATACCTTCCAGTAAAGTAGCTAGAGCAGAAATGATATTCAGGATTAGGGTGACCACTGGCTTAATCAAATATAGCAATTCTTCAGTTTAGGAAAACAAATCTCATTTCCATACCTGGTTCTATAAGCAATCTCTGCAGTTTTTCTACACTCTTCTAGCAAAACCACTAACAGTCTATTTCAGTTTGTTTTACAGATTACCTTTACACCGCAGACTCCACTGGCAGTGTCAGTTCTGTCTAAAATCAAACATTTAAAAAGATGGCAGATTGCATATTAGCTATCTTGCCCTCAAGTCAGCTTGCTTCCTCAATCAGGATGAACTGTGGCTGCCCACAGTGTTTCTCAGGGACTGAAAAATCTAGTAAATAGTTAAACATCAATGACAGTCGCAATGCCTGGATGCTCCGAAGCATTCTAATGGCCCACAGGTCTTTCTGGTAAGGCTTCAACAGAACTTAAAATAGTCATAGTTAAAGTGTGCTGTCTTTCATCATTCATTGGTTGTCATTTGTTTTCAGAAAACTGATGGTAATCAGGTTCTCCTTATTGCCAGACTTCTGATACTTAGAGCACTGCATTGTGTCTTTCAACAATTTTTCTCAACTCCCTTTTTCTCAAAGCATTTGCCAAAGTCGCTGTTACTACAAACTTCCTTCACATGCTGTGACTGCGCAATATTTGATAGAGTTGGCATGTTGTAGCTGTCATGGTCCAGGAAATATGCATATGCAATATTCAGAAAGACATATCTTTGACCATAATATAAAAGCTAAGTAAGCAATCCCAAGGGGTATTTTTACACAAAAAGCTAAAAACCAAAAACTGTTATTTGACACACTTGTGCATGGTCTGATAAGAGAATAATAGAAAAATTCTTTACCTTATGTTTAAAAGGCAAACATCTCTGAAGTTTTATTCGTAAACAAAGCCCTGCATAAAAAAGTAAAATAAAAAGATGACGACTATTTGCACCCAAGAATGCCAATACAGTTGACGACTGTCACTCTTTAGCATCTTCAACAGAAGCCCAATAAATGCATGACAACAAAAATGAACAACATTCTGACCAAGAGATGCTTTTTCCCCTGTCAGTGAGGCAGCATATTAATAGGAAAGCCAGTGCTATACCTCATTTGAGTTGCACCAAACTCTCATTTTTCTCCACTCTCTACATTCTTCCACTAGAGGTTAGCATCTACTACTGTCCTGCCAAATGCAGTTAAACATATTTCTTTTGGAAGACTTTCGCTAGTTAGCAAACTAGCATTGGTTTCAAATGTTATACAAAGCTGGAATAATCCAGTGGAATCCTTCTCAACCTCCAAAGCTTGCTGTATACCCGACCTAATCAGCAGTTAACTGATTTCCATTGTACATTATTACATTTGTTAAATGCTGGTCATGTGTACAATACTATACAAGGTACACAAGAATCTGGTGTGGCAAGTTTACAATTTAAATCTGGCTTAACATGTTAAACGAACTACTGATGGAACAGTGAAAAAACACTGCACATTACCTATAAGCATTTAAATGCAGCATTTTTAAACGTATTACTGCACCAGCTGAATTCTTGTAGTGATAAGTTACTAGATTGCATGCAATTATCCAGAAAAAACTATATAAAATTGTGAAGTGTTCAATTCCTTAAGCATCAAAACCAGCACAGGAAGATGAAGAGGTTCTTTTAATTCACTGCACAGGTCAGATCATCATCCAGGAGTTTCTTAGAAGAGAAGACTCTTACGGATATCTGACCAACTTTACAGTCACCTGGCAATTCCCCATAAGACTGATCTTTTAATAATTCCAGAAGTTATTAGCCATGTTAGTCTGAAGTCATGCAAAAGGTAAGTCATTGCCTGTGAAACTCATGTTCCTCTGAACCAGTAAGTCCCTATAGTGCTACCCTGCCTTACTTTCTGCCTGAACAGTTACAGAAAAAAAGATATTCCATCTTTCTCATCTACCTGTTCCTTTCTGCCTGATGTTTGCTATCTGCCTAGACTTTTAAAAAATGCCTTTCTTAAATTTTGAATAAATTAAAAATCACTCGTACATAGGCTCTGCAAATCCTGCTAGTTAGTTAAAATAAAAATCTATCAAAACAAACTGAACAAACAATTCCCCTCTTTACCAAACAGCAGAATGTAATGCCAACACCTAAGCATACTGCTCTGCTCCAATGGTCAGTTAAAATATACAGGCCCTGCAAAATGCCCTGTAGATTAATAAAAATCCTGTCTGCTTCAGACAGAGAAGGGGTGGGGATTCAAAGTCCTCTATGGACACCATGCTACTAGTTATTCCCCTTTCCACTATATCGAAGAGGCTATAACATCAGCAACTACACCAATCATCGTTAAGGGTACTGCCAAGTTGAAAGAAGCCTAGTAAGAAACAGAAGAAAAATTAGCAACTTGAAATCAAGTAGCTGTGCAGGTGACAGGAAGTTTACAGCCTATTTCCACATGTTACAGGGGTTTAGATGGTTTCCTTTAACAGAATAAGGAACTGTGACTTAAGCTGTGCAACACAACAGAAATCAAACCCCAGAAATCACAATCACTTTTGGTCAGCCAACTATTTCACTTTTCTGTAACAGCAAAAGTCCTAAACATGTTGCAAGTGAGAGGAGCCCTGCTGATGCTGAGGTACCCAACACTCCTGGGCATCACATTTTTTGTAAGTAAATTATTTAGTAGCTGGTAAATCAATGCTTTATGTGCACCTTTGCTTTTCCATTATCCCAGCACTTACAACCCAATTTCTCTCATTCAAATTCAAATACTGATTTTCTTTTAAGGAAAGTATTTAAAATATGTCAATTGGGAATCTTTCTGGCTATAAAATGAGCCAGACCTAATGCATTCGAATATAAGGTCTTTACAGAACTGAAGCCTAGTTATGTTACAGGTATAGCCAATCCTCCACCCCCTCAATGTGAAAGTAAAGAAAATAAGCAAAACAGAGCTTTATTCTAGCACAAGATCTCTTAAAAATGAAATCAAAGGCCTCTCACATAATTCTGAAGATCCGAGAGACTATTTTTCTCTAAACTTCTTTACCAGTGGCAAAATGAAGGAATCATATATGATTTCCAAGTATCCCACCTAAACATGGACTCCTATCAACTACCCTTCTTCAGAAAAATATCAGCCAGATGACTCCCAGATCGTAAAAACTAAAATATATATATTTGAAATATATGACATATCTAGATACAGAAGCCATTAAAAAGCTAACTTTTTTTTTTGGACTTTAATGGGAGTTTTGTGAGTGTAATAACTTCACAAACTCACCTCACAAGTGTTTTTAGATTTTCTGCTCTATTTCTTTAAAGTCCCTGATGGTTACTGTCTGAAGGAAATACAATGCACCTTATGATAGTCTGTGGTCACTACACACTATCATGGTATTGTATTACCGAGCCTCATCATTTATCATCGATGCGTACTTCAACATTACTGCTTCGGTCTCATTTATTTTCAAAATAATCTGGCTGTTGTAGTTGTAAGATGTCTCTACCATGGTTGGTAAATACTTAGACCACTTAAAGCAAGGTTAGGCTGTTACTTGGTTTACTTCTGCACCAAGCCATCTTGCAGTGCATCTGGAAACATTCCTGTGGATTCACAGTTCCATAGTTCTAGGGTCGGAAGGGACCTGAGCAGATCATCAAGTCCAACCCCTGCCCTGGGCAGGAAAGAGTACTGGGGTCAAACGACTGACTGATACTGAATTATTGCTACTTGTTTGTTTCCAATACACTATTTAAAAATGAATGCTTATACGGAATTGTAAAACACTGGAAAATCCATATTAGGAAGTTATTTTTAAAAGACTGCTGTCAAGCCAAAAATTATCCAAACTATAGTGCGGCTTGGGCCTAGCAGGCAGAAGTCATGAAATCATGCACATGCAGCCCCAGGCCTCTCTTCTTTGTATCAGTGTTTCTTGCAACAGCCATACTCAAAAATAATGAACTTTGGAGAATAATCCCCCTAAACAGGAACTAGAAGTTTTATTTGGTTTATCAAGAGACTAAATTAAAAATATTATAGTATTTCTCAGCTTTGTTAACAGTTTCCAATATATAATTCCAAGTCAAATAGTTGACAAACCTTTAGTAAAAACAAAGGCTATAGAGTTAACAAAAAACAATAAAGGGGGCCTGAATAAAATACAAATCTTACCAATGAGAGTAGCCAAAGAGCAATGAGGTACTGTTGGAGTAAACCTAATTATAACCAGATATTCATCTTCATTTATCTCATGTACTTCAACACAGCTTTCTGTTACCACTTCCAGTTCTTCTAAAGTGTTGGGCTTCTCTGGGTCCCGAATAGTTCGAATAATATCTAAAACAAAACAGAATACACCAGAAATGAAGGAAATTTTATAAGTAGCAACATTCGAAAAAGTCACAGGGTTTTAAGAGGTTGTCTTCCTAGCAGTTCTTGTTGTTCATTCCCAGAAAAGGCCTGGTTACTGAAACCTTCCTCTGCTCAGTTTACCAAAGAGTAACAGAAGCCAAAAAATGCTAAGAATATTTCTATGCCCATGACACTTAACATTAGAAGCACCAATTCTGCATGGCCGTGAAGGTCCGATGGTCTAATAGTCAAAACACAGACCTTACACAGAACACATGCAAATTCTAGCTTATCCTGTGAATATATCAAGCCCTTTTTAAAAAGTCTGTTGGTTAAAAAGGGTTTCTTCTCTACAAACCGATAAATTGAATTTGGGCTTAATGTCCCATAGAGCATCAAGACTAGCAGGCCCAGGGACTATGTTTCTAATACAGAGGACTATTCTAGATCTTGGTGTCAAATAGGTGCATAATCCCTTTGAAAGTTGTTAATTGGGTGTTTTATCTCATGGAGCCTGTTTGAAAATCCCAGCTTTCGCCACAATAATGACAGACGTTTAATGACTCTGGAAGCAAGAATCTTGGATTCAAAAGAGGCATTAATAGTCAGCAATTTATAGGACTTGTAAGGACAGGAAAACATTTTATAAATATGAATTTGTTTAAATCCAAGCCACCTAAAATCAGAAGACAAACGCATTATTTTCATTTATTACCATGTGGTCTATAAATGACCCTGTAGAAATGCTGCTCATAAAATTGGAGGTCAGATGTAAGCTGTGGCTTATGTGGTTCTTGAAGCACTCTAGTCTGTAAACAGCAGTAATTTATTATGCCAATAGAGTGAGGCTTCAGCTGCATGCTTTTTCACTAACATTAATTCAGTTAGATTATTAGCTATACTTCAAGTACTCAGTAATTGGATCTCATACACTCTCTAAAACAAGCACTTGTATACAAACATTGCAACTTAGACACTCACATGATAACTGAAATCTTAACACTGTCTGGCAGTTATTTCACTAGAAAGTAAAACATTTTGATTTTGGTTTGATCCTTCTGTTTAATGCAGCAGTATGTTCTAGACCTGTGCGTAACCAGTGCATCGTAGTCTCGTGATTCTCAACCAGGGTAAAATCTGTTGATTTGTGCCACAGTAGTTAAAGGCACCACAAGAGTGCAACCACACCACCATTTCTAAGAACATTATTAAAAAACATTTTTTCCAAACTAGGATAATTTTGCATTTTTCTGCAGAGGGAAGAATCATAATCATATCATGACAAGGGGGATGATGCATTTAAAATGAGACAAAATACTTCCTTTTTTTGCCAAGTACTTTATTCATTTTTGATCAAAAAGAGAAACGTAGGCTCGCTATTTCAGATAGCAAAAGCAAGCCTGAGTGAAAGTATACCTGAAAGAGTAAACCTGAAAGGTTTTCCGTTCTTGTTTCTCCTCCACTCCCTTTAAATTCCTAGGCATGGGCTCACATGGAAGATTTTGTAACCGTCTTAAGGAGGCCAATACAAAAATAATGCACTAATCCATATTTATCCATACCAGCTAAAAATAAGCCTCATATGGAATCATTTTCTTTATCATATAAAATGTGGGAACCAATTATATTTCATTTGTTATGTGCTACGTTAAAGAGCATTAATCTTTGTAGGGCACTTTTCTTGTACTCTATAATAATTTAAACACATTTCATTGTCGAAGCAAATGGAGTTTTGCTAGTAGTAGTTTTATATAGCTCACAAAATTTTAAAGATGAATCCCAAAGCAAGACTCAGAATGTGTTTTAGTGGGTGCTCCCGAAAGACACATAACTTTCTACATGGATTCAGCAAGATTTGAGTGATGGGGGGGGGGGAAGCACACTTCAACAAAGTGCTCCAATAGTCCCCCTTTAGACAAACATTTATTGCATGGATACCTGCACTGCAAATCTATCAAAGACAAAAATACTCAATTACTCATGGGTGCACACTTCTCACAAGACAACCTCTCTCTCTCTCCAATCTCTCAATTCTAACCCTCAGAAGGGAATTTACAAAACACCTTTTGCAAATGAGCCTATGAACTTCACTTCATATATCTAATAGATACAAAAAGATATGACACATGATAACATGCCTGCCATCTGATAACCTCAGGTAACCTCTCATTTTTTACCAGCTGGTCAGAGACTCCCTACGCCTGATGAAGGGTGACTGCTTCCAAAAGTTTAATAAGAACTTTTCTCCAACAACTCAGCTGGCCTAATGAAAAATATCACATCTACCCAAAGAACCTTACCTGCCCGTGTCCTTACACCAACACAGCTACAACCAAAAAACCAACAACATTGCCCTTGTGTCCCACCCCCCTCACCTATCTGTCTCACACTCATTAACTCCTAGCTCCTCTGATCTTCACTGCCATGCATTTGCATTTTCACTGACCTGCATTTTGCATATTGGCTTAAGCTTCTGTTCGACCCTAGAGAGCACACAAACACCAGCAGGCTCTCCCTATGCCTGAAGAAGAGCGCTTGCATCCGAAAGCTTGCAAGGAACCAATTTTCCCACTGCACAGTTGGTCTAATAAAAAGATATCGCATTTACTCAAAGAACCTTGTCTGCCATTAATATTCCCATAATTCCTAAAGTACTTAAGAGAGTACAAGATTGTATTATGTCAAAAAAATAATTACAAACTATTTAAACTGACAAGTTCCCAAGTAAGTTCTTCCACATCCCTTTACCACCCCTCCCCCACTATCTAATTTTTTTTGGAGTGGACTGGATTTAAAAAAGAGCATTTTCTTTAAAATTGCCCAACATAAGATCCTAGCTACAGCAGCCTGCAACTTTATGGCACTTGAAATTCAAGGCTTCCAAAGCACTTTACAAGCAGAAGTATGTTGCAAGCTTCATCTACCAAGGCAGTTTAGTATTTAACAGACAGAAAAATCAGACAAAGTTCTTTACTGAAGGTTACTCAATAATTCAGTGGCAAAGCAGGCCAGAGGGTGCGACTTCTGACTCTGCCTCGTGGCGCAGCCGCAACCCCCAGTACTGAGAGAAGACTCGTGTTTATTCGCTTTAAAAATACACTAGATGAGTGAATCTTTTTGTGCTTTCCTGCCCAAATAGATGCGTCTTTTTTCATATGCTGCCAGATATCAGCTTCCAAATCTATAAGCCACTGTATAGTATTATCGCTTCCTGTGCAGGTTACGTCTGCCCCGTCTGGGCATTTGTAAAGATTACAGGTACTTCTCACTTAACGTCCTCCCAGCGACCGCTGTTTTATTATTACGTCGCGGATCTTTTAGACAACAGACTCGTTTAAAGCTGCGCAATGTCTGGTGATAACATTTGGCTGCTGGCTGCTTGTAGGTTAATTACTGTGACATAACTGGATTCGCTTAACGTTGCTTTGCTTCAAGCTGCATTTTCCAACTGGACTTTAAGCAAGGAGGAGCTGTACAGCTTTTGATGAAGTGCTGCGACGTTTGTTGGCCGTAGCCGGGGTGGGCCAAGGACACCGGCAGACAAGGTTCTCTAGGTAAAGGTGACATCTTCTATTACACCAACTCAAGAGATGGAAGAACGGTATCTGCCGGACACCACGTTCGCACTCGGGGATGCCCAAGACGCGGCCGTATCCAGACGTATCTCCGTCTGCTCAGCTTGCCCAGGCTCTTCCGTGACGGTCGTGCCCTGTGGCAAACTGACTGGGTGGCACGCAATGCGGCTCTTTCCCAGCAGTCGCCCCTCCAGAGAGATCGCTTCACAAAAAGTCACGTTTAGGACTGACCCGTGGAGGAAGTGGGGAAATCCTCAAAGCCACTACCGAAACGGGGCAGAAACGCCGCTCTGCCTCGGGGAGCTCGGCCAACTTAGCGCCTGTGATAAAGCTGCCAGCCCAGCCCTTCCCTTCCCAATTACCGTATTTCCAAATGACCGCATTTCCCCCAGCACGCCGGTCCTGAGGAGAGGCGGGGGCATTCCCCCTGCCCCTCAGGGCCACCCGGGACCCCGCTCCCCACCCCGGCCCAGGCCGAGGGCGCGCGCGCGCGGCGGCGGGGATAGTCACCATACACCTCGAGCGCTCGGTCCTGCTCCATGGCCTGGGTCCCCGGGGCATGGCGGCCCCTACGAAGCCCAGAGAGCCACAGCAGCCGGCCCAGCAGCCCGCCCAGCAGCGCCATCCTCCCGCTCCGCCATCGGAGGGCACCGACCCCACGCGGCCACCGTCCCGCTGCTCCCGCCTCAGCCCCGGCAACTTCCTGGTCGGAGGGGGCGGGGCCCGCCGCCGGGGGCGCGGCGCCCGAGGGGGCGGGACTGACGGGCTCCTCGCCGTCGGGAGGAGGGTTCTCAGCTGACCGGAAGTGAGGGTCTCGCCCGAGATGGCGGCACTTGCGGCTGCCTCAGCCCGGGCCGGAAGTGGGGAGCTGTGAGGCGGCTGGGCGCTGCCAGGGCATGGCCGTGGAGGGGCTGCGGGTGCTGCTGGTGCCCCTGGGCGAGGCGGGCTCGGGCCCGGGCCCGGGCCCCCCGCGGGACACGGTCCGGGCCAAACTTAGCTGGGGCCAGGACGCGCTGGGTAGCCTCCTCGTCTCGGGCGGCCTGCAACTCCGGGGGCTGACGCCGAGCAGAGCCGGCCGCGGCCATGGCAGCGCCGGGCCCGGAGCCTGCGCCGAGTAAGCGCTCGGCGTGAGGGGCAGCCCGGGCTGGGGGTGCGTGTGTGCACGTGTGTTTCTGGGTGTGTAAGGGTGTGTATGAATGTGTTTCTGTGTGTTTGTAAGGGTCTGTGTACGTGTATGCATGTGTGTGTGTATGCACATGTGTACTCCCGTGTGTTTATGCATGTGTGTGTGTATGCACATGCGTTTCTATGTGTAAGGGTGTGTGCGAGTGCATATACACACGTGTGTAAGGGTGTGTGTGTTTGCACATGTGCCTTTGTGGGAATGTGTAAGGGGTGTGTGTGCACGTGTGCCTTTGGGTATGTGTAAGGGGTTGTGTGTGTGTACATGTACGTGTGTTTCTGTGCATGTGTAAGGGTCTGTGTACATGTATCTGCATATCTGCGTGTGCATGCGTGTCCGTGTGTGTGTGTGTAAAGGGGTCTGTATGTGTGCGTGCGCACACGTTTCTGGGTGTGCATACACGTATGTTCTGGGTGTAGGTAAAGGTTTGTGGGTGTGCATACATGTACGCCTATGTTTCTGCATGTAACGTTCCTGTGTGGACATGCGTTTGTGTGTACGCATATATGTGTGTTTCTCTGTGTGTAAGGGTGAGTGCAAACTTTTGTATGCGCCCGGCAGCCAAAGGGGGGTACGCGCGTGCTCTGCAGCCGTGCACGTGTACACTTTGCAGCCGTTAGGTAGGGGTCCGGCGCGTGGGGAATAGGCTGCGCCTGGAAAGAAGTTCCCGCGCACAAATAACATGCGTTGCACGTTGCGCCCGTAGCTTCGTGTGGGAGGACACCGACTGTGAGGATGGTCCCCCCGCAAACAAGTCAAAACTACTGGTTCTTAGTGAAAACCGTGCATTACTTGTCTATGAATTCAGTACAGAGGATGGCAACTCGGACACGACTGCCCTGTACAGCTGTAAGGAAGACATGCTTAAAAAGCTCCTTGAAATTAAAAATATTTGTGAGTACATTCAGTCTGTTTTCTGTATTTTTAAAGTTCTGGCAATTTTTGGGCCCAGTTTGGTTTTTTTTTCCAGCAGCTATTAAAATAATTAGAGGATGCAGGGCTGGCATTTAGGAGTGTGCAAAATATTTTCATGCTGTCTATAATGTTTGCAGTTTCAACTCTATTCCTGAGGGATGTGCTTACTTATCAATTGTCCTAATGGACTGGCCTGAAGTAAGAAACTATTGGTCAGCAAAGTGGTGCAAACTAATAAGTGGTTCAAAGTAGGGGCGTACTGGTAGAGATTTTTTGGACTGATAATGACGGCTGGTTTTTAATGAACCATATTGGCCAATGCCAATTTGTAGCCCCCCACTCCTAGCACCACCCCAGCCTGGACAGGAAGAACCCAGCACAGCCTATCCTCGTCCCACACATAGATCGGGACACATGCCTCCATGCCCTCCTGGGGCACATGCAGCAGCAGGAGCCACTGCTCCCTCTTTGCACCCCCTGGACGATCTGCTCATGGCTCTGTCCCATGCCCTGCCCTGCCCCACCCCAGCTGTGCAGTGCCTGCCCCAACCCTACTCCCTCCCCCACAGTAGGGCCTCAGTCTGCATCTCCCCCATGCCCCTTCCCTCTCCCCACTTGTTCCCCCCACAACAGACTTACCAGCCAGACCCAGCTGCTCTCCACATTGAGGGGCTGTACTCCTGGCCGCTTGGATGCTGTTCTGTGGCTTCACGCATGCACGGAGCATTTATCAGCCGCATCAACCAGAAAACAGATTGTCGGTACTGTCAATTTTCCTTATATTGGTGCCGATCTGATATGGGACTGATGCATCAGCCCACCTCTAGGTCAAAGTATGAAATTAAAAGATTACCAAAGCCCAGTTTTGCAATGTTGGTAATTATCTGGAACAGGAGCATCCCATGACAGTCACAGAGTGTTTTTCTTTCACTGTGTTCAGAGCTGGTGAACTCTCATATATAAAGAGCACTTTGTCCAGTTCTGGACACTGCAGTTCAAGAAAAATGTGGACAAATTTGAGTATAGAGAAGAGTAACGTAGGCAGATGAGGTTCTTTGGGTAAATGTGGTATCTTTTTTTAAACCAACTAAATAGACCTGCGTTTTTACGTACTGGTTTCTGTCCTACCCGAGAGAGCACAGAACACCTGCAGACTCTCCCTACACCTGAAGAAATGTGTTTGTACCTGAAATTATGTAACTTCACAGTTAGAGTGGCTAGGATGTAGAACCAGCTTCCTAGGGAAGTTGTTCTTGCTCTTACCTTGGGCACCTTCAAGAATAGATTAGACAGGTACTTGGCTGGGGTTCTGTGACCCTGGCACTCATTTCTGCCATTGGCGGGGGGTCAGACTAGATGGCCTGCTCTAGGCCCCTTCTGACCCTAGTTACTATGTTACTATGAAAGCTTGGAAAGAACAATTTTTCCAACTGTTTAGTTGTTCTAATGAAAGATATCACGCTTGCCAAAGAACCTCATCTGCTTATGTCCTTAGACCAACGCAGCTACAACCAACACCCCCAAGAAGAGTAACAACAATTATTAAAAGTATAGAAAACATCACATGAAAAAGATTAGAAGAGCTGGGATTATGTACTGTCATCAAAACTATCCTTTTGGATATCTTATCATCCAGCAGTGTATAGGTTTTATATTCTTATGTTTACTTTTGCAGATCTTTCTTCAATATCATCTCTGAAGATATTATTGTTTAAAAACAACACATCGTTACTGCTTGTCAACAACTTTATTCTTGTGTACCTTGCTTTTCCTGGAGAAAATTCTGAATCAGAAGCACGTGACTGCATTACCCTTAAATTGCCTTCTCAAGCCTTGGAAAGAGTAGCAGATGCGGACCTATGTAGAGGCATTCTGTTTTTATTAGATGATTCTGGCTGGATATGTATCCTTTGTAATAACAGCTGTCTCCCAATATAAATCATTTGAAAGCATGAAATTCTACTGCTACAAAAGTAAAACACTATCAGGATTAAGTCCAAGTTTCTTCAAGGAAACTTGACCTTCATTATTTTGAAGGATAACAACCATTTGTTTCACAAACTGTTTTGCTGCAATCTATTCCTAGCCAGTTTTTCCTTGCATTGTGTATGTTGTTTTCTCCTTTTCCTCTGAGTTAGTTGACTGTAAATAGTAACATGCATGCACGTATACACAAATGTCAAAGCAGATTCAGAAGTGTTTGGGTTTTTATATTAATATTCAGTTTTTACTTTATCAATAAAACTATTTTTCTAATAATTGTCTTGATTATAAAAAATAATTTCAAAATGTTTTTTGAAGTCAAGCAATAGGTTGTATTTTCCAACACACCCCAATTGCATTGTTTGAAGTTGATCAAATTCTGTAGCAGTTTTTCCTGCTAACAGGATTTCTGTCCAGGGTAAAATTTCCTGCGTGGAATTGGAGTCCATTGCTTAAATTTAAGTTTAAAAACAAAGTATAGCTGCATCCAGAAGAAAAGTGCAGCATTTTTCACACAGTCTTATGTAAGTCCTTTGAAATAGTGTTTGATTCAACTTTAAACCAGTCAATCTAAAACTATTTCTTAGGAATTTGTATTGCTAAAATTTAAGCTGTTCTGTGTTCTAAAAGACACAGTTTATTAAAACCTGTTTTGCACAGGTTCTACATCATAAGGAAAATACATTTTTTCCTCGTGTAAAATTCAGGGATAGAGAGAAGGGTGGCTCTAGAAAGGAAGTTCAGTACCTACAGTTGTGACACATTGCCTCCTCTGAAATATAACTGGCAGCTCTGATGCGTTGTGTGGGTAATATTTTGTACCAACAGCAAAACAAACATATAATAATTCTAAATATCTAGTTGTGCAGGAACTTTTAATAATATATTGCCATGGGCTGTCAGGTAAAAGCACGTAATTGTCTCATTTTCTATGTATTCTTTGTTGGGCAATTTGGAATCCATCACTTTCTTTGACATTGGAACAAAGATGTATTTGACACAGTTGATGGTGCATTATTAGCAAACATTAATGTTGCACTCTACCAAAGGGATGCTCAGGATGAGAAAGTAGAGGAGACTGTTGTATCATCTCTCAAGTCGGTAAAGGTGTCACCTGATCTCAGCACTGCTGTGATAATCAATTCCTCTCATTATGCCATTGCTGTTGATTTAAATTTGTACTTCAGGTATGTTTGTCACAAAATTACAAAATGGGTTTTAATAGGTTGGTTAAATTAATTATTGCTTAATCTTGACCCAGTTGTAGATAAAAGCCAAATATCCATCAGTTTTTTTTGTAGTAGGAATGAGCCGGGAAGCATATTAGAAGACTACTAACAAATCAGATTTCTTTCAGTTTCATAGGTTAATTTGTTTTGGAATATGTTTTGCCACCTGCGTAAGTAGGAATAATGTACTCTTGCAGCAAGAGACTCAGTAGATTTATTGTGAATTATTAGACAATGCTGAGTAGTAACATCTCAGAAGTCTCTAAAAGTATGATATTAATACTGCTAAGCAAAGACTTCATAACCAGGTACATAACCCTGCAAGTGTTGCTTGTATGAAAGAGTATTACAGGTTCTTTTTTGGGTTTGTATGATATGAATCATTTACTTAGAATGTTCTGACTTTGAGAGGATCTGTTTCTCTCTGCTATTATTGAATGTTTTATTTTTATCAAAAGGATTTCTTGGCTTTGTTAATAGAAAAGTACGTAGAAAAATAGTATCTTAAAAAGACAAGATTCTTTGGGTGAATCTGATATCTTTTATTAGACTAACTTAAATAGTTGGAAAAAAATTTTTAAGCAAGCTTTCAGGTTCAAAAACCCTTCATCAAGCTGAGGAAGTTTCAGCAGTTGGTGTGTGTTCTTCCTAGATAGCAAAGGGTTTTTGAACCCGAAAGCTTGCTTAAACATTTTTTTCCAACTATTTAAGTTGGTCTAATAAAAGAGATCAGATTCACCCAAAGAACCTCATCTGCCTATGTCCTTAGACCAACACAGCTACAGTCTACACCCCTGGATCTTAAAAAAACACTTTATAGGAAGTGAACCTTGAATGGTGTTATTTTTTCGTTTGCAGACAGTTTCCTGGGCATCTACTTTGCAAGAGGTGTTTTGAAAGTCTCCCTGTTAAACAACTGGAGGAAATTGATGAAGATGAGCTTGTTAGCTCTGACTATAGTATGCAATTTATGAAGTTTCCATTCCGGACAGACAGGTACATAAATAAATAACCCCCAAACAAAAACTTTCTGTAGCAAGCTGTTGCATTACCACTTGCAAAGTAATCTAGGTAATTTGTTTATTACTGCATGACTGATTTTTTTTATTTTTTTTTTTAATTTGCAAATGGTGCAAGTGAAATTATCATGAAAGCTCATATGTTCATCTTAGTTTAAAAATGTACTTGATTCTTGGACTACTGTTAGGAAATGATCTGAAATGATCGTCGCTGACTTGGACGAGGGGGTGGAAAGCAAGCTGTCCAAGTTTGCTGACGACACCAAACTGTGGGCTGAGGTGGGGACACCAGAAGAGCGGGAGATGCTGCAGCGGGATCTGGGCCGGCTGCAGGAGTGGGTGGACAGAAACAGGATGGGATTTAACGTGGACAAGTGCAGGGTGATGCATCTGGGGA
>JAGPOW010003364.1:1601761-1627032 GCA_030014935.1 Caiman crocodilus | reverse complement strand
CCCAGATTTAGGGGTCAGTTTACACTTAATTAACTACAGGGTTGGTAAAAAATACACGCCCCCCCCCCCCCCCCAAATAAGGAACTGATAGCAAAAAAGCAAAACTAAATATTATGTATTTTATGAGGAATGGTCCCCCCCTCCCCCTTAATCAAGAGCCTGGAACAGTACATGGAAAATTACATTATTTTGAAAGCCTCTGGTGTTTTTTCAGTAGCTTGTTTTCTTAGGTTTTACAGATGATATGTTATATAATATGATTAGAGTTAAGTGTTATCTCTGCCTTGCAAAGCCAAAACAAACTTTACAAGCCTATGCCTGTCACTGACTTTGCTCATGCTACCACAATGATAAAAAATCAACATCTTTCTTACAGAAAATTAAAACCACTTGTATCTATACAGTGGGCCCCGGTTTACATTTTTTTGTAGAAAATAAAGAGCATTGTTTAAAAGTCTTGGCAGCCATAAAATTGCAGGAACTACAGATTGCCCCTGCAGGTTCCCTAGTCCAGAAGTGTTTCCTGGGTGTGGGATGGAAGTGGGCTAGCTGTTCTCCCCACCTTCCTGCTCTTGGTAGCAGTTCTGGTTTGAATATACAGTGTCTGCCTGAGAAGCTGGGTAAATATATCGTGACTGTTGTGAAGGTACAAACCTAAATCACTTTGTTTTTCTACCATGAATATGTGCTGCGAGTGTGTTTATGTATTGCTATCTATAATTAATTTATTAAAGCTAAATTGAAAGGGAAAATGTATACCTTTTTAGAATATATATAACTGGGGTTTTTTATATGTTTCTTTAGGCTGGTTTGGAGAACCGTCAGCTGGACACAGTGGACTTCTTTTTAAAAAGTAAAGAGAATATTTTCAGTCTCTCTACAGCCTGCTCCGTGGCTGAACAGTCTACCAATATCACATCGCAGTTTTACTTAAGAAGTAAGCATTATTATTTTAAATTTTCACTAATGCTTAATTGTCTTGATTTTGTTTGTGGATATTTATTTTTTTTCCTGTAAAACAGGTCAGTTTCCAGTTTATTTAACAACCTTGCGGTTCATGTTTAAATGATGATGCTCCTTAAGCTTTTACACAATAAATGAGTGAGAGAGAACTTCATTTCTTCATGTCTTCATTTCCAAGACATTCAATTATTAATTTTTTGGCTGTATTCTAATACTATGCTTCTTTACACATTATTGATATGAAAGCAAAGTAGTATAATTGCATAAGTTTCTTTGACGCGGGTGACACCTTTTATGGCTTATCATTAGTATAATTTTTGTTGTGTAAAATAATGTATTGTGCATGTGTTTTTAATCTTCTACATATTGCAGGTGTGGAAGAACTGAGGCCTGCCTTGGACTTACTTTGCTCATCAATCAGAGAAAATGATATGGAAGCTCAGAGCAAACACTTCTCTGAGCAGCTGCTGAATCTTACCTTGGCTTTCCTTAACAAGCAAATCCGAGAAATCTTTATCCACACAGAAGGTAAAATGATTAGCACGTTTTACAGGCATTAATGCCATGCTTGGCCCTTTTTAGTAAGAACCTAAATAGTGCATCTTAATATTTAGGTATCCCAAACTCTTTACACAGACATTAGGTTTTTCCAAAACTGTGCTTCTGAAGTTTGCAAAAACTAATTTGGGCTGGAGATTTGACCCTTGAAAATATCATATTCACTTGGATAACACCATGCACAATTTGCCTGGATACAATATACGTGCTAAATAAGAGAGTAACTGACCAAACTGTCTGGTCAAGGAGGTCACTGGTTTAGTCGTGCAGCCCACCAGACGTTGTGGGACTTCCATGTGTTTAGGGATGCCAGCATCAGACTGTGAAGTATCAAAGATAGGAATACGAGTTAATCTGACTGAACACTGAAGATGACTGAATTCCAAAAAAGCCTTTATTATTTCCCTTGCCACTTATCTTCCTCTCTGAAAGACTTCCCCATTTACCCACTTCTCAGGTTACACACCATATATCATGATCTGACTTGCCAAAGATTAGTTGTATAAGTAATTGTTGGCTGACTTAATTTAAACTTAATATCACTAACTAAGGCCCTGTTCTTGCAAGCATGTCAGTTAAGGCAGGTCTTTGTGGACTGTCAGTGATGTCAGAGGCCTAACCCATGCAGGTGCAGTTGCTGGATTAAGGCCCATATTTGTTCCAGCGTGCTTTGCATTTGTTGATATCAAAAGATAATATGCTAAACATTGAGCAGTACGTGTGAACTTTGTAGCGTTCATTTATTTTCATCAGTGATCCATTGCTTTTCTCTACAGAACTTGACAACTGCTTGCAGAAGTGTGTGGATATTTTAACCAGCTACATTATTGAACTGAGAACATTTATGATCAAGTTTCCTCGAAGGCAGACCAGTAACATAAGTTGTGATCTTGATGAAGATATTCTCCAAATAGAACAGAGTCCAGCATGGGAAAAACTGACTCCTGAGGTAAAAATAAATGAAGTTTAGAACATTCTTATTAAATGTATTCAAGGGGATCATCAACATTTCTCTCTAAAGTACTGAGAAAAGCTCAGGTCTTAAAGGGAACACAAGGCTCGTAACTGCAAACCCTTGCAACTATCTTATTCTAAAAGAGATCTATATTTTTTTTTTCATTTTAGCAAGTAATTGCTGAGGCCATTTTAAACAACTTGATACCAGAGGCTCAGACTTTTTTCCGAGTACATCACCATCCTGCTCAGAGTCTTCAAGAGCTGATTCGAATAGGTTTGGATCTGGTTTATAGCTGTCTTCTGAAAGGCGATATTAAAGAGGCCTCAAAACTTTTAATGAATATGGTGAGTAAAGAAAGTGAATATTTTAGTGGGGTTTTTTTCTTTAATTTTGTTTGGCTTTGTATTTTGAAGCTTCTACAAGAATTTCTGGAGAAGTGTAAGAAATAAGAGCTCTTGAGGGACAGATACTTTGTAAACTAGACAAGTGACCTGTGAAATTTAGAGATGAATTAATACTGTTGCTGGCTAACTCACAAGTGGGGTATTTGTCCCAGCATGCTGAGAGCTAGCACACATTATGTTCTTGTTTCAAAATGATCTGTCAGAAAATTTTTGACAATCATTAGCTAGTTCTCACACAATTCCTTAAATTAAATTTTATTTTATATGGTGGGAGGGGACTAACATTTCTCCTTTTTTTCCTACTAGAAGTTTTGCATGTTCTTCCCTTGGTGCTTTACTGCTCATTTCTTCCTGATAGTGATGAGTAACGACAGAAGCTATAAAAGAATGAAAAACTGTAGCTGATAATAGTCTTTCTGCTAGCAGTTTCTCTCATTTGTCTCAAGATAGTCTGACTAGTGACCAGAGCACTATTTTAATCAAATTCATTTTTTCGCTAAAGTAAGATGGAGACGCATAAATACATAAAAGTTAGCTAATGTTAGTTACTGTAACTGGTATTAGAGCAACAACATAAAGGAGTGTTTCTCTGTCTTTGAAGAACTAATGGGTAGAGTTTAGATGTGAAGTGTCCAGCGAACAACATTGTCGCACCACTGAATTCCACAGGTGGTGGGGACACTAACCCTTTAGTGAAAATTGTTAAGAAATGAGTGCCTATGATACTTCCTTTTGGATTTGTACAGACCAGGGAATAGAATTACTGGATTTGCCTGTTCATGTCATTGGAGGAAAATACAAGTGTATATATAGAAGGCGCTGTACTTGTGCAGGAAAACAAGTGCTCTGTCTTGATTAGAACAATTGTATTTGTGTGCAGGATTTATATTAACCTGTGATGGAAATCTGTCCTTCTCTCTGATAGGGTTTTGACGTGAAGGAGCAGTTGCATAAGATATGTCTGCACACTATTGATAAAAATATACGGGATTTGCTGGTAAGTGAAAGAATAGTCTTTTCACCCATCCCCTAAATCATTAGCTCTTCAGAGACTCTGTGTAGAATAAATGCTGTTTCCTATCCCTGGTCTGGTCTGATATAAACACTTCTGGTTTTGCCCCATTTCCATGGAACAGCCTTAGAAACTTGCCATTGCCATATCTTTTCTGTCTCTCTTTTACATCTGCAGGTGAAGTGAAGTTTCTTTACCCTGGTATAGCTTTCTTCTTGAGTGCATGCTCACAAGTTGAAATCCTGGCCCAAGTGAAGTCAGTTTTGCAACTCTTATTGATTTGATGGGTGCCATGCTTTTTTCCTACATTTATTTACACCCCTGCAAGTTTTTTATTCCATAAATTATTTCTATCTCAATAGAGCCCAACTCCTTTTTATGTCAGTGCTAACTTGTAAAGTAGAATTGCAGTCAAAGGTAACTTGTTAAATTTGCCTTCAAGGTGGGAGTACTGCAAGAAGAAAACTATTTTTCTGAAAAAGAAAAGAAAATGATAGATTTTGTTCATCAGGTTGAAAGCTTTTATTCAGGATCCTTTCAGGAAAATAGAGAGAGGCACTCTCTTTCCAGGTAATGCAGCTTCGCTTCATTATTATTGCAAATCAACAGCATTGTTAAACTTTTAATCATGCTAAGAACTATGAATCAGGCTTGTATTCAGCATGCTTTACTATGCTGACAAATGTAGACTCGTGGGATTGTCCGAACGCAATATCATGTGGGCTTGTCAGTACTGTGGAAAGTACTACATGAGATTGAAAGCTGATTGCTGCTCTCAAGAATGCAACAATTGTGACTATAGTGTGAAATCTTTGCATATTGCCCATGGCTAAATATTTTCAACTTTATGGGGGCTTTTGCCAGTCACCACAATTAAATAAATAAATGTAAATAAAATAGTAGCAACCATGCATACTAGCTTAAATAACTAGGGAATTGTGCTAAAATATAAAAACGTTAAAGCCTTACGGCGCATGCAGTATGGTATTTCAGCTTATTTATGTTGGACACAATCAGTGGCAGTTAATCATCAGTTATTTGACTTGTAGTTACCTTACTTCTTCCCTGAAATAACGCACATTAAGAGGCTTTTAAATATCTGATTCATTATAAAATATTCCTGTTATGGCTCATGTGCCTGTTGTATCAGTTGTTACTGTACTGAATACTTACTGCTATACCTAGTAGAGTTAACCAGCCTTTTTTCCCCTTTACGTTACTTTATTCAAGGTACTAGCAACATTTTGACTGAAGATATAAAAACTTATTTCTATGAACATTTTTCAAACACAAAGTTGATTAACTCTCTTGTTAACATTACTGGTGTTATAAACTGGTTTAATATGAAAACACATTAATGAGTGAATATTGCTGTCAGTTTTAGGAACTGGAGAAAGGAAGAAGATCTCTCCAGTCACACAGCTGTTCTGAGCACATTTTTAAATTCTGACAAGCATCGGATTAACAACAAAGATCACAGGGTTATGCTAAACTGGGCTCAGTGGTGGGATCCACTCACTCAAGAGATGATACTTCTTCCTAAACAATCACCGGAAGGCAAGTATTCCAACATGAGTGAACTGCACATTGAAAACTGAAGTGACTTTGCAGCCATATGTGACATGGGTGTAGATGTAACACAACGAGTGAGGTCTACTTACTTTTTGCTGTTGCAAGGTAAACACATGTTTGTGAGTGTCAGGGCAAAGACTCCAATAAATTTTAGAGTTCATCCAACCATAAAAATATACTCAGGAGGATCATAGGGGAAGGAACAGATTAAAAGGGCGTCCCAAAATAGTTTGCTATTTATAGCAAATGACATGTATTAGTGTTCTGTACAGCCTATTACACTGCAGTACTTTTACCAGTAAATTTTTACATAGTTATGGCACTGCCTTTAACTCAAAGAAAGGTACCTGTTTACAAGGTATGCGTATTAGCTACAAGTTTCAGTATTGCCTCAGCAAGTTGTCATTGTGTGTTTAAAATTCAGACTTCAAGTCCTGTAATCCTGAAGTTCTTTGGATGCACATAACTGCCCAGCATGATTGGCTTAGCATTTGCTCATGGATTGAAGAGTCACTTCCACACAACAGGCAGACTTTATGTCAACAGGCTAACTGGCCTCCTCTGACACCAGATATCATTGACCAGAACACGCTATGCAGCAGCTACGTAAGGAATGAAATATTAGACAAGCTGGCAAGGTATGTGTCCTCATGGTGTTCACACTAGGTTTACATACTTGGAGAACCAGAATCTTGGGATATAGAAGCATAACTGTGAAGTTTAAGATATACAATGCCATACATAAAAAATAAATATATTTATTTTTGTTAGTATGAATCAGCTGAAAACTATGGGTTCGGTCTCAGTCTCTGCACACCCAGACTGCTCACTGAATGCAATAGGAGTTTTGGGAGCACAAGAAATGTACAACCAGTGCACAGATCTTATGCATAAAAGATGTTTCTGTTGCCCATTTTATCTATGCTGAGGAAATCCAGAAATATGCAATATTTCATGTCCCTCCCACAATGCATAATAACAACTGAAACCCCTATGTGGTGCTGTGAAAGCATTGTAAACAAATGTATTTTGCATCTTACGGTTGCTTCTGCAATCCACTATACAATAATTAGAATTCCTGTTGTGTTCAGCCTCCATGTTTGTGAAAGCGACAAGTGCTTAATGAGATGTGTGTGTACGTAATGTTTCTTTTTCCTTGACAGAAATGGAATTTTTGTCCCATCTGAACAAGGTGATTTTGAACTCCTCCTCCTAAGATTGACCCACATTGGAGGAATAATGCAAAATCCACACCCTGTTCCAAAATACAGTACTGCAAGTGGTTTGGACTTCCATACCTGTTTCATCCATTACTGTTTAGAGCATAGTCTGCAATATCTGCTGTACACTTATTTAGACTATTACAGGTACAAGTATTTGATATATTTGTCAGAAAAAAGTGTTTATATTCAGATAATTTTTAAAAATGAAAGCTAGTAAAATACAATTTAGATAGCAAGTGATGAAATTTTCAAGACTGAGTTCTTGCTATCTGACAAAAAGAACTATGCAAAGATTGTCAGAGCAGTAATGACTTCAAGAAAAATTTGGAAGGAGATGTATTCTGCTTTGAACTGAAGCTTTGTCCTATGGCAGGTACCGTAATGGCTTAACACTAATTAGCCTTGAAAGCTCAACTCTGACACTTGAGTATCGCTTGCTGTCTGATATTGAAGCTTCCTTTGTGTTATGTTTGATATAGTGACTGTTTGCATGTTCCTTAATATTTAAGGAAGAGCATTATTACTGTGACCATTTGAAACACTGCAATGATGTAAGTAATAGAATCTTAATATGGAGCTAAATAGCAGTGCTATTTAGAACCTGCCCAGTTTGGGCCCAGGTATGACTAATATTTTGATACATTGACTAGTAATTTTGCTGCAGAATTGCATGTCAAGGCTAGTTGTGTTTTGAGAAGAGAGAGGACTATTTGCTGTAGGATTATTCTCCCAGCCATCACTTTTGATGTAGGAAGCAAATAGTATCTTGGCAACAGATGCTGTTCTGACAGAACAAATATTTTCTAGCAGTCCTTGGAGAGAATGGTTGATAAAACAAATGAGAAGAAGACACTGAGGGTGGAAAGCAAGTTAATGCGTTTAAAACTCTGGGATGAGGGCAAACTTGATTAAAAAAAAAAAGTTATTGAACATCCTTTCAGCAAAGGCTGTTCAATTTGAATGATACATTCAGCCATCTGAATAAAAGTTAGCCAGGTATTTACAATGGTAATGTAAACTGTAAGATTCAGGGACTGTTGTTTACCCAAAAATTTAAAATGTGTTAAATGTATACTGACTGGGATGGAGCTACAGAAGCATTGTCATTGTTTAAACAAAGGTGTAAGGGTGGGATAGAGAAAACTCTGCGAATCAATTCAATGAAACAAGGTTTTCATAAAAATTCAGGTTATATTAAAAGCATCATGTAGAGAGCTCTACTTCTATGATTGGTGCTGGGTTGACAGCCCTAGAGACTGTTTGGTTTGTTATATTCACAACGCTACTATTTTTGTCTTATTTTCAGTTTAACTCCTTCAAATTGCCCTATTTTGGATAACAAGGAACTGCATGAAGCTCACCCCTGGTTTGAATTTCTGGTGCAGTGTCGAGGGGTTGCCAGTAACCCAAGAGGTAGGAGCCTGGCCTTGTTCAGTTAGCTAAACACTTGGGGGAGCTGCGATTAATTTTCTGCTCCTTGTGTGACCTTGAGCAAGTCAAGTAGCCTCTCTAGGTGAGTTCTTTATCAATAAAATGAGGAACCAAATGTTTCACAAGGGGTGTCCAGGAGAAAGATATGAGGCGTTCAGATGCTCCAGTGGTGAGGGTCATGTTAAGTACCTGAGAGAGATTATGTACCATTGAAAATCCTGATGAGTACGTTAGTAGACGTCTAAATAGCAGCAGAACAAAGATGTGTTTACTGTGTGTTAGCTTACCTGCATCTTTTACGTTATACATTCCTTGTCCAGGAATATCAACATTAATTAATCAATATCACTAAGAAAGTTCTTGACTCGTTCAGGTATTTCTAAAAATCCTATCTGTCTTGTATAGCACCAAGCATTTTATCAGTGTTTAACAAATTGTGAATAAATGCAAATAAACCCTTTATTCAAGGGTTATATTTTCAAAAACGTCTCTGCTCTAAAGTAAAAAAAAACTGATTTATAACACAAAGTAAAATGCTAGACCTGAATGTCATAGTTTTCATAGATTTTCAGGGTTGGAAGGGACCCCAGCAGATCAAGTGCAACCTCCTATGTGAACTAAATTCCTGTTTAAGCACAATGAGAATTTTACATAAATTAAGAAGGTTCTGTAATCCTGTCTGTTGACATGTGAAGAAAACTAAGAAGAAAATTGCTTGACTTAAATAAACCTTAACCTTTTTTCTTCAGCATGAAATGATTTTAACCTTATAATTTAATAATGTCATTAAATAATTGCTTTTGATGGACAAAAACCTCACTTCTTTTTTTCTAGATCCAAAGATGATTTTTCAGGCTAGTCTTGCAAACGCTCAGATCTTGATTCCTAGTAATCAAGCCAGCGTCAGCAGCATGCTGCTGGAAGGCCGTACACTTTTAGCTCTTGCAACTACAATGTATGCACCTGGAGGTATTGATCAGGTAATGTTTATAACGACTAACTGACTTTATGCTAATTGTCTCTGGAAATTTACTGCTATGATTGCAAAAATGAAAGGGATGTTGGCTTAATATGATTCAGATTAACAGGGAAATGCTACTGCATTGTTTCTTGGTACATAGCTTGGAATGTACCTTTAGTATAATATCCTTCATTAACTAGCATAACTGAGGAGGGCACAACTGGGGCAGCAGCCCCAGACACTGCATTTGTGAGAGGGGAGGCAAAAACAAACAGTGCCATGATGGCAACTGATCACACTGGCACCATGCAGCTGCCCCAGGAGCAAAGATGCACTAAATTATGAAAAATAAACCAAATATTAGCGTATATTTAAAAATAATGGTGTATAATATCCATTTTAAAAATGTTATTGTTTAGAAGTAAATAGCAAAGTGCAGTAGCTATAGGAATTGGCTCTCAAATCTTATTTTAAATTGTGTCTTTGTGCAAGTAATTTTATTTGTGAAATACTCCGTTTCTTTTCCTTTTTCAATATAGGTTCTTCAGAATGAAGATGCTGAAAAGCCTCTGAAGAAGGTGGATCCACAGCTCTTAAAAATGGCACTGGCTCCTTACCCCAAACTTAGGGCTGCCCTCTTTCCCCAGTACACTTCTCATGGAATTCTTCCATCAGATATCTCACTTTATCATCTTGTTCAGGTACATGTGATTCATTGCAAACAAAGCTGCGTGATACAGTAGAAATCAGAATGTGAGTGAAGTTCTATTTTGATCTGTGGACAGTTTGAATGTGTTTTTCTGACTTAGTTTAAGACTAAACTTTAATTTTCTATCTGTTTTGTATTTAGTAGCTTATTTTTTAAATGTTTCATGGAGAAAATGAAACAGGTTCAGGTTTTGGGGGTGGAAAAACTCCACTACCCTTCACCACCTTCTAGGCTGGCCTGATGACAACAAAATACACAACAGTGTTCTGTCATATATTACTTTGTGGAAGCTTAGCTTTCAGACTGACAAGGCTTTAAGGCAAAACAATTTTTCTTCTTAAAAAAAGAAATGGTGTATAAGGTTAGACTCCTGAAGTCTCTGTTTAAATACTTAACTAGGTTACCTTTGTTGCATATCCATGGCTTACACTAGATGGTGAAATGGCCCATTGATAGTTTGAATCACTGTGTTCTAGAAAATCGTTAGTCCCAGTAAGGCTGCAATTTAGCATAGTACTTGTGTACTCGCCTTTCCATTCATTTCAGAGAGACTTAATTTTATGCTTAAAAGTACAATCACGCTGGTCCTGCATGCATTAAGAATAGGTACTTTCTGAAAACAGCTGTCAGGGGTATTGACACTACAGCCTTTGCAACAGCTTTACTATCACCTGTTGTAACTCCTTAAAGGTCTTAGTTTTTTTTAAAAAACAACAGCAAACTTTAAACTTTCTGAGTGTCATTTGTATCTACTCTTTCAGTCATTAGCACCATTTGATCCCACCAAGCTCTTTGGCTGGCAGTCAACAAATACTCTTGCCATTGCAGGTATGTAATGTTACAGTTTAAAATCTTTTTTCTAGGCTGTTTTGAATGAGGTAGTTTGTAGTGGGAATACCCGATAGATCACTGTGTCCAGTAAGCATTTCTTTTTGGAATGTTTCTTATGTTAAAAGGTTGTGTTTTAAAGGAACATCGTGGTGGTCTAGCTATAACAGCACCTTTTTTGAAAGAGAAAGTCGGGAACACATGAATATAGCTGAAGTGCTTTTCTCTTCTAAACGAATTGTTATAAGTAATCCTCTTTGAAATGTACTGCTAACTAAGCAATATATTCTGAATTCTAACAGAAGGAAGATAAGAGACAATGAGGTTGGGTAACCTACTAAAATAGCGTCTCTAGTTGTACTGAAAGTCCAGAACTGGAATTCCAGTCATACTGGGAACCTCTGTAGTTTAAAGCAGAGCTAACTTGATTCTCAATTTCCTCTTCAGTAGAAGTCACTGAGTAGCGAAAAGACAACTTCCTTTTTTTAAACTAAGTTTATATGCAGTTGTAATGCTTTGTTTCTAGATACCTCAAGTGACTTTCCTCATTTCTCATCTCCTGAACTGGTAAACAAGTATGCTATAATGGAACGACTAGACTTTTCCTACTACTTGCACCATGGACGGCCATCGTTTGCTTTTGGCACTTTTTTAGTACAGCAGCTAGCGAAGAGCAAATCCCCAAAGCAGTCGTAAGTATTGAAATATAGGTAATAATGCGGTGATCCCCATACTGGAACACAGTTTAAGATGAGACACTGGACTGTCATTCTGTAAATAGTTCCAGCTTTCAAAATTTAAATTCTCATTTATTGTATTGTATTTAAAAACAAATGTGTGTTCATTGAAAAAATAAAAAGGTAGGTAAAGAATAGTGAAAATGAAAAATATAGATAAAATAGTTGGCTGGTCGAGTTAAGACCAATGAAGTTTATTTTTTAAATAGCTTCATGTACACAAGACTAGAATGTAGAATGGGTGTCTTTGTTTTGGTAGCTAGTTGGGTATGTGGTTGATAACATAAAGGTTTGCTGTTTAAGTAGTATGTTAGGTCTGGGTTTTTAAACCAAGGGTACACAGTATCCTCATGAGTCTGCCAAAGCCAATTTGAGGGGGAGTACTCTGAGGATTTACAAGTGTAGGACTAGGCTCTAACTTAAACCAGCTATAGATAAAAAGGAGAGAGCTGTTTTCCCCTTTTTTCTTTCCCTGTGAACTGCAATTTCCCTGTTTTAACTACAGAAAAGACAGGATATATTTAATTGCAGTCTGCCATCTGCAAAAAGAGTTAACAGTAATTGTAGTTATTAAACTTGCCTCTGGTTGCTTTAAAAAAAAAACCAACCCTCTCCCTGCTTTTAATATGTTTTCTTTGCCCTGTTACTCTGTGAAGGATTCACGTGAGCAAATGGGAAAACTTTCCATAAAGGGAAATGTTGGAAAATGACTATCAGGAGACAGCTTCCAAGTACATGAGCTGGAGAAACAAATTGCTTTTTATTTCCTGATCATTTTGGTTTAGTTGTCTCATTTCTAAGGAAAAAAATAGGTTTCATATCAACTAGAAGCACATGTTGACTGTATCCCTTTAAATCTGAATTATGCTTTGATGATATATAGGTGCTAATTTCTTCAGGCACCTTAGATGATCCAAGGTTCTAGCTGCCTTTTTTTTCCTAGTATTTTACCTGGAAAAGTTACATTAGCAGGTGAACTTTAAAGGAAAAAGAGCATCTTTTTGCTACATGGAAAATGTAACAATATACAGGGGTTTAGGACATTTCTGAGAAAAAAATCCTACCTGAGTATAGTAGGAATGTAAGGCTTTTCATTCTCAGCCTTCACTGTGGACTTCTTATTTATGTAAACTGAGGTGAAGTTCCCACTGTGACAGGTTTTAATTTCCACTGGGCTGTGAAACTATGGGATTAGGAGTTCCAGGAAAGTGATGTTTCTAGGTTCTTTGTATTTTGCACAGGATTTTCTGTTCACTGTTGGCAAGTAGTGCAGTCCCTCCATTTGGTAGAGTACAATGGCAAAGCAAGTATGATATTAGCATTTACCTGGGCCCAGGCCAAAGAGGGTTTTAATGCAGAATGCTAATAGAAGGAGATTTGCTTATAGGCTATTTTCTTATAGTCTCCAAATATCCTAAGTACTCATGACCTCTGCAATTAAAACATACATGCATTGTGGATAGAGAGAGATGAAACAATTGTACCAGTTTAGAGGAGGAGGGGGAAGAAGGATTAACTGTGCTTCAGGCCAATGTGTTGTAATTGCTCCATACATCCGTTCTGTCCTACAGATGGAAGCTAAACTGTGGTAATTTACCCCTGAATTAAACCAGAAGTACACTTATTGTAGTTTAGTTTCTGCATAGAGGATAGAATGGACACATGAAAGAGTTGTAGAAGGTCAGCTTGATGTATGGTGACATGCAACTAAGCCACCCTCCCTTTTGAATTGGTGTAATTGTTGGTACTCTGTATGTAACAACTTTTGTGTCTCAGCGTTTGAAATAAACTGTAGTTCAAACTTCCAGCACGTTGGAAGACCTTTCTTGACAATTACTTCTGTGTACAAGCACAGTGAGAATGTCCTCCATCTTCAAGCCTGTGGAGGTCTTTCTCGTGTGCCGAAGGAGAGAGCCAGGCTGCTGTTCTGCCTCCTGCCCTCAGAGGTGTTCTCCCAGCCCAGTTCCTTGTCAGGATGGATCCATCTGACCTGCACAGACAGAGCTGCTCTTCCAGCTGTAGCTCCTAGAACCGTCCCTCCAACATGGAGGAGCCCGGTGGGCCTTAGATTATGAAGCAGGGCAGCCTTAGTGTGGACAACATAGCTAACATTTCAAGGAACACAGTCAACTGAAGTCATGCCAGAAACAAATGTTTAACTAAGCAAATGAGAGTTCTTCCATGTTAATAATCTAAAACTCTTATTTGCCAGTTGCTATTTATGCCTTTTTTGTCTCTCTCTTGCATTTTTATCCATCTTGGACACTGTAAACCTGTGGCCTGGGTTTCAGGTTCTTCATAGTGCAGGGTTTTGATTGTAAAATTTGTAATGTGTTTACATTAGACCTTATTTAACAAAAACTATGAAATTTGCAATGCTCATTAGTTATATAAAAGTTTATTTAAATAAATTGCAAATTTCAAGTCAAATTTAATATTTTGATGTAGGACATTTTAGTTTCCTACCTGGGTTCAGTTTTGTCCTAAAATGGTGACTCCCAACTGGTAAATGTTTTCTGACACTACCAAAATCAGAAGTTGCGCTGGTGATAATTTTACAGAATGATGAGTGCTAACACGCACCATGAATTTTTGTGCCTGAAATTTCAGTTAAAAACTGCATTGCAATGACTTTGACTTTTCCTTTGTTTCAGGATTCAGCAAGCAGGAAGTGAAGCCTATGTTTTAGCCCTTTCTTTCTTTTACGTACCATCCATAGGGGCAGCCTGTGTCTGCTTTCTAGAATTACTTGGGCTTGATAGCCTAAAACTCCGAGTTGATATTAAAGTTGCAAACCTAATTTTGAGCTTCAAGAGTAAAAACGAAGAGTCTCAGCACAGCTCAATAAGAGAATCCTTGGGTAAAGTTTCTTTGTCCACTTTCTAAAACTGAGTGATATAAATAGGTATTAAGGAGTGGCAGAGGCAATTGTTCCCAGTCTGAATAATTTCTAAAATGAGTAGGGCTAGCATATTTCCTTTGAGAAGTTAACAGCTTTGCCATTCTTAGGTGCCCTGTTCTCACTACTCTGTGAGGCGGTTCTGACTCAGGAATATGGGTGTCTCTGTGTCAGAAGAGCAGCCAGAACTAGAATAGCCTCCTTGTACAAAGTGAAGTAACCTTTCAAAGTGATTGCCTTGTTTGCTTAATATTGTGATGTAATAAAAGGACTAGATAGAAGAAAATTGACAGATTTCTTTTTCTTTTGTACTTCAGTTTTGTCTGAAAACTACAGAAAAAATTGTGCATCTAAACTTCATAGTAACCTTTTTTTCTAGGACTACGTTTAGAAAATAGCTTTTTTAACTCTAGCTCCAGTCTGTTTCCACTTCTATTCAGGGAAGGTATTGGGTTTTTTCTTTTGCTCTCTTTCTGAAAAAGCTCTTTAAAACACATTTACTTGAGATTTACAACAGATTTTTTAGAAATGCCAAGGCTTGTATTAAAAAAAAAAAATGACAATGGGACTTAAGAGTCTGAGTGCTTAGCATCATTTTTGAAAGTGGAGATCTTTTTTCTGTAAATGAATTAGGATCCTTTTTCAAAAATATTTTAGTCTAATACCAAACTAGAGCTCCAGTGATAACATTTTATTTTTATAAACAGTTGAAAAGTTGACAAAATTGGCTGATGGTGAAAAAGCAGCAGCAGAAGAAATGCTGATTTGTTTGGAAGAAGCTTTTTGGGATACAATTGAACATCAAGGAATAAAGAAGTGAGTGAACTATGCTTTCTTTTGATATCCTTTATATTGGCAAACTGAGATAAGGCACCAAATGTTAGCCTTTCTGGCCACATCCAGACGTGCATGAATGCTTGGTTCCCCAGGGAATGCCTGTGCTACGTGCAGTCTGGCATGCGGCAGGTTACCGTGGGTGGGGCAATGGCCTGGCCTCAGCAGCCTTATGTTGGGGGCCTCCCAGGGCTGCAGCAGCAGCAGTCCTGCCACAGAGCCTGGCCAACAGCAGAGTGCAGCTCTGGCTACCCAGAGTGGCTTTGGGTGGTGCACGCTGCCACTGTGTGCACTGCTCCACTTTCTTTTTCCCCATGGGTTTTTTTTTTTGACTTCTGGATATATCCCTGCTTCCTTGAAGGGCAGAGAACAACTGAATATGCTGTATGTGGCGCTGCAGGTATGTCTCCGGTGCCACTTATCACACAACCGCGTTCGTCTGGTTGCAGCCTCTGTGGTCAGGCATGTGCTGTGTGCAAGTGCACTAAACAAAATTTATAAGCAACAGTTGCTGTGTAAGAATATAGTCCTAGATGTCATCAGCAGTGATAGAGAAGTGAAGCTAATACCCAGTATTTTAGTTTGCTGCCTCTACAGTTCTTGACCTGAATTAAAAGCAAAGCTCATTGCCAAAGCCAGAACTAAGGTGGACATTTTGAATGTACAAAAAAGATGGGCTAGACTCCCAGGATGCAATCTAATTCACTACCTGCTGAATTCAAACAAAGGATCCCATCAGTTGCACCACACAGTGGAGTGCAGGTTTTTGGATCAGTTTTTAAATCAAATGTTAACACCTGGATTTATTAAGTTATTACAACTGGGAGACCTACAGGAGTTGTCTAGTCATATGTCAGTTTGAATGTGCATTTTATTTCTCCTTCATTTTTCTTACCATTAATTACTTGAAGATGAAAGGACAGTTGCATTTAAATTGAGTAAAACTGATTCAGTTAAAACTACCTTTCAATTTCACACAGGACATCCAGTGACTCTAGAAGACAGTGGTCTCTGGTGATGCAGTTCTGCAAGCTCCATAATATCAGATTGAGCACATCTTATCTAAAGGAATGTGCTAAATCTAATGACTGGCTGCAGTTCATTATCCAAGCCCAGATATACAGTTACCAGCCAGATGAGGTGAGTTCTTAGGAGTGATTTAAAATAAGAAGAGGTGCTATCGGCATTATCAGCAGTTGTAGGGGGTATTTTTGAAGACGATTTTCTTTAATATTAGTTTCCCTTCAAAGAGACAGCTTCAAGTTGAAATGTCCTACATCTAATCGGTTTCAGACAATGAGTTAGCAATTTTCAGGCTTTTCAAATGCCTGGGTGTGTTTTTTAACCCTTCTTGTTTTGCTGCCAAATTTTCATATTTATTTTTCTTTAATATTCTTCTCCCCTTCCTATTGTTGTGTGAAGAATTGATACAAACCTTGTTCTGTTAATAAAAGAAGCAAAGGCTGTACCCAAAATGCTGTCAGTTGCACATGAACAAACTGGTCAAATGGAAGGTTTTCCTTTTAATGCTTTAATTTCCTTGCTGATACTAATTTGGTGTTAATTCTAGCAATAGGTAAAATATTTTCAGGCAGATGTGATTCCACCCCCCCTTTCTGAATGGCTTTTAAAGTGAAATCCTGTCTAAAATCGGGTTTACTTCCATGTTAATTATAGATCTCACCAGCTTATTCATTATGGATTTTTGGGTTTAGTCCTTTTACAAACCAGTTAGAAACCATGGGTGCATTTCAAATTTAGAACTATTTAATATAAAATCAAACTTTAAAATATAGAGAATTGGCTCTATGAATATATCCCTTGTAACTACAGCAAACTGTATTTGCAGTTTGTCTACTATGTGAGTAAAGATGTTTCCTGTAGACATTTTATATTTTGCTATGTTACATACTTCGTACAATGTTGTAGTAACAATCTTTGGCAGCCCACCTGTACAATTTTAGCTAATTCCTATTGAGATCAATGACATTTGAGCATGTGCATTTGGCATTTTGGCCCCCAAAAGTTTCATTCTACAATTACTATAATATTGCATTTCTATTCAGTTTTAGGCTAGAATTTTCAATGTGTCCTAAGAGAGTGCTGGTCCCAAATCCAACTAAAATTAAGTTCAAAGGGGGTGGGGACTTGAGCTACTTTGAAAATCCCACTTGTAATATTTTCAAAATAAAAAAAAAAAGGTAATTAAATGTGAAATTGCCTGAAAACATGGCACAGGGCCAATTTGCTGAAAAATTCCTTTTCACAAGGTACCACTAATGCCAAGGATGTTGCATAGGCTGAAAATGCCTGTGTGGTTTTTGAGTGTTGTTTTTACATAGGAAAGAGGAATTTTGATGTTTGACTTTGCTTTGATAGAATGCGTTTTCATTTGTAACTCTTCAGAAGTGTACTGTTTAAAATCACTTTGCTGACATGCCTTCATTTTGTTTGCTGGGTTTTACTGCAAGTATGCAATACTCTCCCAGTCTCTTTGAATGCTTTCTATTTATTGATGCCTTTTGATTATTTTTCTAGGTCATTTGTATCCTTCAAGATTTCACTCCCATTTTACAAGATCACTTGATGCTGGCCTTTGAGAGCTTAGAGCTCTCTCCCCCTAGCCTAGGAAGTCATCACAGTGACAGTACCAGACCAGTCCCGACCGAACAGAGACAGAGGGGGCATCCAGGTGATCTCTTCCAGATTCTCTTTCGGTGCCAAGAGAAGCCTAACCCCTCACGCTACCTTCTGATGGAAGGAATGAAGCACCATGCCCCGTTCCTGAGTGTGTTGGCGGCATGTTTTCAGGTAAAGATTATTCCAAAGTGTTTTAATTTTAATTTTTGTTGCAAAATAAGGAAAACTCTCTTTGTTCTGGGGATGAGGTAGACAGTTATCTCACGTGTGTACTTCAAAGACAACTGTATAGGGAGGGGCATTCTGTAAGTATAACCTCAGCTGTCAAAATAATTGGATTCATAAGACACTCCATGATGTTTTATGGGTAGCTTGACAGCTGTCCTTGTAGTTATTAACTGATGAAACAGGATCTACTACCTCCTTGGTTTTTAAAAACCAACCACTTCTGTCCATTTGATAGGAGGCCAGTATTATTCAGTGTCTCTGTGTTTGGATCATTACCTCTGTGGATAATGCTACTGCTGCTGAAGCAACAAGCCATGTTCAAGGCTCTGTGGAAAATCATGAATGGAATCTTCAGGACCTTTCCAGTCTCTGGAAGATGTTTTTAAGAAAGCAGAAAAGTAAAACTCTTCTGAGTGGTTTCTCTCTCTTTCTAAAGGTAGCTAACAAATGTTTTAAACCTAAATTTTGTCTGTACTTCACCTCTCCAAATAGACCGTCCTCTGGTTACCAGAAGGTTTTCTACGCCATCTTTCAGATTATTTGGAAAATAGCTATTACTTGATCCTCTGAGGTACCTGACCCTATCAAAAATGTTAAAATAGATGTTCTTTGAATAGCTACAAACTTGCAAATACTTTTTCAGGTCTATATACAGCTTTATAAGCAAGCGCAAATCATAATTATTGTTCTGTCACATTGTTTAAAAAAATCCCTTCTTCATTAATTAAAGGACTGCACTTTCAGTGATATTTATAACCTTTTTGTCTGTCTTAAAGGATTCCCCACTATTGCAAATGCTTGAAATCTATGAATTATGTATGGACTGTAAAAAGTACAGTGAAGCTAAAACCAAACTCTGCAACGTCCAGATGAGTCTTGAAAAAGTAAGCAGCATTGAGTTTACTTTATAAAAATGCCTTTGCCTAAGTCTCATATTGCATTGGTATGTCTTCCTAATGTTAAAGTTAAAACAAAGATAAAGAAACCAATCACAATAATTTAGGAGAGGATTTTGGAGTAAAGCAGCATTTCTCAACCCAGGGATCACGATCCAAAAGTGGGTCACAAGAATATATGAAAGGGTCGTGAACAAACTTTTAAAAATGGATCAACAAATTTTAAAAATAGATTGTCTTTTAAAGGAGAAAAATGTGGCAAACCATGGTGTTTACTTTGTGGGCTGGCAGAGTTCCAGCCTGCAAGGAGCTGCTTACGGCCCCTGCATGTCCCCCATGCCCCCTCCCTACCCCCCCATACCCCCTGTCCAGTTCTCCACACTGGGTGGGTTGGGGCCTGGAGATGGGGGGGCAGCAGTGGGTCGAGCCTGGCCATCGATGTTTGCAAAATGGGTCCTGGTACAAAAAGAGGTTGAGAACCATTGCAGTAAAGGTTTCAAACAACTTCTTCATCACTGATACTTGGTGGAAAAACTGGGTTTTGGGTTTTTTGGTTTTTGGTTCTTTTGGGGGAGAGGCTGGGGATTGGAGTAAAAGGGATTGTTACTTTAATAAATTGCATGCATTTCTCTAAATCATTATTTGTGACATGGAGCCAGAAACTGATACCCTCACTTACAAAAGAGGAACACCTTACCCCATGACCAGTTCTGTTACATGAGTGAGACTGCTAGCAGGGTACAAAACTGTTCATGGGAGGAAAAGAATTGCAGTTCCTGGTCACTCGTAAGTAGTGTTAATTATCACAGTACAGTGAATATGGGGGTACTAATAAAATAGCAGCTTTCACGGAAAATCTCCAGGTCAACAGGTGCTCCTGAATACTTCTGGCAGTTTTCTGAAGAGTGCATTTCTGAAAAAGGGCTGCTCTGTGACATTTGTTTTAGCAGTCACAAAGACTATGTAGACTTGGCTTCTGAAAACCTCTGCGAGGGCCAAGTTGCACATTTTCAACCCCCTCAAGGCCCAGATTTAGCAATTGGCTTCAGTGAGATAGGAGCCATGTGCTTAAGTGCTTTTCTAGGTCAGGGTCTAACAGAGGGCAAGAATTAGGCCCAGCAGTGACTGAGACAAATGCAGCAAGGGCATATTTGGAATAATTTTCTGTCCTGTTTTCTTTACTTATCCCAGGTAGACACGTCACAAATTCTTCTCTCCTTTCATCTCTGTTTTTCTATCTCCCTGGGCATCCCAGTAACCAATGTTCTGTATCGTTATTTCTGATAACTTTTTCCATTTGATTCAAGTCAAGGCTTAGGTCAGGGGTTTCTTTACTCAGAAGACTATGCTAACTCTATATTATGGGTAAGTATATAAAGCAAACGGGACATAGGCCAGGTTAAAGACCTCTAAAGAAGGGGTCTTCTACCTAGGTGTTATTCCTGAAATTTATCAGCTCCACAAATACTGTTTTTAGGGGAAATTTACAGAATTCTTATTTTTAAATAAAGTCACTATTTCCAATTTAACAGTAAATATAGGGCCTCTTTTTGGAGCCATGTTTTGTAATAGGTATTGCTTTATATTTTTTCCAGTGTGACTTCACCTTACAAGAAATAAAGTTATAAATTTACTGCTGAATATGAATGTAAAAAAAATCTTAGAAATCCATTTTATGTACACAGCTTAAAACTTCAGATGAAAAGACGCCGTCAGTTACACCTCTACCATGGGTGGAGTCTCAAGCATCATTTCTTCTTGAATTGATGTTGCAGCAGTGTAGAACACAGTATGAATTAGGAAAATTGTTGCAGCTCTTTGCAGATGCAAATAATCTTCTACCTGATGGTAAGGATAATTTATTTGCTTAGGTAATCTGGTTGTTTTAAGCTAGTATGAATTTGTGTGTAGCACAATATGTAGCAAAGTTTGAAAAATGCCTAGTCCAGGTGAGAGAAGTCTCCATGGAATAATTAAATGCTGGAGCTTGGATTGCATCACTGTTTATTTTTATGGAGAGAAAAAAACATGATAAAATGTTACTTTGAATAGACAAACAATTTGATCCTACAAAGTATGAGAATTTTTTTAACCAGAAGTGTTTCATGCAGATAGTCATGAAGGAAAATGTTAAGCAGGCTTTAACCTGTTAAGGGAAATGGTTGATTGCAGGTGTGTGTAGTGAGGGATGAATGGGAACAGTCCAGCTTTAGAATGAGGGCATGTTTTGGAGCATTGTAATGTGTTCATCTGCTGAAGCTAGGCTCCTTTCCTAGTGACATTGTTGGAATGCATGTACCACTGATGACTTTGTTTATAAAGAAAATTGCTTTAATAATAACTACGTTCTTTTCTGAAATAGGCCCAGATGTGAAGAAATTGTGTGTCCTTAGTCAGATCTTGAAGGATTCGTCCATATCTATTAATCGCACCATCCTAACCAACTACAACACAGAGACTTTTCAGAATGAATGCAGATCAATTTTAGAGCAGCTGCAAGAGGGAGGGATGTTCTCACTGGCTAGGAAGGTAGCAGAATTAGCAGAACTGCCTGTGGACAGCGTGGTTATTCAAGAGGTACATTATAGTTGTCGGAAGTTGTGTGATACATAAAAGTGAAATATTCACATAGTCAAGTGTCTTTTCTGGCTGTTAAGTTCTTAACAGGTGCTCACATACTTTAATGGTATCAGGAATGACTTTTTCAGCCCCTCTGTAGGATTTAGAAAAATGTTCCCTGAATTATTTTAGTTTGAACTACAATTAATTTGACCCTGCCAGGCATCTTAATGTTCAGAGCCTTCTAGTGAATAAAATAATGCCACTTTCTTTTTTGCCACTGTATTTTTAGTTGGTACATCTGTTTATTTTATTTATCCAGCAAAACAGGTGTACTTAGTACTTCACTGGTTTGAGCTGGAGTCACTACCCTCAGACGTATTGACTCTGAGGGCATGTATACACGAGCACCGAGGCTGCTCTGATGCACTGGAGTTAATCGAGTCTGCTGGAGTGTGGCAGTTGCTCTAGCAGCCTCCTGCATCTTGTGCATCAGTGTCCCCATGCTCAAAAAAGGTGGCGGGGGAACGTGAAATTGAGCTGGTCCAGTGAGCCTTAGTTCAAGCACTTCCATTGCCATTTTTAGGCGTGGGGACACTGATTATAGATGGTGGGGTGGCACTTCAGTTAGAGCAACTCTTGGAGCCACTCTAATTAAAGCAGCACCCTGTCAACCCCTGGACCATGTTTAAAAATGCCCTAAGTTCTGTTTTTGGTAATCAAATCAATTTATATCGGTGCATATTTTATTTAGGGAGAACTGAAAATTGATGCTGAAAGTTAAGTCCTCTCAGCCTTTCATGCATTTTGCAGGTACTTCAAGATTTGCATCTTCTCAAGCAGACTGGACAGTGGCATCATAAACAAACTAGAATTGACTTCTGGAAAAAGTGTCACGATAGTTTTACAAAAAATTCAATCTCCAACAAAGCTGCGTCCGACTTTTTTTCAGCTCAGGCAAATGTGGTGTTTGAATCGTCAGCTGATAAGATAAATAACAACATAGAGAAACATTTGCTGCTTACTTTGGCTGGCCACTGGTTAGCCCAGGATGACTTGGTGCCACTGGAGAAGCTGGAAGAAATGGAGAAGCAGATCTGGCTTTGTCGCATTGCACATCAAACCTTAACTAGAGACAGTGGATTGGAGAAATCGAGATTGTCTTGCCAGGCTTCGATGGGTAGTGAACTTTCCTTTGAGAACTTAGCCAAAGAGTTGTCCTTCTCTAAGCTAGCTGCTCTGAACACACCAAAATATTTGCAGCTTGATGGTCTTGTATTCAAAGATACACCTCCACATTCACTGGATAGGACTGAGGTGGAGTCACTTAATTTTCTGATTGGACATCTTCTGGATGAGGGAAGAGTGCATGAAGCCAACCGGGTTTGCCACTATTTTCACTTCTATAACAAGGATGTTTCTCTGGTATTGCACTGCAGAGCATTGGCTGCTGGTGAAGCCAACCAAAACAATTTACACCCAGACATTCAAGCTCTTCTTATAGCAGAAGAGAGCTCAGATGAATTTGAGGCTCCACAGCCCAGAAGATTACAAAGTAGTAAGTAACACCAGCATATCAGTTGCAGGCTTTTGACAAGTTCTTCTGTCAGGTTTCTAAAGTTATAACAAAGTTAACTTACCTGCAGTTTTAGGAGGATGTGGAGATTGGACAAAACCACCAGTGCTGTCAAATATCTTCAGGTCTAAAGAACTTGAATTTTCCATCATCATATACTAACAAAATTCTCCCAATGCAATTATTTGTCCTCTTGTACTCGTCCATTCTGAACAGGTACAAGTTTCCCTCAATTTATGCAGGTTCTTTGTATGCAAATTCACTCGTATGCGATGAGCATATTTAAACCCATAATTCATTATATGCGAGGTAAATTTGCTCTTATGTGATCAGGATAAATGCGCCCCCCTGCCCAAGCAGATAAGTCTGGGGGGGAAGGGAGGGCCATGGCCCCTGTCACCCCAGTCCCAGCTGCAGCAGCCCTGGGAGTGGCCAGTGCCAACTGCCTGCCCCCACACTTGGGCTCACCCCACCACCTGGGCTGCACTGTGCCGTGGGGGAGGCAACTGGTGTCAGCTGCTCCCGGGGCTGCTCCAGCCTGGGCTGGGGTGAGCGCAGACGAGCAGAGCCGCGGGCAGCACGGCACAGTACTCACCCCAGCCCCAGCTGCAGCAGCCCCAGGAGCAGCCGACACCAGCTGCCTGCACCAGGGCATGATACAGCCCAGGAGCAGAGGTGAGTGGGGACAGGTGGAGCATGGTGCAGCCCAACAGCTGTAGACAGCTGGTGCTGGCTGCTCCCAGGGCTGCTGGGGCTGGGGCTGGGGTGAGTGCCGCTCTGTTCCCTCTGCTTTGCTGCCTTGTGCAGCCGTGGGAGCAGCACCTCTCCCCCTGCCCCTTCCTTAGTCTTCGATTTATGTGACTTCGATTTATGCGCCGTTCTGTGAGAACACATGTACAGCATAAATCAAAGGAAACCTGTGTTTGCAGTTTGGTTCAGGTAAAAATTAGCATTGTACAGTTCGGTAACTTAACTGTCCCTACATTCCTGTTTTTGGAATATACATTTTAGTTAGGCTTCAATGAAGCTTCTACAATTGCAGGGTAAGGCCAGATTTTTTTAAATTAGTGTATATTTATGTTCATTAACTGCATCTTATGAAGATGCAGTTAATGTGCTCAAGGAGCACATCTGTTGGGGGCCAGCAGGGGAGATCATGCTCAGGGCGCATCAGCACAGGTTCATCAAAGGCAGGTCCTGATTGCCTTTTATGACCAAGTAACTAAATCCTTGAATGATGGCATCACCATGGATGTAATCTTTCTAGACTTTAAGAAGGCCTTTGATGCTGTCTCTCACCCCATTCTCATCAATAAATTAGGTGACTGCGGCATTGATGGCTGCACAGTTGGATGAGTAAAAACTTGGCTGATGGAGCGCACCCAGAGAGTAGTGTTGGATGGGTTGTACTCCACCTGGCGAGATGTGAGCAGTGGGGTACCCCAGGGCTCTGTCCTCAGGCCCGCACTGTTTAACATCATAGAATCATATCATATCATAGAAGTCAGGTCGGAAGGAACCTTGTAGATCTTCAAGTCTGACCCCCTGCCTGGGCAGAAGAGAAACTGGGCTCAAGTGACCCCAGCCAGGTAGGCATCAAGCCACTTCTTAAAGACCCCCAGAGTAGGAGCCAGCACCGCTTCCCTTGAAAGTTGGTTCCAGATCCTAGCCGCCCTAACTGCGAAGTAGTTCTTAGGGATGTCTAGTCTAAACCTACTCTCCAACAACTTGTGGCCATTATTTCCTGTTATCCCGGGGGGCACTAGGGGAAACAAGGTCTCCTCCAAACCCTTCTGGTCCTCCCTAGTGAGTTTATAGATAGTCACAAGGTCTCCCCTCTGCCTTCTCTTGTGAAGGCTGAACAGGTTCAGGTCCGGTAGCCTCTCATTGTAGGGTCTGCCCTGCTGTCCCTGGATCGTGCGGGTGGCCCTCCTCTGGACCTTCTCAATGTTGTCCACATCCCTTTTGAAGTGAGGCTCGCAGAACTGGACACGGTACTCCAGCTGTGGCCTGACCACTGTCGCGTAGAGGGGGAGAATTACCTCCTTGTTTTTTAGCTATATAGGGAGTAAAAGGAAGGGCCAAGGAGGAATGAGCAGAAGCAATAGGTGACAGACAGAGGGGATAAGGCTGAACTCCTCAACGAGTTCTTTGCCTCAGTGCTCCTAAGCGAGGGGCAGGACAAGTATCATAGTATCATAGTAGTTAGAGTCGGAAGGGACCTAGGCAGATCATCTAGTCCGACCCCCTGCCTTGGCAGGAAAGAGCACCGGGGTCAGATGA
>JAGPOW010003364.1:1580763-1601661 GCA_030014935.1 Caiman crocodilus | reverse complement strand
TCTCACTGGGATTGTAGAGAGGCAGCAGCAAGGTGCCAGACTGCCATGCATAGACCCTGAGATGGTGCAGAGTCACTTGGAGGAACTGGATGCCTTTAACTCAGCAGGCCCAGATGATCTCCATCCGAGGGTGCTGAAGGCACTGGCCGATGTCATTGCACAGCCACTGGCGGGGATATTTGAATGCTCATGGCGCACGAGTCAAGTCCCGGAGGACTGGAAAAGGCCAATGTAGTCCCCATTGTCAAGAAGGGGAGGAAGGAGGATCCAGGCAACTATAGGCCAGTCAGTCTCACCTCCATCCTTGGCAAAGTCTTTGAAAAAATGATCAAGGCTCACATTTGCGAGAGCCCGGCAGGACAAACTATGCTGAGGGGAAACCAGCACGAGTTGGTAGCAGGCAGATCGTGCCTGACTAATCTAGTCTCTTTTATGACCAGGTTACGAAACGCCTGGACGCAGGAGTAGGGGTGGATGTCATATACTTAGACTTCAGGAAGGCCTTCGATACGGTATCCCACCCCATGCTGGTGAACAAGTTAAGAGGCTGTGACTTGGATGACTACACAGTCCTGTGGGTGGCGAATTGGCTAGAGGGTTGCACCCAGAGAGTCATGATGGACGGGTCGGTATCGACCTGGAAGGGTGTGGGCAGTGGGATCCTGCAGGGCTCGGTCCTTGGACCGATACTCTTCAATGTCTTCATCAGCGACTTGGGTGAGGGAGTGAAGTGTACTCTGTCCAGGTTTGCGGATGACACAAAGCTGTGGGGAGAAGTGGACACGCCGGAGGGTAGGGAACAGCTGCAAGCAGACCTGGACAGGTTGGACAAGTGAGCAGAAAACAACAGAGTGCAATTCAACACGGAGAAATGCAAAGTGCTGCACCTGGGGAGAAGGAATCCACAGCACACATACAGGCTAGGGAGTTCCCTCTTGAAAGCACAGAGGCAGAAAGAGATCTTGGAGTTGTTATTGACTCCATGATGAACATAAGCCGTCAATGCCAGATGGCAGCCAGCAAGGCCAGCCGGACCTTGTTGTGCATCCAAAGGTGCATCTCAAGCCGGTCCAGAGAGGTGATACTCCCCGTCTATGCGACTTTGGTCAGGTCAAGGTTGGAGGACTGCGTCCAGTACTGGGCACCGCAATTCAGGATGGATGTGGCCAACATAGAGAGGGTTCAGAGAATGGCCGCCCGCTTGGTGGGAGGGCAGCAGGACAGGCCCTACGAGGACAGACTGAAGTACCTGAACCTGTTCAGCCTCAGCAAGAGGAGGTGAGGGGGGACCAGGTGGCTGCCTACAGACTCATCGGGGGGAATCAACAGCAAATGGGTAGAGCCCTTTTCTCCCCAGCACCACCTGGGGTGTGAGGAACAATGGTCACAAGCTGATGGAGAATAGGTTTAGAGATCAGAAGGCAATATTTTACAATTAGGGTGGCCAGAATCTGGAACCAACTTCCCAGGGAAGTGGTCCTTGCCCCTACCTTGGGGAAATTCAGGAGGAGGTTGGATGATCACCTGTCTGGGGTCTTGTGAACCAGCATTCATTCCTGCCTGTGGCAGGGGTCAGGCTAGGTGATCTGCTCAGGTCCCTCCTGACCCTAGCTAGTTTCATAGGGTCAGTGTTTACTATTTACAAGAGGGTGAAAACTGGTGGCATATTACATACAGTGTGTGTATGTGCTTTTATATTTAGAATCTCAGTAGGAAAACTATCAAATTGACAGATTTTTTTTGCTAGAAATAAAACTTTATCTCCTGTATACGGTCAGCAAAAAGACAGCTGAACAGTGTCTGGGCTGATTTCCATGCTTGTGTTCACATGTTCATACCAGGTGTAAGACTCTGTTTTTACTAGTGTCTGCTTGTGTGCTTTGTCCCTTGAGAGATGTCCTTAATGTTCATTGTTTCCAGCCTCAAGCTTAGAAAATTGGTCATTTGTTGTGGTCCCATCTCCAGATGATCAAGTTATTCTCAATCTGAAAACTATAATAGATGAATGCGTTCATGGGAGAAACTACTGCAGACAAGTCCTCTGCTTGTATGAACTTTCCAAGGTAAGTGTTCAGTAATGTTTTACCGGGACTGCGGTGGTTTGCCTCAAGCTGTCCCAGAGGTGTATGGAGAATAAATCTATTGCGAGCCCACAGAATGATTTACCTGCAAACTGGTGCATATTGCAGCAAAACACCAAGCAAAAATTACTGATTGGTAGCATGGTCCAGTACTCGGATGAACCCTGGATGCTGTAAAGCATGGAACTAAACCAAGCCATGTAGATTCCCTGTCTGGCATCTTTAAACTTGGTTTTGATCTGCCTCTGTCTGATTGGTATCTTGAATGTAAAGTACTTCTCAATTAGAGGTTTCTGGGCCCAAATTCTGTGCCCTCCTCACCTTCAAAAGGCTCAAAAGCATTCAAAGCTTGAGGAGATAGCAGCAGCACTCAAGGCCTAGCACAGAAACACCCTCCATGCCCTTTCTGCTCCCGCAGATCTGCAGAAGGGCCAATTCCAGGGGGAAAGGCAGTAAGTCCATGTGCTCTTCTGATCAGCTGGACCAAAACCATGTGTGCCAGAAATAGTAGGCTCTGCTGCTTTTCATATGACCTTCATCACCAGTCGTAGCCAGCTCAGTCATTGCTTTGGCTGTGGCTATAGGGTTTTTGTGGGGAGAGTAAATCTGTTAGGTGAAGTGAGCACTTCTGCACAGATCTTAGTAAAACAAAACCAAGTCCAGTTTTTTGGAAGGCAATAAGAATTCCTTGATCATTTTGGTGTGTCATTACGTTGAATCCCCAGTTTAAAAAGTCCTCCCTACTCAAGGCCATTGCTCAGTTCGTGTTTAATTCTGTGTTTGCATGGCTTAATTGCTTCCCTGAATCAGATCCTTAATGCATCTACAACTCATTGCACTGATAAATGTAAGTCTAATCCATCTATACGAGTTTTGCAAACTGAATTTCATCTGCCTCACATTGACTCTTCTACATGACAGTATGTTAGTGTACATCCTCAGCTATCCAAATCCCGTTGGAAAGCACCTGTTTTCCTGTTTGGTAAATGAAAGAGTTACAAGTTGTTTATCAAAGTTAAGAACAGAGATGCACTACTGCAAGAAATGAAACATAAAAAGGAAGTTTGTTACACAACAGCAACAGTTACAAGTTAGTAAAAAGATGTTGCTGTTCAGATAACTGAGGTTCTGCAAATAGAGGACAGTACCTACTCGACCCCACCTGGCACTGGTGTTTTTCCCTACGTACCATGTTTAAATATCTTGTCTGCTGCTTAGGAACTGAATTGCTCCTACAATGAACTATCAGACCAGGATTCTGAAAAGGTGCTTCGAGCGATCCTGTCATCCCAGCAGCCTGACAGATGCAGGAAGGCCCAGGTGTTCATCACAACGCAGGGTCTCCCAGCCGAAACTGTGGCAGAACTTGTGGCTGAAGAAATCACACAAGAATTACTTGCATCTTCTGACGGAAAAGGTGATGGTGGCTGTTTTCCTGTTTTTAATCCCGTACGTTGTTGATTCAATCAAGGTTTTTTTTAAGAAAACAAAACAAAAAGCCATAACTTACAATGACTTACAAAAAAAAGTCCCGTTTTATTTATTTATTTATTTATTTTTAATTAGTGAGTCATGCTCATTGTAACCCCCAGCAGGCTGATTTCAAAGAAGATTCCTCCATTATTATGATTATGATGATGGTGGTTGTTGTTATTATTATATAGACAAATATGGGAGGGTGGCCTGGATTTCTAAAGGCTTTTTTAATGAATAACAGGGTTGTTTTGCTAAGTAGTGTGACTTGTCTTGAAATGTTTTCTACAGCTGGGCTAGTTTTTGCTGTGACAGTCAGGGGATTTTCCATCTTTGCCATGAACGACAGCCAGCCTTAATTTTATGATCTGGCAAAGAGAAGAGCTGATTCTTAAGCGTTAAAGATTGGACTGAGAGCGTCTCTTTGAATCACATAATTCGGACCCCTGCATCAGGAAGAGACTGCACTAAGTTGTTCATAACATTGTAAACCTTTCCTCCAAGAACAATTTTTGCTTATGACAAGCGTCTGTGTATGCACAGGGCAAAAGCAGCTTCTGAACCCAGCAGATGAGAGTCAGGCATTCCTACAGTTGGCCAAGTTGTGCCAGGATCGTACGTTGGTTGGCATGAAATTGCTGGATAAAGTTTCATCTGTGCCATGTGGGGAGCTATCATGCAGTAAGTAAATAGCAAACAATAATTCTTTTAACCATACAGGCAGCTCTACTAGTTAGTCTAATGTACTCACACTGACAGGAGTTTGAGGCTGCATGACACATCATGTAGAGTTTGGACCCACTGCTAATAACCCATTACTGATTTATTTCTGAAAATCCCAAACTGTATTAAATGGATATTTAAAAATGTATGACCATGAATCAACCATAATGTAAGGGCTCAGTGCATCCATGCATCAATTCACTGGTATTCATAAAACCTACAGAGAGGAAGATTACTTATACCAACAATAGCTTGGAAATTTTAAGTCAATACATTATAAACAATACATAAATATTGTGGGCCCTTGTTGCCAAGGCAACCGGCATCCTGGGCTGCATCGGTAGGAGTGTTGCCAGCAGATCGAGGGCAGTGATTCTTCCCTTCTGCTCTGCAATGGGGAGGCCACATCTGGAGTCCTGTGTCCAGTTTTGGCCCTCCACTGCAGAAAGGATGTGGATGCATTGGAGAGAGTCCAGCGGAAGGTAACGAAAATGGTTTGGGGGCTGGGGGACATGACTTGTGAGGAGAGGCTGAGGGAAATGGGCTTAGTGAGTATGGAGAAGAGAAGACCGAGGGGGGGATTTGATAGCCTTCAGCTCCCTGAAAGGGGTTGCAAAGAGGATGGAGCTGGACTGTTCTCCGTGGGGGCAGATGGCAGAACAAGAAGATAAGCTAGAGTTAAGGTTACACAAAAGCCTGTATTTATCCATTTTTCTCAGAGGGGAATCCATTATTTATGAAGAACCTTCTTTGGTCACTAGTAGCTGCTTACTGAAAAATGGTTGCGTTGGCTGCATTTTGAAGCTTAATTATATCATTTCCATGAACGAAGATCTACACAATGTAAGAGAGAGGAAGGTTTAAGTCAGAGATGACCTATTTACTTTTAGAATCACAGAAAATGAGGGCTGGTCCAACCCCCTGCCCAAATCAGGACCAGCCCCAACTACATCATCCCAGCCACGGCTTTGTCTAGCCAGGTCTTCAACACCTCCAAGGATGGAGACTGCACCACCCCTCTGGGGAACCTGTTCCAGTGCTTTACTATCCTCCTCATGGCAGTTTTTCCTAATATCCAACTTCAACTTCCCTTTAATATACAGGTTCTATGGGAGAGTCTTCATTGGTATCTTCTCCAGTGCACTGAGTAGGGATTCCATGCAGCTGAGACAATGTTATTTGGGAACACACTTGGGTAAAGTTAAGGTTGCCAGTGTAATACCATAGTCAAGCTAACACACCAAAATTGCCTTTTCCTGAAATTCTTAAAAAAAACAAAATCAGGATAAGCTACCAAAAAAATTAAGCCGTTTCCCAAGTTCTGTACAACTTTTCATTAGCTTTCTCACCCTGCTGGATTTGTGCTGGGACCCAACCCTAGCTTAGCCCCAATTCTGTTGTGTTACAGAGGGTTTGATATAGAAGTACTGATGTTTTTGTGCTGATCACTGAACGTCATCACTGATGAAGACTGAGAAGTTCCAGGGGACGTTCTGTCAGTGCTGTAACTTTCTAGAGTGTGTTGGAGTAGAGCAATGCTTCGAATGTGAAGAGTCACTCGAAGTTTTAAACTGTGCTAGTTGCATGATGGGACAGGTTCGTTTGAGTTTGTGGTGCCTCTGACAATGCTGTTTCTGTCCATTTTATACTGCATAATAAACAGTGTATGCAGCCTTGAGTGAGTTACAGTTCAGCAGGTGGTTCATTGGTTGCACTGTGGAAATGCGCAGGAGTTATTCTAGACCAATGTGTATTGTATATTAAAACTGATTTTTATTTTTAAAAGGTTTTGTAAATTTGATAGTAATTTCACTGTATAACTGGTTGAGAAGCAGCATTGACATTGAGTTGCTGTGTAATTGCAGTGTGTAAAGGACAGCTGGCTTCCCACCTTATCCTGTCTGCTCAGGTCTGGAATGAGAGAGCACGCCCCCGTTCCTGCCATCTTTTTGTATCCACACACCCTTGAAAATATGGGGAATTCCTTTGCCTCCCACTTTCAGAGACTGCAGTAGTGATGAGCATTGTCCTACAGTACTGAATGCATAGAGAGGACCTTGGCTGCATTCTGCTTCGGGATCCTGCCATGCTAATCAGCAAAACACCTGTCTGTTCTGAGATCTACAAATGCATTCACTGCATTTAATCCATTCATTCTGGCTCTAAGAACTCAGTCCATCCTAAACATCACTCAGTAGGTCAAAGTTAGGAGAGGGGTCTTCAAACAGATGTACAGTTTCAGACTTTATCTTTTAAAACAGATCTGATTTGGCACAATGGTGTTGGAGAATAGGTGGAGGGAGGCAATTGACTGTGCATTTGTCAGGCAGTTTCTTTTCCTTTCATGTGTGGTATTAACCTTGCAGAAAATAATCCAGGGGACCAGATTGTAATGCAGAGTAGAAGACCAGACTTGACTCTGTGTGCAGTTACAGAAGCTGTGACCTATAAAGCTGCTCACATGTAATGCCTGACATGTTCAGTTCAGACTCACTGAACTAGAAAAGTTCCAAATCATTTGCAGACTTGGCACCACCTTTAAAAAAAATGCAGCCACTTGTTTCATCATTTTATTATTGAAGCACTTGGATTCTCTTGTTCTTTAGCTACAGAGCTGCTGATTTTGGCCCATAATTGCTTTAGTCTGACGTGTCATATGGAAGGAATTACTAGAGTCCTGCAGGCTGCTCGGCTTCTCACGGATGAACACTTGGCGCCTAATGAGGAGTACAGTCTTGTGGTATGTAGCTGTCATACCCTAATCTCCCCGCCCCATTTCCTCCCCAACTCCAATAAAAGGCTCTCCATACAACAGTGGCACAAGATGATACACCATAAAAGATCAGGGAGTCCAGGTGGCTTCTGGAATTAGCATCCAGATACAAAGATTTTCATTTCTAGGTCACTTGTTTTGCCTAATCTAGATCTATAAACCAAAAATAGCTATACTTATGATGACTCTTCAGTTTGATAGTCAGCTGCAAGTGGCCAGCTGTCCACATCCTTTGGCCAGTTGACGGAGCTTGCTGGAGAAATGGCAGAAGCTGCAGCAGACTGAAGAGGAGCTCTAGCTTGTGGAGTTTAGTGATCACATATTGCTAAACAAAGTAGTTCGCATTACAAAGCCAGCAGGCACTTCCTTTCACTGCCTCCAGAAGGCCTCCAGAGTGAAGATGTACCGTGTTAATGACATGAGATATCCTTCCAGCCTGGAATCGCTAGAGAGGGCTAAAAAGCTCCCTGCATGGCTGGTGTTTGCTAGATATCTTTGTTTTAGAAATGGTGATCTGTTTACCTTCATTTAAACTGGCATAGACTAACCCACAGCGAAGACAGGTTTTCCCATGTCACTGATCTTCATATTTTTCCCTCTAAAGGTCCGGCTCCTCACTGGCATTGGCAGATATAATGAAATGACGTACATATTTGATCTGTTGCATGAGAGACATTATTTTGAAGTGCTGATGAGAAAAAAATTAGACCCGGTAGGTCTGATGGTGGAGGGGAAACAACAAAGGGTGGGGGTGGTGTGCACATGTGAATGCACGCGCGCGCACATGTGTTCATGCATTAGACACGTAAACTTTAATCTGTCATTGACAGTATCTAGGAAGCTTTTATTTTACCTATACTCAAATTATAATCTATACTGCATGTCTACAGTTGTGATTTGTTTTCACCCACCATTTATTAATGGAATCTTTTTACCACTTTTTTTCTTTCTCCTAATAAGATTATAAAGAGATTCCTATAGTTAGTTTAACAGTGTGGAGGGTCTCAAAACAGGCCATGCTCTTTAATGATTATTTTCTGACAAAAAAATTGCAACCATTTCACTTGGCCTCAGCAGGCAGAAACTTGGAGGTGTCCGTATATTTTGCGTGTGATTGGACATTTAATATCAGAGGTTGCTGACTTTAAAATTCATGACTCTTACCTGCCAGATAGCAGCAAATTTATGAAAACTAATCAATAGCTTATTTTACATCTGTAATACTTCAGTTATATTCCCATTACGTTTTGAAGTGTATAAAGGAGACTCAAGATAGCATGGTGAAAAAATATTCAAGCTAGCTTGCTTGAAAATTGTACAGGATTGTTTCGTTTGCAAACCCCAAAATGCAAAGCAAATCTAAACTCCTCAAGTATCTGTCCTGATATTGGTCCTTCCTAACAGAGTGGAACTCTGAAGACAGCTCTGCTAGACTACATAAAGCGTTGTCGCCCGGGGGACAGCGAAAAGCACAACATGATAGCCCTGTGCTTCAGCATGTGTCGAGAAATTGGAGAGAATCATGAAGCAGCTGCCTGTATACAGCTGAAACTCATTGAATCTCAGCCTTGGGGTGAGTGGAAGTTCTGGAACCAAGATTACGTGAATGTTTGCACGTAGCTTCTAGGAACACATTGGATTGCTGTGCGTGATCAGAAATTGGCCACATTCAACATTTTTCTTTGAAGGCATCATGGACCGTTGCATACATAGAGGTACGGTTGGGAAATGCCCTTCTGATGGCTCGTCCTAACAGCTGCAGTGTTAAAGTCCCTTCCACTTCAGTAAGGTGCATTGCATGGTCCCACTAGCTAAGTGCTGGGCTCTTCTCTGACAGCACATTATGTCTGGTTGCTTTCCTCTTCCAAAAAGCCATGGTGGTTCCTGGTACCAGTGCTGCTGGAACACCCCTTACCACCACTGATGTAGCTGCAGCCATGCTGATCTGCATTTATGCAGTGTTCAAAAAATTAAACTTTTGTGGTGCAACAGTAAACCTCCCTAAGTAGGCTGCATGGACACTTAAAGGTTGCTTTACTTCTGCCCATAATGCCACAGTGAATGGTGCGTGTTGGGAGTTCATAGAATCATAGAGCTGTGGGGCTGGAAGGGGGCTCCAGAGGTCACATCTAGTCCAACCTCCGCCTGAGGCAGGATCAGCCCTGTCCAAACCATCCTGTACAGATCTACTGGCTAACCTCTAAGCAAGACAAGTCAGCCTTGACACAAGACATAATTCCTGAACCTGCAGGGGGACTGTGGCAGCCAATGTCCTGCTGCTGCAGAAGTTGTTAATATATGCTCAAGAGTTGCTCTGGAACACAAGCTAATGTCATCAAGGGATCGAAGGCAAGTTATGTGAATGTTTTTCTTGACCTGGTTGGCTGACCAACGTGTATGGAAGTTACAGACTTGCCTTCAGAACTTTTGATCGGGTTCCTACCATGCCTTTGTGTTTTGTCTACGCCTTGCAGAGCAGCCTCTTGTGTTGGGCTAGAATTGGTGCATTGTGGTCTGTTACCGCTAGAAGTGACTAGTTTCAGATTTTAAATGCATTACAAAACTTGTTTTGGGTGTGCTGTGCCCTGTAGCTACACACGGCTTGGGTCCTTGTTTCACATCTCTTTCCATTTCAGAAGAGTCTCTCCAAGATGTGCCAAATTTAAAGAAACTGTTGATGAAAGCTCTGACTCTCTTTATTGATGCAGCAGAAAGTTATTCCAAGGTGAGCTGGCATGGAATTTAGGCTTTGTGATGTGTTGGCTTTCGGTGCCAGCCAAGGAGGGCCAGAAGTGGCTTTAAGTTGAATGGGAATGGCCAGTAGCATCGTTTTGGGGGTGACTCATGAGGAGCCATCCTGACCTGAAACAGCACCCGGGATGTGCCCCATTGCACTGCAGCAGCAAAAGATCCTGGTGCAGAGAGGGCAACTCTCAACCTGGCTGACAAACTGATCACTCAGTCACGGACCACGCACTGCTCCCTGATCAGTTCTTAACAGTTCGTAACATCTTGGGGGGAATGGAGGAGAGGGAGTAACGCTAGTAGTGTTAAAGTAGGAGTGGTGACAGAGCTGCGGGCTGGCTTCTGATTTTTATTGTGAACGTCACTCGATGGGTGGAGCTTCTTATAAGAATACGGCCAGGCAGACTGAGTGGTGGGAGAAGCTGCAGTGGTTTACACGGCAAAGTACTGACAGGCTCCAAAGCCTGCAGAGCCATGCTCAGGAGCTGGCATCCTGGCTTCCTTGTAGGAACGTTATTCCAGGAGCTTGGTTTTGCTTCTTTTTGACTCTAGGATTCCTGTGTCCGCCAGTCCTTACGCTGCAACAGACTGACAAAATTGATAACTCTCCAGCTTCATTTTCTGAACTCAAATCAGAGCACGATGCTGATCAACCTAAACCGACAGCACCTCATGGACTGCATCATGTCCTTGCCCAGATTCTACCAGGTAAATGGCCGAGTGAGAGAAGCTGTGTGCTCCTGCTGTCCTGGGGACACTGCCAAGACTCCCAAGGTGAAATGCTGCCTCAGGGACTGAGAATAAAGCCAGCTGTTGGTGGTGACCAAGTTTCGGGCAAGCAAGAGCACCATCTGCAGCACTTGGACAGGCAGGCAGTGAGAATAGGTGTTTTCTCAACTCCTCTAACTCGCTTGAAGCAGCTCATTCAGAGAAAGCAGCTCTGCAGAAACAAAGGGGAACTTTAGTTACAGAGAACAAATGGCTTTGTTACTACTGCAGCCACAGCAGCATCCTAAATAGTCAGCCACTTTGGCTTTCAGATTCAAAGATCAGTTCTCCAAACAAAGTGTTCTCTCTTTGTGTGGCACCTGGTCCTTGTCGTTAGGTCTTCAGTGCCTTGCTCCGCCTTGTCTTTTTTTCTCCATGTTTTTAAAAAGCACTCGGGTGTCCTGGCAGCCTGTTATGTGTCGGGGCCACCTCCTTCCTCTCCACTCCCTACTCTTAGGGCCCCAAACTGCTCAAACTTCCTATTCAGATCAGATTTTCTAGGCCTTAATTTTCTGTCCTCTGTTTCCTTACTGCCCATCACAAGTATTTCCTACCTTGTTTTCTTATACTTCATAGTGCCCCCTGCATTTCCCTCGAAGGATGACTTGGGGGGGGGGGGGTGTAAACACAATACAGGGGCAGGACTCAAAGCCATGACTGCATTTTTTGCCAGAGGACATATAAAAGCAGGAAGAACCCTCATGGCTGAAAAGCTTTTACCAGTGCAAACAGCTTAATTACAACCCAACCTCGTCAGTAATTTCTGGGAATCTTTCTTTCTCCTAGGCTGCTATCGTGGCTGAAGCTTATGACTTTGTTCCAGACTGGGCTGAAGTTCTGTATCAGCAAGTGATTATTAAAGGTGACTTCAATTATCTAGAAGAATTCAAACAACAAAGGTTACTCAAAGCTAATGTGTTTGAGGAGATTGCTAAAAAGTAAGTATTTCTACAGCCCAAATTCCTTTTAATCTTCAGAAAGCGTGGTTTGAAACAAATTCTAAAATACTTGCTTAGAGACGATAACTCCTTGGGCTTAATTGGGGAAGAGCAACCTCCAGCAGCTCTAGTTGCAGGTACAGATTTCATTTATTTCAACAGTGCTGAAGACGTTCACATACCCAGCTTTTCAGAACTGCACAGTTAAACCTGGCTTAGGTCTTCATCTGTATTCTTTGCACTGCACCTCAAGGGCATGTTGGCAAAGTCTAGTCCAGTCTGCACCTACCTTCTGAAAGATTAGAACGACTCAGAAGTGTTGAGAAAGCAATTGGCACGTGTGCCGATTGCTCTGCTGTGGCAGGGAAGGTATGTCAGGTGGGTCACGTGCTGCTTGAAGTTGGATTCCTGTGCCACAGACCTTCTGCGGGAGGGTCAGCGAGCTACATAAAGCCTCTGTTTCCCTGTCAGTAAAAATGATAGCATTGCTAAACCTAGCATAGGCAGTCAGACAAGTTTGGGATGTGAAGGACTTTGGCTGTTGCTCAAAAGGGGTGGCAGCAACATCAGTTCTCCAGACCCCTCTGTGCTCCTGGGGGAAGGATCTAGGCACTGTGTGGCACTGAGATACTTTCCACACGTGGGCACAGGTAAGGGGTGGTGCTGGTCTTCAGTCCAGACTTTTAATGCAATAGAGAGAAAATCCAGCAGAGCTTGGGACTTTTTAGATCAGTGGTTCTCAACTTTTTTGGACTCAAGGCACCCCAGCATAACTTTTGTGAATCCTAGTTTCATAGTAACAGCACCAAGTTCAAAAACAGATGTATATATTGCAGTGCTTACCCTCTTGCAGAGGGGCTGGGCAATCATTCAGGTAGGGCTCAAGCCTAAGTCTGCTTTTATCTACTTAGCTTCTCTCTTCACACCTTTATGGCACCTTTCAAAAGATCCATGGGCACCCTGGTTGAGAGCACTGCTTTAGATACTGGTCAGTTTGCGTTCTTTATTAAAGTGCCTTATTTTCAAACAATTGACCCTCTAGGTGATGGTGGAGAAGCAAAATCTGATCCCTTTCTAAAAACATGCCCAGGCTGTTTCCCACCTTCCCATTGAGTTTTTCTGCTCCCTAGTCCCAAGACACTCGACTGGGATGGTGTAGTCAGGGATGGTTTTGCCCTGAGCAGGGGCTAGACTAGATGGCTTCATGAGGCCCCTTCCCACCCTACTTCCCCTAGGACCCCATGAGAGAGCCAAAATTCTCTCTCTACAAGGACCGATGCCCTTTCTCCCCTTCTAACGCAACGTGAAATTCCATTTCAGGCTCAAACAGCACCAGCCTACTGAGGCTGCTCTGAAAAACCTGAAGAAATTACTGTCCTACTGCGAAGACATCTATCTGTACTACAGATTGGCATATGATAACAAGTTCTATGATGTGGTAAATATGCTTCTGAAGGATGCCCAGACTGGCTGCTGTCTAAATGACATGCTGGCAAATTAGACTGCATGCTGAGAGATGAAGAATCTACCTGGCAGCAGTCCCATGACTTGTGCTGGTTATATGATTTCTTTAACAGACTAATCATGTCTAACTCATCTTTAGCTCACCTGTTTAGTTAACACAGTTATGTGGGATAAGATTGCAATTTTGCTACACGAGGGTTACCAGAAGAATCTCAGCCTTGTTTTGAATGTCTTTGAAGCTGTGTTCTCAAAACACCTGCTAGGCTTTTAATTGCCAGTCAGTCCAAAATGACCCGTTTGGTTAACAGAGATGTAGGGGGTTTGACTCGAGTGGGAACAGCATCCAAGCCTCACTTGGAAAAAAATTCACAAATGCTAAGAAGGGTTTGTCCTGTCATAGAATTGTTGTTTGGATGGTATGCTTGAACTGAGCACACAATCAAACATTTATAACTGCTTTTTATTTATGATCAAAATGACCTTCCTGGGCCCTGGAAGGCCAGCAAAACTCGCAGTGCTCATGCTGGTCTCTTGGCTTGCTCCATTGCTATACACAAGTGAGTTAACTTCCACCTGATGTAAGGTCTGCAGCAGTGCTGTCCCATGGCAAGAATGGACTGTTTATAGTCCCAGTCAGATCAGTATTTACCGGGGTAAGTGGTTGGTCTCGGGCACTCTAAGTAATGAAACAAAAGAGAGTTTACTACATTAAAGTGAAATTTGTATTTGTGCAGGCACAGTATTGAATTCTAATAAATTTTCTATTCCTAGTGTATATAGTTGTCTTGCTCGGTTTTGAATTGTAAAATGAATAATTTTCAACCTTCTGGCATAGGCGCTATGCACCTAAACGACTCCTGAAGATGGTCAGATGTCTGGTTGTCGTATCCCATAGCCCCTGAATTTTGACAGTACTTGCAAAGTGGAAGAGTCTGACAAAGAATAAAAAGTCCTCTGTCAGGAGGCCACAATGGGTAAGAGTTCCTCAGGCAGGCAAAGGATTTCCACTGAGATTTCCAACAGTAAATGTAATCACTGGTCTCTTGGGTATAAAGGGATGCCATCACCTGCTACTACTGCCCATATTTTGCAAAAAGAAAAAAAAAAGTGAATGTAGAACAGATGTGAAGCTCCAACAATTGCTAGGGGACAGCTCCGTGGAACTGGGGCACCTTAATCTGGACCAAAGCTTTGGTTAGAAAACTGCAAGTAAACTGTTCTAAAAATGATAATTAAGAAGTGGGACAATTTTTGTGCTCAAAGAGAACAGGGTTGTGTAGGGTGTGACTTAGGTTGAATGCTGCTATCTACCTTGGAAGATCAGCATCTAGTGATATATTTGTCTTGATGCAAACAGAAAAACTTCCAACCCAACCCAGTGTGCAAGTGACAACTTCAGCAGTTGGCCAGCTGGGAGTTCCAGCTCAGGCACACCACCAGACACGAGAGACTGGCAAAGAAGATACTTCCTTCTAAGTCCTATATACAGTGCAGTGGATGGGAGCTAGATATCTGCTACTTCATTTAATGCACTGGGAAGAACCGTGGTTCTAGGATGTGTATTACCTTCACTGCACCAGCATCTTGGTTTGATAGAGCTGTTAAGTCCTGCAGCCCATGGGTGTAACTAAGTTTGTGAGTACTTCCTGTGGACTTCAGTACAGATGAATGTAAACAGAGGAGATAATATCCTGTAGTTTGACACACCGTAGATGAAAGAAAAATGGCACTGTCAAAAGGATTGCAAAACACAACCAGCTGTTTCTGTGGTGAAAAAGGAAAGTAGTCTTTAGCTGTTTTTCTAACTGAAATAAGTGGTGATGGCAGGCTTGTTTCACACTTTCTTTACTTCAAGTCTATCATCCTCAAACTAAAAGCAAGATTTTTTTTTAAGAAGTCAACTTTTTTCAGCAGAAACCATACCTGTACCATGAATGGTAGAAGTAGTAGAGTAAGAATTCAGGTTCTTGAGCATAATTTTGCAACAAGGCATTGTGAACTTCATTGGTAAGGCCTGGCCAAACTTTATTTGGCTTTTATTGTGAAAATAAAATTGAAAAAGTGTAAATTAACAGCCTCAACTGTCAGTCACTTCATGCAGTTCACTGTGTTGGTCTTAGTTGTAAAACACAAAATTCATTCAGTTTTTAGAAGCAGTTACTTGCTAATACAGCACTAAAACTAGACAGCCATTAAAGCTAATGAACCGATAAATTCAAAGGACAAAAAAATAAAAGCAGGAAGAGAAGCCATCCCTTATTCAAAACTTGCTCAAACTTAAAAGGGGACCAGTTTAACTATGAAGATGGCAGGTGGAGCTAGACTGGAGAGAAAGTGTCTAACAAGGCCAGTGTGGGGAATTCGATAGGCAATGTCCATTTGTGGGTCTAAACTTCTATTTTTAGGGTCGTGAATGTGCCCAGCCCTCCCCACTTGGTACTGAATCATGACAGTCAAAGCAAGGAATATTCGCCAGCTTCTCTTCTCAAGAGATTGGCTTCTCTTCCAGCAATAGTCTAGTTCGCTCAACTCAACGTTCAATGCCACAGGAAGAATTCTTTCCATTGCAGAAATTACTCTGTTCATGTTTTCAGCTCGTCATCATGGTCAAATTTAATGACCATACAAGTTCCCCCATGAGCAGGTTACTTATTAAGAGCATGCTTCCTCAAAATCTAGCCCGTGGCTATTCCAAATCTGGCAGCCACTACGGGTACTAAGGCTACAAGCATGTATCAAGCCAAGGCTGAATCTCACAATTTTGTTTCTGGATAACTTCCCTGAATAAAGCATATCAAACACAGGTACATGTGTCATATAGATTACAAAAAAAATACATTTAATATTGCCACTCACCTCCCCTGTCTACCTGACAGACACCACCTGCATTGGAAATTAGCCATCATGGACCATTAAGCATTTAGAAATAAAGCGACAGTATTATGAGTCACCTAAATCAAGCAAATCGGCTCATCCTCTGAGAACATTGCACTTGGACCAATGGAGCTGTGCCCTCCTGCATGGACTCAGCACTCAAATAAGTGCTCCTATAACACAGGCTGTGAAGTCCTCACAATAGTGATTTTATTAAATTAGTTGCTTTATAAAACATTGCAGATGTCATAATTGTTAACATAACAATTTGCCCAACTGTAGTAACTGTTGCAGTTTGCTAAGCAGTTTGGTTTTTTTTGTAAATGAAAGAAAACGGCAGAGTCGTGAAAAGATCTACACAACCCATGAGAACAAAGGAAATCTCTCTCGGACACTGAAACCAGGCAGTTAACTGTTAAAGAACCTGTACAGCTGTATTAGTAGAAATATTCAGATGAATGTAAACGAAATTGCTTATACTTGAGATACAAGTCATTTTTCAAATGCAAGTACAGAACTGTTTCCTTGTTCTGTTCTGGATGTCAAGCTTTGAAATAACAGTGGGTGATGTATTTTCAGGTGCAGTATCCTTACTCTGAAGTTAGCAGGCCCCTTCACAAACCTATTAAAAACCTCAAGCTCTTAACTCGATAGACAAAGCATTTTTAATACTAAGTGCACACCACGCCCTTGCTGCAAACTGCTTTTGTTCACAAGATAAATCATTCAAGGAGGTACAGTTAAGGCTGCGTTACTGAACTGTGCTGGTAATAATACAACTTTTGCTGTGTTGAAATTCATTTCCAATTCAGTGGCTGTTACTATGAAACCAGATAGTAACAAGTAAAACATTATTAGAATTTAATTGTACTGTGATTTATGTAGACATGGAGTTTCTTCCTTTTAACCCCCTGGCAGACAGGTATCCCAATGCTTTAGCACCAATGTGTCAAAGGGTTAAATAACCAGCACAGAGATACTGCACTTTTGATTGTAGCATTTGGCAGAATTTAAAGGAAAAGAAATTATGCTACATGTTTAAGGGATTATGGGCAACAGAAAGATGTAAGGGAAGATAAATGTCACATGAAGTCTTCAAAGTCTTGTACATATTCTCCATCATATCCTCCATAATCTGCCAGGTCATCTTTCATCGTAGCCTTCAAACCACCTCCAGGCACAACTCCTTTTTTCTTCTTTCTGGCTTTACTTTGCTGAGGAAAGACCAGAAATGTTTTGATTTACTTGAGTTCACATTAACAGCATAAAATATTTCTGAGAAGAGATGATGAAGTCCATGGGTAACCAGGACTTGTTTCCGTTCCCCAACTCTGATCTGATAGCAGGTGAACACTGTTGTCAGCTGCCCTGCAGTTCACATAATGGTGCTGCTGACTCCTGCCACAGAAGCAACTGCAGCTCAGTTCACAGTAACTTACTCAGGGCAAAGCCATGCTATTTCTCAGTTTCCTCTGCCTTCCTGAAGAGTGGCCTCATTAATCAAAATAGCAGCACGTATCCGCTGTTCAACACAACATGGCTGGAGCTAAGGAGACACACTAAGTAAATCCAAGTGTAAGGTGTCTAATGTACTGTTACTGGATTAGAGGGAATCATTTTCTTAGGGCTTTTATATGGCTGCCAAGCAGAGTTGTTCAAAACCTTCCAGGGGAAAAGGTGGTAAAATCTTAGTCACAGGCTCTTGTCCTTTACACATTAATAATTCTGTCTGTGTGCCTTCATTTTGGTTATAAGGTGAGTTCACCTGAAATTCAAGTCTGATAATTTGCAGAAATAATGTATCAGAGGCAAGTTTGTAACACTGTAAATATGTTTTCTGACGATACTCTTAAAGTAGTCAGGTGATGGTATTGTATATTACTAAGCTGAGGAGCAGGCAATTTCTTGCATACTACATTGAACAGCTTTGGGAAATTCTTTTTGAACGGATACAAGAGGCCAGAACTGGAACAGAGAAAGTTTTGGGTCCAAAGATATCCAGAGTCCACATTTTTAAGAACAAAATTTAAAGACTGAAGATTGGGTGAAATGCAGCTACGAAAGCTAAAAAACACGGTAGTAAAGCACAAGAAAACTACATTCAGAATATCACTGCATCAACTTTGCATGTAGAAAAAAAGCCTGTATTTCTAAAGTCTACTTCTGTTAGAAATGTGCAGTCAGTTCAATATCACAGACCTCAAACTCCAGACTCAATATATCAACTTCAGGCATGAGAAGGTTTAGTCTTCTGTTGAAAGATTTTTATGGCCAAATATGCACTGTTCATTTTCCCTGGCAAGCTACCAGCTGTCAGTGGAGGATGTGTTTATGAACACGCAAAGTTGCTATTAAAATAGGTTGTGCCCAGAAAGTTTCCCTTTTCTCCAATCACCTGCCAGGTTTGGATCACATGCAAGAATGAGTTGGTTTACTGGATCACGTGTAGCAACAGCCGCATGTTTACAGAATATACATTACAGCTGGCACACAGTGGTTTCCTTCTCAGACTCCCCGGTACAGGTATTGAAATGGTGTAATTTCAGTTGTATCCTAGACAGCATGGCTTGGATTTGACAATTAACATGTTTGCTTACCCAGCGTTTAAGTGAATTTTACAGGTCATTATCCCACTCCTTGTAAACTTCTGCACATAAAATATTTCTCTACAATTTATGAATTGCAGAAGGAAACAATGTGTTGGTACAACACTGTCCCTTCTTTGCAGTACCTTTTTCACAAGTCATGTGGTTCTTTGGAGAAACACCACAATTTAAGAGAACTAGGTAGCTGTTACCTGCTGCTTATATCACTGACCATGTAGATCTTAGTTTTTGCTAAAGACTGACTTCAAAGGTTTTTAATTATTTCTACAAAAACATTAACTGAAGATCTGGGGCTTCCCCACCATTCCTGAGCACTGACAAACAATCTATACCCCAAAATTAGTGCAGAGAGAAGAGATGGGCAAAATACTGTTCACTTTAAACACGTACTTTAAGTTTATGAGATTCAAATTTAGGCCTAGGACCCAAATTTGTAACTTCCAGTTCATGTCTCATTAACATTCAATTTATTTTAACTGAAATACAGGACTCTTCTCTCTCCCCACCTCACCCCCTATTTTTACAAAGGCCACACTGTACAGTGTATGTGGGGATTAAACAAGTTACAAAAAAATCATACAGTTAGGAAGCAGCAGATGTCTTACCTTTTCTTGTTTTTGTTTTTCACTGCATAGCACTGTCAAAGAATTTGTGATCTTTTTCAAATCATCAACTTCCACTAAATTAGGAAGAGAGAAAGAGGTTTTTTTAAACCAATATTGTTTTCAGGAAATCATATCACCAAAAAGGAAAGGATAAATGCAGATTTTGATCCCAACATTGAACAGAAAATGGTAGAGTTCCCCCACGGGCCATCTTAATCCTCAGAACCAGAGTCCAGTAGTTCATAATCCCATGACACACAACTTATTTGTACTAAAATGTAAAGTTGTTAAAATGTTGTTTAAAAGAATTAGTTAATATGGGAGTCTAACACTGGAGCACAGGCTGAGGAGCGCTTTAAGCCTTTCCCAGAGGTCTGTAATGGGGCAGAGTGTTTGAAGGCTTCTGGGAAATGGAGGCACCTAGGAGAAATGGACATTCAGGATCACACCTTTGGTCACTATGAAGGACAGTACACATAAACATAGGAAGAAAAGACATCTCAAAATACTTCCGGACCAAATATCTCAGCCGATCAAGACATGCAAATAGAAGCTAAGTTTACCATCCATTTTATGAGTCAACTGTAAAGCAAACTATAGCTGTGTTTCAATGTAGTTAACTCTTGAATTCCAAAACACAAACTGCTCCCAAACTGAGTTCACATAACACTGGAAATTTCATTTTCCTTTCCTGCTGACATACTTGCATTATACAATTTGGGAAATGTTTTGCCACTCTTAAAAGACTTTTGTGGGTCTGTACAAGGTTTAGATCAAAACAGAATTCACCTGCGTTTAAAAAGTGGTCCCAAATTGATACCCCCACATGGAAAGGATTAATAGAAACCTCCTTTAAAAAGATATACAAGGCCTGATTCTTAACTAGTTAAAAGCTAGCAAACCATGGTCAGATGGGTACGTTATTTAATATAATACCACATAAGTCACATTTTATGTTTTGCTCTCGTTTAGCATGTTTTCAAACTTGGCCCTATTCTGTTTCCTGGAGCAATGAAGTCATGTGCTAGGAAATCCCTTTCAAATTAAACTTACATGAAATACATACGTCTCGAACTAATGTTTCCAAAAAACTGGCATAATGTAATGATTTTTCATACTGTGTAATTTTCTCTTTTAACAGTTTGCCAAATTCCGTAAAGTCGTCTTTTGAAGATGGATTCATGGCATCTATTCCACAAGTGTTATTTACACCTGCAAGGAAAGACAAAAGGATCAGGGCAAGGTCTAGTGCATTTAGCTGCGACCCTTCGCAAGAACTGAGGCCACACTGGGCAAGTCCTTTAGCCACAAGGTAAGCAAGCGCCACTCGCACTCCACTTCTTGTCCCTACTGAAGCAGCATCACTGAAACTTGAGCTGCGCCTGCCAACTCATTTACTGTTTGGCTCTGCCATGCACGCCTCACTTAAACAACCACAGTCATTAAGCTACGTGGGATCTGTACGTGATTCTGGGGCGAAACTTTATCCTATATGTAATCTGAACTATCCATTGTAGTATTCAGTGTATTGTCTCTCCCCTTAAGTAAGGAATTGCAGGCCTCAAGCTCAGCACTAAAATAGTTGGACGCTTCCTCTCTAATTGACAGTACCTGGACTGTGGTTTCCATCCTCAAACTGTTGACTTCTTCCAGATTACAAGAAATAATGGCCACGAGCTAGCAGAGAGCAGATTTAGACTGGACATTAGGAAGAACTTCTTCACAGTTCGAGTGGCCAAGGTCTGGGATGGGCTCTCAAGGGAGGTGGTGCTCTCCCCTGCCCTGGGGGTCTTCAAGAGGAGGTTGGATAGGCATCTAGCTGGGGTCATCTAGACCCAGCACTCTTTC
>JAGPOW010003364.1:1569712-1580663 GCA_030014935.1 Caiman crocodilus | reverse complement strand
CCTGGGGGTCTTCAAGAGGAGGTTGGATAGGCATCTAGCTGGGGTCATCTAGACCCAGCACTCTTTCCTGCCTGTGCAGGGGGTCAGACTCGATGATCTGTTGAGGTCCCTTCTGACCCTAACATCTCTAAACCAAATGCCCACTAGATGGTTTCTGCAGACACTAGCTGAAATGACACAGGGAAGAGTCCCACCATCTCAAAAAACAAGGGTTCAGTTAAATAAATGTGAATGCATATTTTTCAAACAAGTATATTCCTCAACCATAAACCAGCACAGCCAAAACAATCCGTACTGCGTGCTTCACTGAGAGAACTGGCAAACACAATGAGTTCCCCAACCTAATTAAGCCTACTGTTCTTTTGTATCCGCCTGTTCCACAACTGTACTTGCTTTTTCAGCACCTAGCTTATTACCATATTTAATGCTGAGCCACACCCAGACTGACAGCATTTCTGAAGAGCAACACAGACAATTAGGAATGAATAGTTTCTTTCGTGTGTTACTCTATACAATGCAGCTACTGACTGGAAAGTTCAGTCAGTCGGTGGGGCCTGCTGGAAATTCCTAGCAGTAGATGCTACTTGTTGTATTACACCACACAAGCAACTTCTTGTGTGGGTTCAGCTGTATGCACACTTACCAAATGTTTCTTTTGCTAATTCAAGATCCGCCTCCTCTTGCAATTTCTTTAGCCGTAGTTTATCTGCTACCTGTTCTTCTGGTGTGAGTTCTTTAGGTTCCTCTGGTACCTCTAACTAAATATGCACATATATGTACAAAAATAGACTGTCATTCAAAACTCTTGGCAATCTTGTGCTTACAAATGATTCATTACAGACAGTTACCAAAACTGATCTACAGAACTGAGGGTCCTCGGATGTCAGTTCACACTGGAGGCATGTCATTTACATTTAATGTGAGCACTGCTGTGGTAAAATGCGATGGATTTTTCCATGCCGGTATTTCTCCTAGCTAACTGGGCAATGTACTTTTGTTTGAAGCAGATCCACCTGAAATGCAACCTTTATTGCTAAGCACCCAGATGGTTCAGGCCTCAGGGAGGATGCATCAGGGTGACGGTCTCCCAGAGGACCACTGACTACACAGCCCAGGGACAAAACAACAGAAGTTGTTTCACTACCCCACGACCGCTGGTCACCCGTTTCCCCCAGGAAGGTAGGATCCAGACGCCAAGAAGAACACCTTACCCTTTTTTTAATCTCCTCTTGCTTTTTCTTCAGTTGCCTTTCTTTTTCTTTTATTTTTTCTGCTATTTTCTTCTTTTCTGAAACTTTGGTTTCTGTAAAACAGGAGGTCTTTAAAAGCTCTCCCCAACACTGAAGGTAACAGAAACAAGAACATTGCACAAGGAAGAAAAGCATCACGAGTAATCTTCCAATTCAAAATACAGAGGTGCCCAATATAAAAAGCTTTTTTTTGGCACTAATAAACCAAACGTAGTTTGGTGGTTCTATCCCATTAATCCAGGTTTATGTACTACACGACAAATCAAGAACTCTTCCCCGTCCTATGTATTCTGAAAAGTATGAGGAGTACTATATACTCCTCCCAAAAGTTCTCACCTTGTTTTACCTCAGTCTCTTTTACTTCCTCTTCCTCCTCCTCCTCCTCATCATCCCAGTTATCCTACCAAAGAAGGGACATTATAATCAGGACCAGAATATTAAACCACCAACAGGTATCTGTGCAGAAAAGATAATCATTGATTTCAAGGGAAAAGCCAAATGGGGCTGACTCACATCCATTTATTATTCCCCTCTCCACAATCCACTTGCATCTTCCATAGATTTGGGTCGACAGGTGGAAAATCCCAATCTCCAATGCAAGGCAGGTGTAAAATAAGGAGTTTTTTTGGTGAATTTACTGAACTGCTTCACTAACAAAGTATCCATCATAAAAGGCAGCTTTGGAATTACATTTCCCAATAGTTCCTGTATGAAGCCCATAGCCCTAAACTGAAGTAAAACTCATCTTTTACGCAAGGCATTCTCATCTTGGTGTAGGCACCTGAGTCAGAATGACACCACTGCATTCCTATTTAAGTCGTTCCTAGGGTTAACTTCTTCCCTCAGCGTTAAAAACCTCCAGCTGCTCTAGTCTGAATGTGTCTAGCTTCAGCTTCAAAGTTTCCAGATTTCACAGCTTTATTATGCCTTTTTCAGTTAGGCTAAAGAGCTGCCTACTCAAAAATCTCTTCCCCATAATCAAGTAATCTCTTGTCAAACTGTTTTATCCGAGACACAGTAAGTCTCGCCATATAAAGCACATATTCCAGAATGTGACAAAAATTCACGTCACTTTCTCCTAAACCTTTACTGTTTTCTGTTGAAGCTCTAGAAACACTTACAGTAATGTTGTCTGCAGCTCTGTCTTTACCTCTACTGGACATTCACCTACTTCTCATCCAGGGTTCATGTTGGCTCTCAGCCACTGCACCGCATTAGCTCACTTTCATCTGGTAACCTGTGAGCTCTTGTTCTGTTCTGTCACTGACTCCCAAGACAGTCCCCTATTCTGCAAGCATGAACAGTCTGTTGCTAGATGGCTCAGAGTAAAATGCTATATTGTTCAAGCAAACCTATCTTACCCAGTGATCCAAACTGCTTGCTGTGCATGTCATCTGCAGCCAGAAGTGATATTATTTCATGATCATTAATAGAAAACCCACTAGGGATAATCTCTTTACAATTAAATGCTCTGCACTTTTTTGATTTAATACTACATGACATACAGACCAAAAAAATAAAAGCACTTGATAAACTTAAATGCTTCACAGAAATCTAAGTAGAGCAGTTATTTTATTAACCAAACTTGTACTCTCAAGTCTGCCAGGATCTGTTTTCCCCAAAACCATGTTAGTTGTCAAAATGCCCCATTTTAGTTCTTCACTAGTTCTTTTGATTTTGCCTGTAGCACAGTAGACTTGCAAAGAAAGCAACCCTTTTAATTTTACAATTATATGATCTCACAACAATGCAATCCAGCATGAAAATTAATGATTAACATAAATCAGCAGCATACTATTAGTATAAGCAAAAACTAAGACTTCTAGTTTTAACTATGATTTGCTAGTTTGAGTAGCAGCCAACATACCCAAATTCACTTGCACACATTTCACACTGATCTAGGCAAGAGATTCAAAAGAGGGCACGCCAATAAAGATTTTCTTGGCCGATACTGATAGCCAATTATTAACCAGCCATATCAGCCAATACCAATCCCATAACCGATTTACAGGAATGCAGCCAGGCAGCTTGGAGAGCAGTGTCCTCCTGGTAAGTCTGTGGGGGAGTGGGGAAAAGGGGCACGGGGGGCCAAATAGAGGCCCTGGAGATGAGGGAGGGAGTGGGGTAGAGACTGGGGTGGGGGCAGGTGCAGCCCAGCTAGGGCAATTAATGCAACCCCAGGACTATCAGCAAGACAGAGCCACGGGCAGTTCATCTGGGTTGCATGGGGAGGGGGCAGCTGCCTGCCACTGCACACCCCCCTGAGGAGGCATGTGCCCCCAGATTTTCACAGATTCACAGAAGTTTAGGACTGGAAGGGACCTCTTGAGATCATTGGGTCCAGCCCCCCTGCTCTGGACAAGAAAGACTGCAAGGGTCAAATAACCCCAGCAAAGTGCGCGTTCAAAAACTACCCACAGAGGGACATGAACCTTCAATCTTTTGATCCAAAGTCGATGCCTTATCCATCAGGCAAAGTAATCATCTATTTGTGGATGGGGTGAGGGTAGGCTGCCCGCTGCGGGCTCAGGGCCGGGGCTATGCCAGCCTCTTCCCAGCAGGGGCACAGCTGTGCGAGATGCATGGCAGCAGCAAGGCTGGAAGGACTGCTGGAAAGGAACTGGGGGGTGGCCTGCAGCTGCCCCAAAAGCCCTTCCTAGCATCACCCCTACTTCACCCCCCCACCCCACCCCCGCTGCCCTTCCCCTTGGGAACCCTGCCTGCCCCTCCCAAGGAAAAGGCGACAAAACAATGTCCCGGGGGGAGTGGGGGCGGGGCTTGGGGAGCTACAGCCACCCCAAAATTCCCATAGCCACCCCTCCCAGCACCACTGCCCACCCCACACAGCTAAGCCCACTCCGCTCACAGCCCCTGGCCCCAAGCCCACAGTGGGCAGCCCGTCTCTGCCCTGTGCACAAGTCTGGGGGCCACATGCACCCATGTTTCCCCCTGGGGGTTCACACAGCTAAGATCCACCCCTGCATCCTTGTGCCCCCCAGACAAGCTGCCCATTTGCTTTGTCCTGCTCCTAGCCCCAGGATTGCATTCACCACCCTGGCTGGGCAGCATCTGCCCCTGTCCCAGCCCCTCTCTTCCTCACCATGGGGGCCTCAGTCTGTGCCCTGACACCCCTTGCCCCCTACAGACTTACCACCAGGATGCTGCTCTCCAAGCTGCCTAGCTGCATTCGTGGCTGCATGCATGCTGCAGTGGTGCACACACACACCATTTATTGGTGACATTATTGGCTACACCAGCCAAAAAAAAAAAAAATGTTAATTTTCCTTTTAGCAGTGCTGATCCAATATGCAACTAATATATCATAAGAAGTTAGGGTTGGATGATACCTCAGGAGGCCACATCTAGTCCAACTCCCTGCTCCAAACAGGACCAGCCCCAACTACATCACCCAGCCAAGGCTTTGCCTAGCCAGGTCTTAAAAACTTCCAAGGATGGAGACTCCACCACCTCTCTTTTACTACCCTCCTCGTGAGAAAATTCTTCCTAATATCTAACCTAAACTTCCCTTGCTGCAACTTGAGACCATTGCTCCTTGTTCTCAGCGCACTCCAATTCAAACTTCCTCTCCACACTCTACAAAGCCAGCTTGAATTTTCAGTAACAATAATCGCCTTGGCTCACAGCAATCTCAGCTACACCTTTTCCTTAGATCGCCCGTTTATTACTGTTGTAGGCGCTGCTGTTTATAGGCTGCTTCCTCATCTGATCCCCTGTCCTTTCAAGACATCTCTTGTAAAAAAAAAGGATGCTGTGACCCTTAAGGTTGTTAACTCATCAGCAAGCATTAATGGGTACAGCAGATTCACATCCATTCATTACTCCCCTGTCCACACCCCTTTCAAGCAGTTCTACTCTGCTCCAACTCTGTAATTGTGGACAATTAGTCTTCTGCCAGGGTTCCCTCTCTCATGCTACCACACACCTTACCAAATTCAACATGCCTAAAACACATGGGTCTCAGTGTACTGCACAGACCTACGTCTCTGTTACACCTGCTTCAGCCAGAAAGACAGAATGCGTTTCCTTCTGTTTACCCAAGAGGTAGATGACCAAGGTTTAATTCAGAGAGGACTGAACTAATATCACCAGCTGGCAACTTTGCAGACCTCAGAAGGAATGTAATCATTTCCAAAACAAGCAGGCTGGGCAGTCTGGATGCCTTGGGAAGAGCGGCAGCAAGGAGTGCCATTTTCCATCCGTAACTGTCCAGAGCGTGCAATCTTCTCTCTCCAGTGCACACAAGCATGGACAGTTGCGGATTCACAAAATGAACCTGTTCCAACACATTCCACATGGGCCTCTCCCTTAAGATCACTTAGAAAATGAAGTTGGAACAGCCTAATACAGCACACCTAAGTGGAACTGGAGCATTGGTCTAGCATGCTCCCAAGTGTCCCGTAAGTTGCACAGGCCTCCAGTCAGCTTCTGGGTAGAATTCCACACGTTGCTCTGATCGACAAAGCTGGCAATGACTTGGCGCCTAGTTCGCAAGGCAGCAACCCCCCCTCCCCCCTCATGTGACAGGCTGTCACGGTGGAGATCTGCAGAAGCACAAGCTGGAGCAGCCCAATACAAATACGACACTGCTGCTGGCAGGACATACCCTAGCGTTGTCTGCCAGAACTCACATATCAGTCTTCTAGTGAGGCAACGAACTCCTCATTTCCCCCAGCTCTTCTCCGAAACTGTTGACAGGGCAGGACTATGGTCTATACACTTAAGGACCGTCTTTTAACAGCTTTTACTGTACGGGACAGGAGCCCAGGATACATTTTAAAAATCTGAGTAACTTTCATGAAACCAGTGTCATTTCTTCTAGAGTCTTATTTTTTTCACTGTTACCCCAACTAAGCAGTCCAGAAGTGACACCTTTCCAATGCTGATACTTTAACAACCTCACTGAAATCTGAAACTATTTCAAGGGCTCGTTTATACATAGCTGACTGTTCAGTTATAAGACTGATGCTTCCCTTTCCACATGCATGATCCCAAGCCAAAGCTGCTAGCCGCTGCTCCTTGTTACAGATCCATATTCACTCTTCTATATGTCTCCAATGCATGAAAATTCAGGTTGCAAAAAAACCACCAAGAATCATCCTTTGTTATTCCACCATCAGGCAGAAAGAACAAGTCATTGCACTGCCCGAGTCTCCAGCTAACATTCTGGATGGCTCCATTTCGCACACAAGTAATCAAAGCAGTCTGGAAGCTGCTCCCCCACACTGTGACAACCATGTTTCCTAGTTTAGGCTTTGCTAAGCACAAGACGACCCAAAAGTAAACAGAAGCGTCTTGGCACTAGGCCTGTCTTCCATATAGTTTCCTATTCCAGGTAACATTTCAAAGTAACTTCTTGCTACTTTAGCAAAATCTTAGTTTTTAAGGTCTGTAATTCTTAAGTTTCCTCAGCTTACTACTACCATTATGTTTTTATTCAACTTAAATGTTTTTTAAAAACCCACTTAAATCACCAGTAAGAAAACCTAAAAAATATACCAAACTAACCAGAAGAGAATCTAGAGTTATATTAAAATAACCACACGTGGCATAGCAGTTTTCACATTCTGAGAGATCACGATCACATCCGGTGATAGCCCTTTAAAAAGCAGACAGCTGGGAAGCAGCTAGGTGGCTACACATCTATCTGACAGACATTTTGGCGCAAGCAGGAAGTTGTTGAGCGTTTCAGGGAAAACGTGGCAACAAAGCCTTACTTGCCAGAACAGGTGTGGGGGCTGTAAAATGCCAATTCAGGCTGTTTCCCCTCTGTTAAAAAATAGCCTAACCACTGTGCACCAGCACAGCATGTGGGGTTACGCACACAGGAGAAAGAAACGCATCTAAAGCTACAAACTGTTCAAAGACTATTTGTCCTACAGAAGTATTTACCTTCATTAAGATAAGAGGTGCATCGATACATCAGTCCCATACTAAAATGGCATTGATATACAGAAAAATGACTATTGGAAGTTGGCTTTTTTCACCTGATGTGGCTGTTAAATGCCTTGTGCATGCGCACAGCCACAGCATGCATGTGGCCAGGAGCGCAGCCTGGCAGCCTGGAGGGCAGCACTGGCTTTTAAGTTGGGGGGGGCGCAGATCAAGGCCCCCACAGTGGAGGACAGAGTGGGGCCAGGGTACGGACTGCACAGCTGGGGTGGGGCATGGGACAGAGCTGTGAGTGGCTCATCTGGGGGGGCACTTGGGTGGCTCCCACTGTGCATACACCCCAGGAGGGCATGGGAAGAGTGTCCTCAGATCTGCATGGGGCTACTGATGTGGGGGCTGCAACCACCCCAGAGTTTCTCATAGCTTCCCCCCGAATCTCCCTCTAGCACCACCACCTCCTGCCCCGAGAGCAGCCTGGCCCAGCTCCCTCTGCCAAGAGCCTAGCACCACCCTGGCCCACCGGACAGGTCTGGGAACACATGCTCCCCATGCCCTCCTGGAGAGCGCACAGCAGCGAGAGCCATCCCCCTGCATGAGCTGCTCATGGCTCCGTCCCATGCCCCACCCTAGCTGAACAGCGCCTGCCCTTGCCCCACTCCCTCTCTCACCGCAGGGGCGCCCCCCCCATGATCCTTCCCTCCCCCCACCTGACTTACCAGCCTGCTGCTGGCCTCCAAGCTGCTGGGATGCATGTTGGAATCAGATCGGTATCAGCTGATATGGCTCCTTAAAAATTGGCCATTGCTATCACCCCAAAAAACCTTCTACTGGTGCACCCCTAATGAAGATAGTACAGAGACCATTCACTTTGGTTTTCTTAATGTCTTCATTACAAACAGCACCTAACCCAAGCTATGGGCAACTCTGACACAGTCATATGCTTTGTACACAAGCTCCGGCAGTTAGCACAGACAATGGGGGGGCACAGAGGGAAGGCAGGAGGGGCAAATGCTCCCCAACCTGACACATCCTAGTAGCAAGGTACTCCACTCACCTGGCACCTCCCTATTGCAAGATGCTTCTCTCCACCCTGCCAGAGGCCCCACCTCTGTAAAAGCCAAAGTATGCCCCATCACATTTCCTGGCTGCAACCTGAACAGCAAAAGTAGTGCTGGAGCCCACAACTAGCAAGCACCAATTACCCTAATCAAGGTTAGAGCAGGACCTACTTGCACCCGTATCTGGGCAAACCAGAAAAGAGGAATGCACTTCTTTCATCATCTAGTCACCAATAAGAAGACTGTCTACAGCAATCTCTCAGTAACCTAAATTCAGTGTTTAATTCTAGGTATTAAGTTACCAATGTTCATTCACCGACGTGCACAAAACAAAGCGGCCTCGACTTCAAATACAGAACGTCCCCTTCTATGGCTTGGAAATCTGTGACAATTCACACTCAACCGCAGGAAACAGTGAAACCAGCTCCAAGAACCTCCTCGAGTCACTACGTTGCATCTCATCACCTAATCCTACGCAGCACTGAAGGGCTGTCTGGTTTCCCAGAGAAGGGCAGTCTTAGGGCTAGAACACATCTGTGAGGGCAGGAACCGTTCCTAGTCAGCAGACGGTGGCTCCAGATAGTCCCTTCTCAGCACCAAGCCCAGCTGCTTACATCTCCCTTCGGCTGTCACCCACATCTTATTGCTCCTCTAGGCCAAAGCCCTGTCCAACAGGATGCGACAGGCTCTTCAGCGGGGAGCACGAGATTAATGCCAGCTAGGAAACCATAAAGCAACTCGCTACGGGGGCCTGCAAAAAACTGAAAATGGACAGCGTTTCTCCGTACACTGGAAATCGAGACGCAGTCAGAGACGTCAGCACCCGGGCGCTGGCTACGAAGCAGGAAGGTAGAAATAGGACAGAAAAAAGGAAGTTCGTGGATGTCTGCCCCCCAAAATATCCTTGCAGTTTTGCTCCACATCTCGTGTGCAAGCATCCAAAGCACTAAAGATGGCAAGAGGAGCAGGGCTCCCTTCTAGTCCAAACCCCCGCCTGAGGCAGGGTCACCCCTGTCCAAACCTGCCCAGAGAGTCCAGCATCGACCCCCCTGCACCCACGTACAGACACACGGGACGGCAGAGTGAGCCCAGCCGCGCCGCGCGGCACCGCCCGGAGCAGTAGCGAACAGGACGCACGATCGCCCCAGGATGGGGGCAGATCTCGCACCCGGTCCTGCCACTTGGAAACCGGCCTCTCAGCACCGACTTCTGCTCTCACGCACACCCCTGGACACACACTACACCCCCCCAATACACCTAGACACCCGTATGCACACCTACACCCCCAGACATGCCTATACATACATGTATGCAACCCTACACCCCTAGACATGCCTATACACACACTACACACATGTATGCAACCCTACACCCCACACATGCCTATACACACACTACACACATGTATGCACACCTATACCCCACACATGCCTATACACACATGTATACACACCTATACACAGCCACCAGACATGCCTATGCACACGTATGCAACTATACTCACACATATGCACACCTACACCCCTAGACATGCCTATACACACACACGTATGCAACTACTCACAAATATACACCTGCACCCTTAGACACACCTATATATACACGTTTGCAACTATACTTACACATATGCACACCTACACCCCTAGACCTACCTATACACACACTACACACATGTATATGCCTATACAAACACGTATGCAACTATACTCACACATGCACACCTACACCCCTAGACACGCCTAGACACGTATGCACACCTACACCCAGACACACCTATAGACACACATACACTATACTCACATGTACACACACCTACACCCCAGGCATGCCTATATATACACATCTGCAACTATACTCACACGTACACACATCCACCCCTAGACACACCTATACACACATGTATGCACACTTACACCCAGACACGCCTATACACAGGTATGCAACTATACTCACACATATGCACACCTACACCCCTAGACACGCACCACACACACGTATGCACACCACACGCACACGCACGGCCCGAGCGCGGCCCGGGCCCCTCCCAGCCCCGCCCCGGCGTGTGTGCGGCGGCGGCGGCCCCGCAGGCCGGGCCGCGCTCGAGGACACGCGTGTTCCCCCGCCCCGCGCGCACCTTCACGTCGTCCTCCTCATCCTCGCCGGCCCAGCGGTCGCCGCCCACGCCCGGCAGCAGCGGTTTGGGGGCCGGATCCGCCGCCTCGAAAGTGTCGGCGTCTGTGAGGGGAGAGAGCGGGTGAGCGAGGGCGGGCGGGGGGGCGCGGGACGCGAGGGGCGGCGGCGGGAGCGTCACCTACCCCACGAGTCCGCCTCGGCCGCCATCTTGCCTCGCGGACGGGGGGAAGGGAGGCGGGAGGGAGCGCCGCGCCGGGCCGTGACTCGCCGCGCGGGGCATGCCGGGATCGTGGCGGAATGGCCGCGGAGGGCGGGGCGGTCTCGTCTCTAGGGCCGTCCCCCTCTGCGGGGCTGAGGCGGCCTCCCCTGAGGGGGTCTCTGAGGCATGCCGCCGCCCCAGGGAGGGGGTCTGTAGGGCTGGCCCCCCACCCCTCGAAAGGGGTCTCTGAGGCTTGTTCCCCCCCCACTGAGGGGGTCTGTAGGGCTGCCCCCCCCCTCGAAAGGGGTCTCTGAGGCTTGTTCCCCCCTCCACTGAGGGGGTCTGTAGGGCTGGCCCCCCCTCGAAAGGGGTCTCTGAGGCTTGCCCCCCCCCCCACTGAG
>JAGPOW010003364.1:1508050-1569612 GCA_030014935.1 Caiman crocodilus | reverse complement strand
CCCCCTCGAAAGGGGTCTCTGAGGCTTGCCCCCCCCCACTGAGGGGGTCTGTAGGGCTGCCCCCCCCCTCAAAAGGGGTCTCTGAGGCTTGTTCCCCCCCCACTGAGGGGGTCTGTAGGGCTGGCCCCCCCTCGAAAGGGGTCTCTGAGGCTTGTTCCCCCCCCACTGAGGGGGTCTGTAGGGCTGGCCCCCCCCTCGAAAGGGGTCTCTGAGGCTTTTTCCCCCCCCACTGAGGGGGTTTGTAGGGCTGGGGCAGCTCGTAGCCATTAGCGAGCTGAGCCCCTCAAGTTTTTAGATTAAAAAAAAAGTAACTCCAAGTCCACTTTTTCTGGGGGTTTTTAGCCCAAAAAATTGGGATTTTTTTTTTAATGTTTTTTATCAGCAGGGTCCTGGTTTCCTGGTGGTTACGCGGTGTGCATGCGGATTGGGGCAAGGACTCCGGGGCCTTCCCTTGGTTTGGAGTTTGTTGTTGAACATCCCTGTGGGAGGTGCAAGCAGTCACCACACAACAGCTGCCTTTGCCCTTGCCAGGCCAGGCTGGGCCCGGCTGGGGTGATGCTGGTGGAGCCACAGAGAGAGCTTGGGACAGGACGGGAGCGCCGCATCGGGAGAAGAGAGGTCGGGACACCCTGCCGGAGAGGTTGCACCTCAATTTGCCAAATCCTGCGCTTGCTTCCCAGGTCTTTCGAAGGTTTGCATCGCGTCTTCCAGGTAGGGAATCAGTTGGCCCGAGAGAGCCAAAATGGGGTCGGCTCGCCTGTTTTGGGCAGCCGGGCGAGCTACCCGTTCGTGGTGTGGAGTCTTGACCGGCCCTCTCCAAGCAACCTTTTATTTTCAGTCCTTCGTCTCTGAGTGCAGGCTGAGGTCCGTGACTGGGAGCTCCGTCGTAATTGGCATTGCTGGGGGCAGTGAGGAGGGGTTTCCCTCCCCTTTTCTGGGGGTGGTAGGTGGGAGAAGCAGTCCTTTCGTGACGGCAGGGGGGCTTGCCGAGACTAAAATAAAAGATGCGATGTTCAACCATGAAGCTCCTGCCTAACGTAACCAAAAGGTTCAGCGTGGACGCGACATTCTGCTTTGCCCCAGGAGAAGCTGCTGTGGTCACAGTCTAATGAGGAGCTTTAGCTATGACGTGGCTTCATTCACCTGCACCTGGCTGCACTTTTCCAGTGGTGCTGTACTGACCAGGGTGCGTGAGCTAACACTGTGTGAAAACACACTGTTTTTACCTATGTGTCCTTTGCACATGCACCTTTACAGCAAGGGGGTAAACTGGTGGGTAAACAGATGCATCCATATTAGGCGCCTTGCAGTGTTTTAACTTCGCCAGCCTGGTTTAAGTGACATATTTTGCATGGACAACACTGTTGGTCATTCTCACGTGTGTTCAGAGAGAGAGGCAAGGCTCAGGCTTCCTCTATGGCTTGCCCTGATCATCTAACATTTGAAAACTATAACTCCCTTGGTCAGTAATATATGGTGTATATATGAATAATAAACTTAATGAAGACAAGATCTCTGAGTCTGTGCTGGTTCCTCCTGTCCTCTGAAAAAGACAGAGGCAAAGGCTCAAGTACCTTAATATAATAAATACATAAATGAACTTCTAGGAACTAAAACAGTAAAGTGCTAGTCAGCCACTTCACTCTTACCCTTGCTCTCTCATATGCAAGTCTCCTTGACTGTAAATATGTTGGCAGTGTAAGCCTGCAATTATAATGGTAAAGAGATGCAAATGTCATTCAGGGCACCAACACACAATGTTTTATTGAGGTTGAATATGCTGGATTATCTAAATCTAGAGGAAATGAACACGGAATCAAAGGAAGAAGTGCTAGATATGGGATGTAGTAGGATAAAAGATACCAATTATAATTTTAAAAAATATAGCCATTAAATACATGAAAAGTAGGCAAGTGATCAGATTTAAATTCATACTGGCAAATTCACTCCTAGTGCAAGCAGCTGTATCTTGTGTTATCTTTCCCAGGAGTCCCACCAATTTATGGCACATTAGATTGAAATTTGTTCCCTTGTCACTATTGTCCTTTCTCCTCTTTTCCTAGGAAAGAAACGTGGAAACACAAACCATACCCATTTTGAATTTTCTTTTCCACAGAGCACGTTAACAGTGTTCAAACAGGGCAAGATGTTGAGAAGAGCCAAACGGCATTAATGGTGACTTAAAATGTTTGTATTTGTACCAGCTTGTGCTGTCATCTAGTCAGTTCCTTTAACTAAGCAGGGCTGAGCTGGATTATTGATGATACTTAGATGGAAGACGGCCAGTGAATACGTGGGTACTGTGGGAAGTTGTGTTGGTTATTAAGTAGCTATTACTTTTCCTAAACCAAGGGTATGCAACTTTCTGGCTCACTGTGGGGTGGAATAACACACCCCATGTTAGGTGCGTGGGCAGGTGCTAGGACCGGCTACCACCACTTGTCCTTCTTTGGTGGCAACACATGGGGAGCACTTGCAGGCACAGCCTCGCATTACTGAATGCCACCAAAGCACCACATCCATGAGCTGGATCCAGTGGTTTTGTGGGGTTGCCAATCCCTGTCCTAGACCATGAGTTCAATACTGACTCATAGCACTACTGTGCTTCTGTAGGCGCTGTCATTTGTGTGACATGGTATTTAAAGTGGTGTAGTGTAGGACTTGAAGCAAGGTCTCATGTCTTGACTGACTTCAAACAGTGGGATATCTGCCTTCCTAAATTCCATGAGTTTCAGTTGTCTCTTGTAGTTCAGAGTTTTATTATTTTCCATTTTAAATTGATGGCAGCATGTTGATGTGTGTTGTTAAACAGTTGTTGCAGTGACCTATATAGTTGGTTGGACCTAAAGCTAGCCTGCTGAGCCCTAGCAAAATATCAGGAAACTTATAAATGTAAGATGATATTTAATAATCTAGAGTATCATAAATAAATGGTTAGCTGTGTTAGTCTGAAGTCAGGCAGAAGGCAGGGGAGGCTGTCACCTTACAGACTAGCTGGTTCAAAGAAGCATGTGGTTTCACAAGCATTAGATGCTAATAATTGGTAAGGGGTGTGTAAAGTGTGTTTTTTTTCTCAATAACTTTTTAAATTTTTTAAGTACGTAAGTTTAGTTTTAAACGTATTGACCTTGAATTCTGGTTTAAATTATGCTATGCATCATTATGGGGTTTGTTTTTGTTTTTTACTAAATTGAGTAAATATTGAACTATGGCTAAATATGAGTTAAGCCAATTAGCAAGCAAAGCATCCTTTAATAGTAGCAAAAAATTAACTATATTCTTTACCAAGTCCTAGAAGTAGTGTATAGAAGCATCTGGATATCCATTAAAAAAGATATCTGCAATTACAGTTTGGCAGCATATACTGCCAGATTTTTTTTTTAATTTGAAAGTTAAAGTTATTGAAAGTTGAAAGGAAAAGCACCTTTCAGGGTCATGGAGGGATTTCATATTTGTAATGCCCTCAGAAATTTTGACCATCATGTTAAGGGAATTGTAGTTATCCTATTTTGTTGTATTGTCTTTTTCTGTTTTTATAAGTTATTTTGTTTTCTACCATAAGCTGCCCTGAGCCTTTTAAAATAGAAGTACCAAATATTATTCTTAGTAGTTGGGATGGAGAGGTATGTCCCTAAAATAAAATAATAGTATACTCCACTTACCTATGCAGATAAGCATATCCAGTCAATGTATACGCATAAGTGCACCATTCACTTAACTGCATAACACAATGGCAACCCCAATTTGTTGCCTATTGCTCATGTCCTAACAAATATCTTTCATCTACATCTTGGTTAAGTGCATAAACCAGTTAAGTGCATAGCATCTTTCATCCCTAACTACTTTGTAGCTCAGTTAATCACATATCAACTTGTCAGTGTATATTTTGTAACCAATTTTACCTGAAGTGTGCCTGAAGCAATATAGGGAAAGCAGGGGTCAAAGGGCTGCTAGCAGAAGTCAGTGTTGAGACTGCACTTAAACAGAGTATGCTGTGCATTCAGAGAAAAAGTTTCTCCAGAGCACTGTGCTGTTGCATAGTTTCAAAATTTGAATTTGGTCCAGAATTTGGACTTTTTTTCCAGCTGCTCACTTAGTCCCCCAAAGCTTAGAAGACTTTCTACCCAGTCTTTTGGTTTGCCCTATTGTGTAGCAGAATTAAGGACCAGCTGCAAAATAGACTCTCTCAAAGTTTCATGGTGGCTGAATGCATGGTTTTGGCTGAGGAATACTGTTGTTCGTGTGTTTAAAAGTGTCCAGAGAAAGTCAGTGTTTTCTTCCAGTGTCTCAGAACTTTTGTGAGGATGTCTTTTAATGGTTATTAGTTGTTAACTGGAGAGAGACATTTCTAGGCCCATGGGGAGCCCCTTACCCTAGCTGTGCATCAGATCGGGATGGAGCACGGGATTGGTGTGCCAGCACATGGCCCTGGGTCCAGCATGTGTCTCTAGACCTGGACTTGGCCCATAGCCCTGAAGGTAGTGCACAAGGCTGGACCCAGCATGCAGCCCCAGTGTCAGTGGGACAGATTGTGTCCTGCTGCCCTGTGCCACCTTGGTGCTGATGTACTGAATTGGGCCCCATCATTCCATACCAGGCCTTACTGAATCCCCAGTACGCAGCCCCCAGGGAGCTCAAACCTCTGGTATTTATCTGTACTCCATGCTAAACATTTTTTTTTCCTTCTTGGGGCATGTGTGTTATATTCATGAACCTGTTGTTTGAGGAAAATATCATGCAGTTTTAGGATGTTATGATTGGCAGTCCTACCAGGTATGCCAATATCTATGGCTGCCTGCCTGATGTCCCTTTCAAGGTCCTTCTTTCAGTTAGTAACTGCCAAGTATCTGCCAGACCCACTGCCATTCTAGTGCTGGTCAACTTAGGAAATGACAATTTTCTATTAATATTATTTACTTCGTTAGCACAAATGACAGGAGACTAAGCTGTGGAGGGAAAGATTCCTACACTGGTACATTATGACAGCTGTGTTTTTGTTTTGTTTTTTATTCCTTTTTTAAACTTGGAAATATATAAAACTACATGAAATAAAATTATTAAGGTTGTAATTTCAAGCTGTCAAAAGTAGGGAAACGCCAGACTTAGTGTCTGTGCAACCTTGACTCTTCAGTCTCTAATGAAGGAGGCTGTGGACTGGAGGCAGAGAAGGGACTGTTTTATGGCTAATGCAGTTGCTGCACAATGGACAAATTGCTTAAGTAAGACTTAGTGGGTGATCACTAATTATGTGTTCCTCATTTTTCTTGGTATCCTGCTTGAAAAACCCTAGGGTCTGATTTGCAGAAGTGTTGAACATTCATACCTATAACTGAAGCCAATTGGAGCTGTGCTTTATACTATCTGCTTTGAAAGATTTGGTTCTAGATATCTTAAACTGGGCACCCAAAGTTAGTGGCTATTTTTACCCCTCAGATCTCAATGTATCAGTTCTCCATCTGTAAAATGGGGTGAAATAGCACATCTTCATCTTGCAGGCCATTGTAAAAATAAATTAATTCATATTTATGAAGTGTTCATATTATGGTGATGAGTCCCATAGACAATTCACTAATAATTCCGTCTTCCATACCCAGGTCTGAATAGTTTTGGACACCTACTGAACAGGAAGAAAATAAAATATTGAATGGCTGCATGTCAATTGAGCACCATCCACCATGTGTACTGGCTGAGCAGGGATTCTGTGGGGGGGAAAAATAGTGTTTGATTGTGTATTCAAAAACTATTCCATAATGCATGTGCACAAAGGAGGCAAATGTATAGGTAGCCTTGATTCTGGCATTTCCCAACACAGGTGCTTTCCTTTGCAATAATTAATAATGTTGTTTTGATGAGGTTTTTTGTGTGTGATTATATATATTTTAAGCAGCCTGACTAGGTTGAAATGACAAGGCATTATTTTTAGCTTAATTTTAAATGGAATCAAATGTCCTGGGGGCAAGGGCTAATGGCAGTGGCTGACTAGTCCCTAAAATACAGTAGTAAATAATAAAGAAATTAAGTGTTGGGGGTTTTTTTCTGCTCATCACAGTCTACCTACTGGGGCATATAAAATAATGATTTCTAAAGGACACTATTATTCACCACCTGTTTTCGCTTTCTTTGCCTTTAAAGTTCGAAATGGCTTTCTCTGACAAGCCTCTGTGTAAGCACCTTATCAGGGTCTTCTGTTAGCCTCCATGTGAGGCTAGAAAACCCATCTGAAACCAAGACTTATTTATCTGGAAAACCTTGGAAACCTTCCACAAAACTATCTAATTAAACAGTTGCCCCAGACACTGTCAGAGCGTGGAATGACTCCTGGAAATCGCTCCTTTTGCTGCATGCTTCTTTACACATTTCTTGATGCTTTCTTTCACAGGTGACACAAAGGAAATACGAGGTAAGGAGCATGCCAAATCTTTATCATAACTTCAGAATCCTTTCAGGAAGTATAACACACCATATGGCCATATTCTATCATGGTATTTTCACATACCATAGGACCAGGTTGCATATCCTTTCTGCTTTTAATGAGTTAAAGTAGGTAAGATGGCATATTACATTTGTTCACCATTAAAAACAGTAGTTCCAATCAAATTAAATCTCAACTAACATAGAAAGAAATGATTGACCAGAGCTTATCTGTGTGATTTTGTGAACAGAGCAGATTGACAGTTTGACAGAAGCTGTCCTGTCAGAAAATGCTGATTTGAAAAATCTAAATGTTTCAAAATAAACCAAACAAATGGAGAAGGGGAAGGGGGGGAATGATGACAAGTTTAACTCTTGCTAGAATTGGGGGTAAAAGAAAAATCAGAACTGACAGGATTTCCTATGAAACAGGAAAAAAAATGGGTTATTCTTCAAGTTTTGTCTGAATTTGTTTCCCCACCGATGTGCCGATAACCCTTGAGCTGGAGTGCTGACTATTTGTTTATTTATTTTAGCCAGCACATCTGGTGGGGTTTCTCATGCCTCCCACCCAAAATTGTAAAGGGCAGGGCAGTCCCTTTTTTTCCCTTCTTGCCAACTTTTGCTATGAGTAAGCTATGAGTTTGAGTAAGCTGCTACATCTTCTGATGCTAACTAGTTGTAAATAGCTTTAGATAGTTCAGCAATTAGTCATAGGTTTTTCATAGTACTTTTTCCTGGAAAAAAAATCCATTATGTTTTGTCCCTAGGAGACTATTCCAGTACTGGCCTTGTGTCAAATCAAAAGTTGCACATGAACATTTCTCTAGAGGCCCCTTAGTTTTCCTGTTACTAATGGATTTGTAGTTGGAACTTGGCATTTTCCAGAATATTTTAAACAAATTACTGGCTTCTTTATTAAATCAGAAGCTTATAATCCACTCAATTTGATCGGGCCTCCTGTGCAAGGATTAGGTGGAAAAGAAAGAGGAGATTTTATCCCAGGATGTCCCTTAGTCTCACAGGGTAGGCTGGGGAGAGGATAGTTTCTTTCATGGAAAAATGGGTAGGAAGTTTGCACTCCAGTTATACTGAGAGTCTATTGCACATGTGGAACCCTAACAGAGAACCAGGGTTAGGCTGATGACATATTTCTACCCATTGACATGTCAGAGGGAGCAATGAGTAGTACTGTGCACACTGATCTACTTGGATTCTTGTCTTATTCAATCCTGAAGAGGTTAGAAATCTATTTTAACAAATAACTACTGGTAGCTTGGATGCAGAGGAATTCACAAAGAGCTTCCGTCTTTCTGCCAGCGTCAGGTCGGAGTTGCCTGGTGTCAGTTGACCTTGAGAGAGATTTTTCTTCCATTTCATGTACAGAATATCATGTAGAGTAAGGTAGGGGGCTACATATTACTGACTGTTTGGACTCTCTTGTCCACTGAGCTTTCCCCAGAGATTTCCTATAGATGGTCAATAAAATGAGAAAAGGAAAGAGCCTTGCAGGGGCAGAGAGAGATTTGCTCATCTACCTAGAAATTCTTTCAGTTTATAATTTTAATGGAATCTGTGACTCACGGTCTCTAATGTAGTCACCCTCTGACATCCCAATGAGGCAGAGAGCAACTAAGGGCCAAATATTTGTCTCTGCCTCAACATGGGCTTTAATGGAAATGAGGCACCTTGACAAATCTGGCCCTTGGCAGCTTTTCAAAGACACGCAGGAAGTCAAGTAGAGGGGTGTGACCCTGGATATCCTAAACCGTAGGCTTGTACCCTGATCATCCTCTATGATAACCATGCAGTGTTTGGTCTGAGAGAGAGGAACTGAGTTGTTTTAAGGAGTTTTCATACACAGACTGTGATGGCTTATGGATATTAGCAAATACAAGATGTCACCTAGAGACCATTCAGTTGCTTTTCAGTTGCCCGATTTGGCAAAGAGTTTTCACAGAGGTGACATTTGCCTAGATTACTCATGCCAGTGACTGGTTTCTTTAATGCTATGAACTATTGCATGCTCTGAAGGTCTAATTCCTTTCTTGGAGGAGCCGTTGACTGTTTCCGTCAGAAAGTATGCAAGATGGTCCCCATTCTTTTCCCCTACCAGGGGAGTGAGATTACATTTATTTATTTATTTATTTATTTATTTTTTACACACTGGTTGAGAACCATATTAAATGTGATTCCTTATATAAGCGAGTGAAAATTTTGGAAACAGGGAATATTAACTTTGGTTCGTTATTCTCGTTGCCTGCAAATCTCTTACCTTTTAGGCAGGTTGATGATTATTCCTTGCTAATAGGTTCCAGATTGAATCAGAGCATTCTGTATTTATCATCCAGAATTGTTTTGTGGGTGTTATTTTTTTTCTGTCTTGGGGAAGAGGGATTTAAGTTTCAGTTGACTTCCTTCTCAGTGCAGTTTATGACAGACAGGTCAGCACTATCAAGCACTGCCATGGACTATTTCCAAATAGAGACTACAAATGAAGAATCAGGAAGGCTCAAGTACTTTCAAGGGACATTTGGCAAGCCAGCATGGAGAAATTTTGTCCAGCTGCTGTTTATTAGGTGTACATAATATGGATAAACAGAGATTTCAGTTTCTAAGGCTGTCACAAAAGAACCTGGTATGAATATTGTGTTATTAAATAATCTAAACTGTGGTCTAACAACATACTGATGATGATGTTGGTGGAAAGTCTATTCTACTTAAGGGAGGTAGTAGAGAAGATTAAAATACTTGGCTTAAAGCAGTTCTGTATTGTTTCATAGGAAGGTGTATTTACAGTAGCCTGTTCACCTCTAAAGGCCTCTGGCAGAAGTGATTGTGCAAAGTTGATAAGTCAGATCCCTAGGCAGGGAGCAATACTTGCAATATCTCCTTACAGCAGTCCAGGAGGCAATATGCAGAGGCTTTTATGCTGGCTGCAGCTGGAAATGCTTATCTACAGTCCTGCTGGAAATTGGTTAGATAAGTAATTACATAGAGTGATTACGTGGCTGCTAGTGAGAGAGAAAGTGATTTAATATGTTGTTTTCAGAATATTTGAGTAGTTTATCTCTGGTAATCCCTTAAATAATAGCATGATACTATTATAATATCTGTGCTAACAGAAAGATCCTTCCAGAGAAAGTTGTTTGTTCATATTTAATAACCAGTGATGAAGACAGGAAATATTTACATAAAGAGAGCCACGCAAGATGACAAGTATGCTGGATACATACTGTCATTTTTAATTACAGCTGCCTAAATTGTTCTGAGTTCCCAAAGATGATGACAGACAGCTTTTGCAAAGATGTGAACTGGTATCATTACAATCTTAGCACCAGCTGTAGTTTGTTTATGCTGGATTACAGTGAAAGAAAATTCTGAGCTTTTATGGAGGAAGAAATAAGGAGTGATTTAATCAGCTTGCTACTCTTAAACACTTGGCTCTGGCAAGCAGAAATAGTGGCCTGTGGTGGCCAGAGATAGTTTAAAGCCTTATTTTGCACTTCGGTGTTTACTTGTTTATACTCCTCACTGAAAACTGTGTTTTTTGTGGGGGGGGGTTGTGTTTTGTTTTTTTTAACTGAGATTGATAGTTGTGCTAGTTAAATCCTTACTGTGCACAGTTACACCTCTGGCACACGTTGTATTTGTGGCAGGATCAAGGTGTGAATTGCACCAGGAATAGCAATTGGTCATACATTCACAGAATTGATGGTGCTATACAAACACAAACTAGCCACAAAGATATTACCTGAAAAAAATGTGTAATATCTTTGTGGCTGGTAACCCCAGAGCAGTCCTGATTAGCTGATTGTGGCTGTCAAAGATGCCCTGGGACTTGAATCCCAGTCTCTGCCAGTGGTTGGGAGATCAGAACAGCCCAGGGCTCGAACCACAGCACCATCCCAATCCACTGATCATTGGCTGGCAGGGACCACTCTGGGGCTCACACTTCCAGGTCGGTCCCTGCTAGCTGGCTGCAGATTGGGGCTGCCGAGGACTTGAGCCCTGGTAGGGCAGTCCTGATCTGCTGACAGTCAGCTGGCTCCAGGGACCACAGTGGTGTTCAAATGGCCCCAAGGGCCACTGGATCCAGCTGACAATTGGTTAATTGTCAGGCACCCAACCTGCCAGTACAGAGAGGCCCTGGGATCTTGATCCCAGGCTCTCCCTCCCCTGGCAATATGACATGATTGGAGTCTGATTCCCAATAGCACCATCAGCATAGCAGAAAGCGTGACTGTTGGAATCGGAGGTCAGATCCCATCGCGCCTTTCAGTGGATGTCCGTCAGGTCTTATACCAGCATTTGATGCAATTTTTGGCACCACCCCCCATGAGTTCCAGAACTTCAAGGAATATTAATTGGTGAAAAGCAAAGAAGCCAGAAAAGAGAGATGGTGGGGACAGATGGAGATCCTTGCATCTGGGTAGCTGACTCAGGAGCTTCATTCACTTTTCTGAATGAAGGAAATTGCTAATGGCTGCCATTAATACTTCACATCTGAAATCTGCCCATTGTCTCAATACAGTTTATATTGCTGACAACCCAAAAGATTTCTCAGGTCTGCTTCTTTCCCAGACCCGAGAGAAGGTATTGTGCAGAGGAGCTTGTCTAATTTCTCTTCTGTCTATAAAGTTGGTCCAATAAAGGATATAAACAGACATACTTTGCTTCTCTAAGAGAGAAATATTTGTATTTATTAGAGCAGGAATTAACTGAGCATTAGTTTCTACAAGTAACTCTGCTTGGTGAAAATTGTAAGCCTTCAATTCTGTTTTTTTAATGCATGTGTAAATCTTACATTGATTTTCTGTGAACCAGTTAAAAAAAGGAAGATGATTTTCCAAATTACTTACTGCTTTTAAATCCCTAAACAGGTGTAATAATCTAAATCAATGCATTTAAACCAGTGTGTACCTATGATGCACTTAAACCAGTTTATCCCTGAAATAAATTTAGCTTCTGTGGGTAAACTACTGAATTAAGCTAATTGATGAGGTCAGGGTTGAAGCAATTTAAGTACTATATGTACTGTAGACACCTTCTCCAGTTTTAGCAGATTGACTTGAATCAAAATAATTCCTTGGGTTTCAAATCAGCAGGTTGGAAACCTGGCAGTCGTAAGGTTGGAAGGGACTCCAGGCATCTACTTGTCCAATCTCCTGAAGAGGTGCAGGATACACTCTTCCTAATCCATCCTAGACAGATGCCAATCTGGCCCGGATTTAAACCATTTGAAGTTAATCTTGTAATCTTGTTTTGTTTTTTTTTCCTTTAAATAAAGGATTATACTTATTGTTTGGTATAATCATTCAGGCATGCTATTTTTGCAAGTAAATATGTCCTTTACAAAGAAATTTTTAGCAAAGCAAAAGAATTAATTTAGAAAAGTAGGGCTAGAAGGGACCTCAGGAAGTCTAGTCCACCTCCCTGCTCAAGGCAGGATGCTCTTAATCTAATGCATCCTATAATATTGTGTGTAATCTATTTTGCAAACCGCACAAAAAAACTCCCTTGAACAACAAGGCACAATATTCCAAAACACCAAGAAAACCCTAACCTGCCACAGGTAAAGGATGAGGACAAGGGCACAGTGAATGTCCTACCACTGCAAGGAAAGAATAAATATATTATAAATACAGTTGAAAGATCCAAGGTGATGGTGCCCTCACACTGCAGAAGGTGGCAAAAACCCTCCAAAGTTTGTACAAATGTGGTCATGGTGTAAAATTTCTTCCCAATCCCAAATGTGGCATTCGATCTGATCCTGACCGGAGGGGCAGGGACCTCCAGGTGTGTTAGTCTCAGCAGAAGCATCAGCACACCTCCGTCAAAACCCCCAGCTGTGGCTTCAGCCAACAACACCCAGTGCTTCTGAGGAAGACGGTCCCTCCCTGCCCTGCCCCCATGACTCCTGTAGCAACAGAAAAGGGAGAAATATATTCCAGCACCACGAGGCAACCAGCAAAGTCCAGAAGCATGAGAAAAACAAGCAGACAAACATCCTCTAGTCTGCACTACAGCCTGGGTACCACAAAGACAAGGCCACATCTCGCACCCTCTAACTGGAGAACCACAACTCCTCTGTGTTACCTGGTTCCCTCTCTAAACTGATCCCAGCTCTTTTAATCCCAGAGCTTTTCATTGTCCTGCTGCTGAACGTGGTCCTCTCCAATGTCCACCTGCCCTAAGCTGCAGAGCTCTTGTCATGACTGCCACATGACGTATGCGTGTGTCTCCTGGCTTTCCAACTGTTGCTCATCACAGCACACTTCAGCCATTGCTAATGCTAGATCATTCCTAACCAATGCCTTTCCAAACTCTTCTTGAACACCTCCAACGAGTCTACAACTGTCCCAGGAGACTTCATTGCCTGCCTGTTGTAATAGTGGAGACTTTTTTTCCTGATATCCAATCTAAACCTACTGCAATTTCAAACTGTTGCTCCATGGCGTATGCCCTGCAGTGACGGAGAAAAGTTGTCTCCCTCTTAGTGGCAGCCCTTGATCTGTTTGACGATGTTCTCTCTCATATCACCTTTTCCACAAACTGAACATTCCTGTTTCTTTCACACTCTCCATCATGTGGCTTGCCTTCCAAGCTCTTTATTGTTGCTCTGCTTTGGGTCCCCCGCTAACTTCTGCTTATCTCTTTTTAATGTGGAGCCCAAAACTGCACAGACTTCCTTGAGATGAGGCCTAGCCAGTGCCAAGTAAAGGGGTACTGTCACTTGCCATGTCATATACCTAATGCTCCTGTTCACGCAGCTCAAAACTGTATTATAATTATTTTGTTAACAACTGCCTCAAATTGCAGTCTCCTCTTAAGCCTGTGATCTACCAAAACCTCAAGCTCTTTCTTTGCATCACTGCCATCCAACCAACTGCCACCCATTTTGTATCTGTGTGTTTGATTATCCGGCACCAGGTGCAGCACCTTGCACTTGTCAGTATTGCGCGTCAGTCTGTTGGCTCTAGCCCAGGTTTCCAATCTCTCAAAATGTTTCTGAATTGCACTTCTGTCCCCCACCATGTTTCCCAATCTCATGTTGTCTGCAGATCTGGTGAGGAAGCTGACTGTGCCAGCATCTGAATCACTCTTAAACACATTGACCAGCACCGGGCCCCGTGAGACTCAGCTCCAAACCTCCTGCCATTCCAACAAAGATTCCTATAGAATTACCCTTTATTCACAAGTATCGAGCCAGTGGTGTGTCCACCTAATGGCTTTGGCCATCCACTGCATTCCCTTCATCCACTCGTCTAGTTGCTTTGTCAAAGAGGGAGAGAACATTTATTTGACACACATTATTCTTCCTTATATGCTCTAGTAACTTCCCAGAGATGGAAGTCACGCTAGCTGGTCTACAATTCTCCAGCTCCTGCCTCTTGCCTTCTCTAAAGAAAGACACAGTGTCAGCTCTCTTCCAGTCCTCTGGTACCTCCCCTCTCTCTCTCTCTCACAACTTGGTAAATGTTACCGTCTAGAGCTCCATGATCCCATCTGCCAGTTCCTGTAGTACCTTAGGATGAAGTACATCAAGCCCTACTGACTGTAGTTCAAACGGATCAAAAGCCCTGTCTCTTGTTATCAACCTACTGCCTATCCTTTTCCTTGTCCAAGTAATCCCTATTAGTTGTCTGGCTGCAGTGTGGTGTGTTTTGGTGAAGATTGAGGTAAAGTAGTTGTGTAGCTCTGCCTTGAGCACATTTAAATCTAACCCATCTTGCATCAAGGATGTTTACGGGTTCTGCCGTCCCCTTCACTGACAGCCCTTGCCACCTTCTGCATTTACTTTCTCCACATCTGCCTTCATGCTGCCCCATGAAAATGGCAATTTTCTAGTCTCAGTGTGTCCTGCTGTTACTCAGATCCCTCCAATATTCACTTTGCCTGCTTAGTTACAGGCACTGTCCCTCTATCACACGTGCCGTGCTGAAAGGTTCGGAGTACCTCTGTGCAGACCCTAGACCGGTGGGGGGGTGGTCGGGGTCACATTCACTTGGTCCCACAGGACAGATCGGGACCACAGAGCTCCTTGGGGGCTGGATCAGGACCCACTGCCAGTGGCAGTGGCGTTAGTGCTTCCGGCTGCCTGAGGCACTATGTCGAGTTAGGGAGTTGAATGCTGCCAATGCTTGCCCTGTAACTGCTGAAGCAAGTCCCCAACAGGGATCCTTACCTGGGATTTCAACAGCAGGGTGAGCTCACAAGGTATTAACCCACATACTCCCTAAGCAGATGTTGGCTCTGGGAGCCATGGGGTTTAGCTACTGCTGCTACTTGCTCCACTGCTAAAATCTTGGCTCCTCCAGGAGCTGCGTGAGATACAACAGCCCTGCTCTAGACCAACTTTAAGGACCAAGGGAACCCTTATGATTGTATGGCCTGAATTCCTGCCCAATACAGGCCAAACACTGACCTAAAGCACCAGCTGTATAGCACTGAACCCACTGCTGCCATTAAATAAATTCTGTGTTAAGAGGGCTGATTCTCCTTGAATATAGTTGTGCGAGTGTAGGAAAACACCATGTTTGCTCTCACTTACCTTGCCAGGCTTTTGAAAAGAGAATGGCTCTTTGATAGCACTTCAAAGAAGAAAGATGTGTGGTTTTACTACTGCTTCCTCCATGGCATCACTTGAAGCAAGAGATTGGATGAAAAAGTAACCAAAAATTCTTATACAATGAAGACCTAGAAAATCTCTTCTTCCTTTTGAAGTAAAAAAAAAAAAAAAAAAAATCAGAGATAACTATCATTCTTCTATTTAACAACCGACGGATTCTCTGGAGATCTGATTGATTAGCTGGAGGAAAAAAAGATGTCAATATACATGTGCTCTTCTGCTGCCTGTTTATGTACTCTGGAAGAGAAGTAAAAGCATAATGTAAACTAATTATGTCATCACCAAATTTAAATACACTGCCATAAGCTTTATCTGGTGTTAGCTGTATGAGCCCACATAGAATCGTAGAAATGCAGGGCTGGAAGGACCTCGAAAGATCAAGTCCAACTCCCCTGCTCTGGGCAGGAATACTGCTCAGGTCAAATGATCCTGGCAAGGTGTCCATCCAGTCTCCTCTTGAAGACATCCAAGTTTGGGGACTGCATCACCTCCTTGAGCAGTCTAGTCCAGATTCAGGTCATCCTGACCATAAAGTTCTTCCTTGCATCCAACCTAAAACCATCCTCTAATAGTTCATGGCTATTGTTCCTTGTCCTCCCTTGGGGTGCCTGAGGGAACAGGTTTTCTCCCAGCTCCTGATATTCACCCCTTACATACTTAGAGACGGCCACCACGTCTCCCCTCAGTCTCCTCCTCAGGCTGAACGGTCCCAGATCCCTTTGTCTTTCCCATAAGGTTTGTCCTCCAGGCCCTTAACCATTCTTGTGGCCTTTCTCTGGACCATTTTAAGGTTCTCTCTACATTGTTTCTGTAGTGCAGCACCCAGAGCTGGACACAGGACTCTCACCAGTGCTGAGCAGAGAGGAAGTATCACTTTCTTAGCCCTGCTCACGATGCATTTGGCCAATGCATCCCCGTGTGCTATTAGCTCTGTGACTGCAGCATCGCACTGGCAGCTCGTATTCATCTTGTGATTAACCATAATCCCAAGGTCCCTTTCAGCCATTGGGCTGACCAGGACATCGCCTAACCTATACTCAAGTTGTATTTCACCACCATGAAATACAGAGGGAAATTATTATAAAAATATGAATGCTTACACAGTACATGTCATTCAAGGGCCTTGAATTGATTTTGAAAAATTAAGTGTTATTCCTGTCTTATAGAAAAGGCAACTAAGGCATACAGACTGAACTCTGTTTCTGTCTAGTAGACCTAACTCATTCTCAGGTTGAAGAGATGCTTTCCTAATTTGAAACTGGTTTGGAGAACATGAACAATCGGAACGGTTTACGTAACCTTCCCGTGGCAGTTTGACAAAATATAATGTGTTCCAGTGCAATGTATTTACAGGGATCAGCTTTCCCCATTTCAACAGGTAAAGCAAATGTTTGTCTTTTCTTATTTGCTCTCCAAGGTTACCCTGTCTTAAAATAAATCTGCATGGCAAACTTTCTTGCCCTCTGATCCTTAGAGCCTGAAAAGTGACTTGAAATGCGGACTTGGAAGAAAACCACTTGTGCAGGAAGAAGAACCAAGAAATGCTTTGACTGTTCAGTACCAGTTGGAAAAATGACTAGACTAAAAACCCTGATACAACAGTTAAAAATATCCATATTTAATACCAAGTATGTGACGTTTCAGGTGGGCGGTGTATGTGGAAGCCGCACGGCAGTTCTGAGCGTCACTTCTTTCAGCAGGCTTTGTGCACCATGTTCAGCCACAGGGCAGGTGATACAGGACCCAACAAGATGAAGACTAAACAGTGGCATCGTTCAGATTACTAAACACCGATGGACTTCAACAGTGGACCAGAGCTAGAAAGCTCCACCATCCGCATTGCCTCAAGGCCAAAAAAAGATGGCTATTAATGCTAGAAACCCCCTCCTCCCCAGAGATGGCTGGTAGCACAGCACGCAGCGGTGCACCAGCTGTTTGCCATCAGATATGCTGATTCGTGTACATTTTTGTAAAAAAAAATAAAAGCTTTTCAATATCGGAAGCAAGTGGAAAGATGCATTTTTTGCTCTCGGGCAAACCTAGGGAGCATCCCTGTCACTTCTTCCAGGTAAGCTAGAATGGTTGGACTTCCGATTATTCTGGTAAGGAAGAAATTGTTTGCCATGCATCTTTTCTTTGCTTTATAAGTTCCACATTTTATATCTAGGTGATAAAACATCACTCAAATGTATGGTGCCATACAAGTGATTCTCCTAATATTGTATGGTCAGATGGATTAAGATAAAAGACCTAATGTATAAAAATGATCCTCCTCCCTCTATAGAAATAAATAAGCTTTGACATGCTTCTCCTCTAGACAGATATTTGTCTGTTGTCTTCTGCTGCAGGAAATGGAGCCAGCCTGGAAGGTATTTGGCCAAGAGCGATCAGCTCGCTGCTCCTCTGCTTCCCTTGCTGTTCAGAGCCTAGTTGAGCATGGGGTCAAGATCCAAAGCTCCTTCAATAATCCACCTTTGAGCTCGTCTTTGTTAATTAGCTAAAGAAGTGTTAAAGGGGTGATTGTTTTCATATACCCAGCATTGATTTTAGAATAGGTGGATGACTCTTCCCTCTACTACAAACATATGCAATCTCTGCGCTAGGCAGATAATACAGCTTTCAAAGTCTTAGTTATAATTAGAGGCATGATGGGAACGCAGGAGCACACCTTGTCACTCTGAACGGATACAGGAAAGCAACAAGTAGCTAGTCACTTGTCTTTTAATTGGTAGCAGAATTGTTAGTGTTTGGCTTCCGTTTCATTACATACAAGAGTTTGATCAGCTATTCTGTATTACAATAATTTGGAAAAGAATGTTATATGAAAAAGCCCATTAAACAAGGACCAACTTCTGTAGCAGGGATTACGAGACAGTGCCCCATTTGCTCATGAGGAACAAATGAAGGGTGGGCCTCCTCACTGTTAGGCCCAGTCCTCAGACGCAGGTCAGAAAAGCATAAGTATGCTACAACCACATCACCTAACCTGGCTGCAACTATTCTACCTGGAGGCTGGAAGGCAAGATCTGTGATTGACTGGATGTAGGAGTGCTTTGCATGGATGGAGGGATGAAACAGAGCAGTGTGCTGCCTCATGCTAGGATTACTGTAATCCTTAAGATCTCAAAATTACGTTACATTGGGTGTGTCTACACGTGCAATTAATGCACTGTAAGGTTAAACTGCACCCAGGAACATGTGCACCCACATCAAGAGCAAATTTGCTTCCAGTTGCTTCCAATGGGAGCATTTGAGTCCAGGGCTGCTCCTGCTCTGCTGTGCTCTGCTCTACCCTCCTAGAGTACCCAAGGGGAGCTCCAGGCTCCCCCCGTGCCAGGCCTGACCTCTGGGGAGTTGTCTCAGAGTGGGGGACAGCTCCCAGTCACATAGAGCTTGGGATCACAGCCTGACTCAGCAGCACTGACTTGGGGAGATGCCCCGTGGCTGAGCAGCATCTCCCCTTGCTGAAGTGATGGGGGGAGCTCTCTGTCCCCACAGTGCCAGCCTGGGGGCAAGAGCTTCCCCATCCCCTCAGCCCTTTTGCTGCCCTCACAGTGCACACCCCTTTGGTTCCCGCTCCGTCTCTGCCTCAGTGGGGAACTGAGCAGTGCTGGGGAGATGCAGTTACAATAACGAAATGGAGTGTTCACCAAAATAAAAAGGGCTTAGAGAAAGAACAGTAAAAGAGTGTGATTAGCAATACAAAGCTACAAGGAAGACTGGGACCAGAATGAAAAACAAAGCGACATGGATGCAGGCTGACCATGGTAGCAATGCTTTCTTCGGGCATGTTGTTCAGACCCCGAACAAATTTGATGTTTCAGCGATTAGTCCCTTACTTAGAGCTTTGCTGACTTGCAGATTCAGAGAAATGAGCGTCCTGAACACATTTGGTTGACGATAAAGGACTGTGATAGGATCACGTCTTTGGTGGATGTCTCATCACAGTTCACATGAATTCAGACCTTCAGCAGTGCTTGAGTACCTGTTCCTTGTAGCTACAAGGTAAAACCACTGAATGCAAACTGCCAACAAAAGATTAAAAGTGAGGCAGATAGCCTTCTGTATAAGCACTACTCAAAAAGTGTGTGATGTATTTCCAGCTATAAAAATTCTTCCCAGTTCTGCTGTTGTAAGCAAAAACAATCAAACCTAGAATAGAACATGTATAGAGTATGTACAAGGATTACAAATCCAATTCAAGTAGTTAGTAGCCTGTCCTACACTCCTTCGATGTATTTGCATGACTTGCACAAAGAATAAGGGCCAAAATCAAATAGGATTCCTGTTTTCTTGTCTACTGCTTCGGTTTATTTTTTGTATCACCATCATCATATACCACGCTGTTTTACTTTTGGTGTAGGCTGGTAGAATGGATAATCTTATTTTATGCTTTCACTAAAAATTGTAAATGTTAAATACTGTTTATTTTATCATACTGTTTTAGTGAAAGCTGTAAATAAACTACTGCTACTGCTATAAATCTAATTCAAAACTGCAAATGAAATCACCAAGATTTCACTTTGGGACTAGAACTATAGAAAACAAGGGTTGAAGGGACCTCACAAGGTCACGTCTAGTCCAACCCGTTCTGAACAGGACCAACCCCAACTACATCATCCCAGTCAAGGCTTTGTCTACCTGGGTTTTAAAAATCTCCAAGGATGGCGACTGCATCACTGCTCTGGGTCACCTGTTCCAGTGTTTTACTACCCTCCTCGTGAGAAAGTTCTTTGTCATATTTAACCTCAACTTCCCTTGCTGCAGCTTGAGCCCATTGTTTCTTGTTCTGTCATCTGCCCCCCATGGAGACCAGCCCAGCTCCATCCTCTTTGCAGCGCCCCTGCAGGGAGGTGAAGGCTGCTATTCAATCCCCCTCAGTCTTCTTTTCTCCAGACTAAATCTGCCCATTTCCTTCCTCCTCTCCTCATCGGTCCTGTCCCCCAGCCCACAACCATTTTTGTTGCCCTCCACTGGACTCTCTCCAATGTGTCCACATCCTTTCTACACTGGGGGACCCACAGCTGGACACAGGACTCCAGATGTGGCCTCCCCAGTGCTGAACTAGAGAGGAAGAACCACTGCCCTCCGTCTGCTGGCACCGCTCCTACCAGTGCAGCCCAGGATGCCGGTCGCCTTCTTGGCACCACGGGCGCACTGCTGGCTCCTGTTCAGCTTCTTGTCCACTGTCACCCCCAGGTCCTTTTCTGCAGAGCTGCTGCCCAGCCCGTCCGCCCCAGCCTGTACTGGGTCTACATGTGTAATGTGCATAAAGATTATCTAAACATTTTAATTTTGAATAAGTGATACAGCTATAATTTGTTTAACACCGAGGTAATATTAAGAGGGCCCAAACTGAATGTTCCCCTATCCCCTGGTGTCATTGTCAGTTTTGGTTGTCATAGAATAAATGACTGGCCTAGCCACAGGTATCATATACATGGTCCACAGGCTGCGTGTGCATCTGGGCCGTAAGCAGCCCTGCAGTCCGGATCCGGGTGGGGGCCTGCATAAATCTGACATGCCGGGTCAAACCTATTAACTAGGTATGACAGTCTCAATTCAGAGTAGCACTTAAGCCTTGTTATTCCACCCCTTGAATCCAGTAAAATAAAAAACAAGAAACAAAAAAGTCTGACTAGATAAAAGATTATTTAGAAAATAAATGTTTGACATTATAAACAAATTAAAAAATGTAATTCTCTCTGCAAAAAACAATCAAAATTATAAAGATCAGACGCAGCACAGTAAAATATCAATATTTAATATGTATTACAGAGCAGTCTGTATAGATTATTTTTGTTGTGCATCTAGGTAGTACTAAATCACCCATTTTCCCTACGTTTACTAGAAGCCAGACTGTAAAATATCACATTCTAATTTTCCTCAGTGATATGAAATCACAGATAGGTCTGTAAAATGCAATGCATGCTTTGGCTTAAATAAAAAGAACAATTTTGTAATGGTTTTACTCAAAAATGTCATAAATTAGAATGCAAACACTTAGGGAAACTATTCGAATGGATGGCAATCGTCTGCCGCCATCTTGAATCATAGAGAATGTCCATGAATTATTTATTCAAACCAGTTCCATTATGTTAGATTTAGCAGTGAATTAAAAAAAATCCTTATATTTTACAATATATTATTTATAGCAATTTGGAAGAAATTCCACTCTAAACAGGGATTCATTGTTAAACTACATTAAAAAAATCTCTCTTAATTTGTGTTTGAGATTTAAAAAAATTAATTTAAAAATTGTTGGATAACCTCATAGCAACTCAAGTACAAGCTTGCCATTTTCAAATATATAAATATTTTCAGATCCCATTAACAAAAAACAGGAGGGAACAGGGATGGTTACAGCGCTCACACGTCTGCGCAAAAGCATATATAAAGGTAATGTTATGTACATTTTATTTCAATAAAGACATAAGACAAACAGCGTAAAGATGCCCAGATGCCCTAAAGATAAATACATTTAAAAGATTCTCATTAAAATGAATCTGTATTTCTTTCCTGCAAGCAAAATACCTTTCTTTAAATACAAAAAAAATCAGTATTCTGAATTGCAAATGCTTTCACTTTTTTGCAGAAAATCTGCCATGATGATTTTTTTTTAATGAATAAGGATTTTCCACGAAACAGGCTTGCTCTACATGCTATTTTTTTAACAGTTCAGTGACACAATGTGCTAGCTACATACACAACAGATAATATAGTAAGAAAACACTCAACCTGATGAAAAGTTAAAATCTTCATTAATACACTGGAAAAAGTTGACATAACTCATGCCTTTTAAAATCAAAAATACAAAAATTAAATGTTTTCCTAAAAAGATTTTTCCTTATTTTAAGGACTCATTTGAAAATGAAGCTGCATGTAATTTGTACAATAAAATTGTACAAGTAAACAGGTAATATACATAAAAAATTAATTGACATACTTCTCAATTATCAGTTGTCCACCTTTAATTTCCAATACTGTACTTTCTTAACAAGCATACAAAATATCAAACTTCTCTTTAGAAAAAGTGCCGTTCTGTGACATCTTTTACACAAAAACAGTCCGAGCCTGTGGCATGTTAATGCAGTCGAGAGGCAAAACATCCTAACTTTTACAAATTATACCTTCCATAAAAAGCCTCCTGAAAAGGAGATTACACACCATTATAAAAATATCAACCTCTTGCGGTAGCTGCATTAGAGAACCAAGGCTTGAAGACTATTTCTATATAGCATAGAAAACCACTATGATAGCATATGAACTGCATGGGTGGCATGGGAGTGTGCTGTACCACAGGATCGTGCATAGTTACTGTCGGGTACCTACGCTGCTACACGGAGTTTGAAACTGATTGTAACGAGCAGTGTAGCAGAGGCACCGTCAGCCCATGCAAAACATCTTAAAATACTGAGCAACTGTGCAGAATACTTCATTCTTGGAGGAAAGTGAAGGCAGCGGTATTTGAAACTGCATCAAACCCAAACCAATTCTCCTTCAAGATTTGCATGCACAGTATGGTCTGAGGTATTCCTTGTCCATCAGCTGTGTGTGCCACTGCAAGGTATCGTCTTTCCAGAGTACATGCCATCACAATGGTTTAAATATTCTGAATATTAGTAATTTTTATATTTTTTCTTATCTAGCCAGTCTCTTGATTTTTGAAAAGATTTCAACTACAGTAGAATATTACAGAAACAAAATATAAATGCAGGTTTTTCTAAATGAAACTTACATGGACTAAAACTAGAGAATATTTTTAAACAAATATACAGTGTGCAGGCAGACAAAGCAGGGAAACCGCCATTCAATTGGATAATAAAAAAAAAAAACTAATAAAATTTGGCTATTTCCAGAAAAAACTATGAAGCGCCTCAACTAAAAGGAATGCATAATGAAATGCTAAATCTAATACAGGTCAAAAATGTAAAAAGGTTATAAACCTTAACAGGAAAATAAAACAACTTTTACTGGCCATTCCTGTTGAAATGAGAATCTTAAAGTAACAGAAAAGTGGCTACAAACCCACTTAGAGCACCAAACAGAGAGAAAACTAGAGTCCATTTTCAATCTCTGTTATATCATAAAATCCTGTGTTTCTACAGGTCAAACTGCTGGTGGCAGAAACAGAATTCTTTATAAACTGCAGATGTCCTGTACATAAAAAAAAATGTTGTTGGAGTCGCACTAGTTCTAAAGACTTTTCTGTTCTAGCCTACCTACTGTATTGTACTGTTATGTATTCGACCTCAGATATATAAAGTCTCTTTCTGTAACCCTTGATTACTGTTGGGCACCAAAGATAAGAAAAGCAAGACGGGGTACAAAAATGCAAAATTTCAACAGTAATGGCAATGTTTTTTGTTTTAGTCCAAAAGGGTCCTGCATTTTCTCCCCCTTCAGCAACTTGACAAAAGGCTTTAGTCTGGGGGTAGCAAGTCATGCAAGCGAAATCTGTCTCTGATGTGAGGTCGGACATCTTCATTCTGGAGAGGAGAATAAAGCGACAGGTTGTAACACAATGAGCTCACGTTACCATGCAGACTGTAAGTGGCCAATATGCAAAAAGGGGGGAGTATAAAATAGTAACACTTACACAGGGATTTATATTTTGAGTCTGACATTAATAAACTTTCGCCACAAATCTGTGAGGTAACTTATCCCCATTGCACAGAAGAGGAGACAGTCACGGACAGGCCCCGCAGACAGTCAGTGACAGAACTGGTATGAGAGCCTAAGTGAGTTAGCATCCCGGTCAGTTGGCATCTTAAATCACTTAGGCACTTGTGAAAATGTTACCTAGAATGCATTTGAAAAAAGGTGAATAAATGAAATACTCACCAGCTCTACAAGTTTCTCCAGAAAAGGAATCAATTTTAGGAGTTCATTGTCATTTTTATCCATGAACCAGCTCTCTATAGGAATTCCATTTGAAAGCTAAAGTAAAATTACAGATATGTTGTTCATTTTAATGGCTTAATTGCTTGAAAAAGATGACTGGAGCTCTGGCACTCTTTATGCAAAACAGAGCCTATCACTGCGCCCCGTACTCTCTGACGCGCAGGACACCATGCCCTGCCATACCTCGTTTTCAAAGGGCACAATGAGAAATACAAGCTCTCTCCCTGTAGGACCTAACTGACTAGCAGCAGGCATGGTTCTGCTCCCTGGGGATTCCTGCAGATTTTACTTCCAGTTTCACCAGTAAGTGGGAGAACCTGCTTTTACTGTGTTTCCCACAGCCAATGCGCACACTCATTTCCAGCAGCTGGTTTTTGGGGGAAAGATGCATGTTGTACATAGGAAAATATGGTATGCTTACTCTAAAATGTATTTTAAAATCTACTTGCAAATCATTTCCTTCAAGTTTATAAAGAAGGCTAGTCTAAATCTGCTGGACTGAAAAGCACAGAAGTATTCAGAAAAATCTACGTCCAAGCACTACATCTTCCTAAAACCACTGCCAACTGCAGCGACCCCAAGTCTAACCACTACTCTCCTTTTCCACGTCCATGAATGAGACACAAACATGATAAAAATCTGTATTTTGGCAATTGCTTACTGAATTTGAACCAAACTGAACAAAAATTATTCAAAACCAAATAGACTAGTCTAAAGAGCAACAGCTACCCTTCTCACTCACAATATTTAGGATCCAATCACACTACTTCTCATACTGTGGCTAGGTAAGGCTGGGTTAAAAGATAAACTACGAAGGAAATAAGTCTGTAGTTGTGCCCAGATCCAAAAGGGCACTTGGACATGGGACAGTTGAGTGCCTGAGTCCTCTATGCAAGGCATGGGGATTACTTTTGCATTTTGCATTACTAGTCACCGGATAAAAATATACCAACAATACTGGCAGCATGGGCTCTAACCCAAGGCTCTCAAGTAATCAACGAGTTGGGAAGTCATGCTTCCTTGTGTGTTCACTTTCCTGTTCCAGGAACCTTTCCTTCTTTAGGCGCAGGGGTACAGATCCACAGGACGGGTGATGAATGCATTCAGCCTCCCCGACAGCTTGGTGCTTAGGGCACTTTTCTAGGAGATCTAGGTTCATCCTCAGGCAGAATCGGGCCTAGGAACCAGAGCTCCCACCTTCCCGGTTAAGTACAGTACCCAGGAGACAGTTAGGTAACAGGGGGATGCCATATTTCTGAAAGCACAAAGCACAGCTGCTATGCTAGTGGCAGAACCCCATGCTGCTGGTGTGAGAGGTGCTCCCTAAGCGTGCCCACTGGATCAGGCCACACAGCAGACTTCAGCGCAGGGATACACATTGTGAATCCTAGAGATATCAGATACACAGCGAAACACTCAGTTCAGCCAAGCAGTAGTCTGGGTACGTGCAGTACCGGGACTTCAGGTGCTTAAGTAACTTCTCTGGGCAAAGCAGAGGTGCCTACAGATTTCCCCAGGAATTCGATCCCCTCTGTGCGCCTAAATGGCAGTTTCTAGCTGCACACCTAAGCATTGCTACTTGAACCAGGTATTCAAGTCGTCATAGATGACTGAGTTACCAGAGTCATAGAGCTGGAGGGAGCTCCAGAGATCATCTAGTCCAACACCCTGCCTGTCCCAGGGAACCTATCTGTGTCCAGGAACCGAACCCAAGTCTCCCACACAGCAAACGAGAACGCTGCCACCGGACCAGAGATATGAAATCCAGGGCTTCTCTCCGACAGCAGAGTTACGCATTTATTTGGAGTCCAGATCCCAATCCCTTTTGAAATCTGTGAAATTTCTTTCCTTCCACAAATGTTTGTCAGGATAAGTTGGATCAAGACCTTGATTCGTAACTCCCACTTACTTTGTGAATCTGAATCCTACTGACATCAGTTGTCAGCGGTAGGTCCCCTGAATTAAGGGTAAAAACACAGGCAGGACAAAACTGTCATCACTAGCTTCTGAACTAGCACTGAAAAGAGTTGAGAGAGATTGGCTGCCAACACCAGTTATATCTTGTATTACAGACAGGACGTCCGAGATTAATGCCTGCACATCTCCACATCTATGTAACGGTGACGTTCTGTGCGATTAGTCTAGGCACCAAATAGCATCCCGAAATCCTGGGGAATAACCTGAACATCTCTGCTATAAACATTTGAAAATGATGCATCTCATGTCAGCCAAAAGTTTGTGCAAAACCATTCTACTAACGCTGAAAGTTGTATTTTGTGAATTCAGCCCAGGACACGGATTAACAGACTGAAATTTCTACGGTTTTCTGGAACTAAATGATTAAGAAAAGCTAGAAAAACATTCACAATGTGGCAAATGGGACCAGGGCATTTTGCACATGTTTATACCTATTGTTTTCTTAATTTACAAGTTAAAGTAGCAGGTTTTGTTAATTTGACCATCTGTTTCTTCAGAGAAGGCTTTTCCCAAATATAAAAGGCTTGGCTACTGCAAAAAGCTTACCTGATAGGCAAAGGCTTGTGGTGAATTGTCTATTATGATAGTTTTTGAAAGATCTCTACCAAGAATATTTAAATCCTTTATGTAGTTTCCTTGTACACAAACACAATGCTCACGGAAAAGTCGATGCCTACGTTAAAGGGAAAAAAAAATTTTGTAAAGTTTTAAAATAATACTTTGCACAGAGAAAAGCAGATTTTGTTCAGTGTTGTGCAAATCAGTCTTTATTTTTCCTTCTTGCACACTTAGGTTTCCTTTAAAACAGCCCATTTTGTCAACAGGCGCTCGCTTTTGGGCTATTTTTACACTATCAAAACACTCAGCAGTTAGGCCAATCTTACAAAACTTTCTCTTGGAGTCGTAGTAATACTTGGATGTGTTCATCTGAGAACGTAATGCTTAAAATGTTAAAAAGGGGTCAAAACAATTCTTTTCCCACAGCTAGGAAAGCTATGCTCAGATGCAGCATCTGGTTGTCAGGAGGCTCCTACTTTTTACTACTTTTCCATCTGGGTTCACAGAGGCACACACGGAGCTCAGTGACTTCCCAAAGTCCGTGGTTAGCCCTCACCGGCAGCTCCAGGCGCCCGGTTCTGTGCGCTAGCCGGCACAGCATGCCGCTCCCCTCGCACGTACAAGCCAGAACAGAAGGAATGCTAAATGGATGTTACCTGCGTTGCCAATTAACCTATTTTAAGTATTACAGCTTCAGAAAAAAGCCACAAGGCCAAATTATCCCATCAGCTGCCTTTTTTCCAATTAACCTGCTTCCCTTTAATATATTATAGAGAGAGAGTGTATAAAAAGAAGAAACATTTGGATAGAATAAAATTATTCAGTTTGATTAAAACAATATTAAAATACAGCCAAAGCTTCATTAGCATGTCAGCTAGAGCGTGAATTGATTTTTCCCAGCAGAAGTCACGCTAAAATGATGTTACAACCTAAATGGATCTGAGTTTTAAATGTTCTCATGGAGATGCAGATACTCCGAGGGCGTTTCAAAGGATGTAAGAAATTGATTCTTAAGTAAACTTTTATAAAGCTGCACGTTTCATTGTGAAATTGTTTAAAGGTTTCATGTCACAAAGGGGCAGCGTTTTTGCTGCTGCTTTGGAGGAAAATAAACGGATGGCTCAGGGACAACTGATTTTATATTTAGATTCTGAGTCGTGTGTGGCGTGCCCAATACATTTATCTTTAGGATAATATCAAAACGAATCATGCCTTCGTATCAGCTTTTTGGTGGCACACAAATCATAAGTGAATTCATGAATCACGTGAATCCACTTACAGGCTCTTAGAATACAGGCCGGCTGCACCCCCATGTTATTATATCTACCCTGTTCCACAAACAAGCCTTACACATATGCTCCTGACTCATAAATATTTGAGCTAGAGAAGACCGATGTTAGGAGTGCACTATTATTCTTGTTTTGTATACATGCAAGTATCTTTTTGTGCACGCATCTCCTGTGTCTGCAGTTACAGCAGACACCAACAGATATATTCACACAATTGTGCATTCCTAACTTGGAAACACTGGTCTGTGCTGTCAGCTTTCCTCTGCCTTGACAGTACGGCACTGTTCCTTGCAGAGTTTAAGGTCTCCTCTATGAGGATGAACAAATATTTCTATTAGTTTGACAAAAACACATGCCAGAGAAGTGTTTAAAATGGTGTTTCTGTCCCATTAATTCACTGAAAGATTACATAAGTCATTAAAAGTGAGTAACCACATCGTCTCCTACAGGTCTGTGGAAAAGATTGCACCGACATTTATCATCCCTGCATACAGTACGCACATTAAGATTCTTAGAGACTTTCATCAAAACAAACTTAAACGTTGATTACAAACGATAGGCACATGCATCTGAAAGCATCTGTTTATGTTTCCTGAACAAATCTAGGGCCGCATCCAGCCGAGTGCGGCCGTGCGGTTTGTGGCACCAGAGATCAGTCTGCGGTGCCACACACCGCACATCCAGGCATTCCCCGGGCGGCTACCTTGCTGGCCCCAGCCCCCTGCCCCCGGCATGTCCGAGTGCGTATGGCACGGGCACTCCCTGGGGACACGCAGCAGGCACTCAGGTGTGCTGAAGAAACAAACATACACGCTCGTCTGGATGCGGCCTAAGGGATTATTTTTACAAATGATAACTGAAGGAGAAGGTGGGCACTGGCAAGGTGAATACCGTCGTAGTGGATCTCCATGGAAAGACCTTTTTAAAAAGGTAAGAGGAATAGCTCTAGATTCAATATGAAATATAAACTGCTTAGCCTAAATATAGATAGTTCCAATAGTTTTTAATCAAGTTTACCTGACCAGTTGCTTTTTAGGGTCAAGTATGTTCAATAACTTGTCTGCATATACCTTCTTAGAAGCAGTAAAAAGAATGATCTATAAATTAAAGAAGAAAGTAATTATTTTTCAAGTTATAAATATGTGTGTATATAATACAAGAAGAAATTTAAGGGAGATATCTAAGTATCGTTACCTCATAAATCTGAGACATACGTTCCAGAAATTCTCTGAAGAATGGCCTTAACCGCACGTAAACCTAAAGCAAAGATGGACTTAAATAAATATTTAAAGGTTCAAAATATGCAACGGTTCAGAAAGGACAGTTTAACTAAGACAGTCTGCACAGATTATTAAATAACATGTTCATTCTGAATACCATGAATAATGAGGACAGAGTAATAGTTGAGTTATGATGAATATTTAAAATATTTTGCAAGTGACATGAGTAACGTCTCTATATGTAAAATGGTAACGTCCTCTTGTAACTGATTTCACTGGAAAACAGACAGAAAGCTCTTAAATTAAAAAATGGGAACCAGATCATTTTTTAACTAAACACTGAATTTTTCAATTTTGATCCAACTAATCTACCGCAGGTTGCACCAGTCCGGCTGCCCCATCCAGTTACAAGCTAGTGTCTGGCTCCATGTTGCACTTGTTCTGTAGGGATCAGAAGGAGGGAAGGAAGTGGCCTGGCCATCTGCCGAAATGCCATTAATCCAGGTGTCACTGGCTGACAAAGACCCATATGCATTCTGAAATAAGAACAGGGGTCAAACTGGAAGAGCTGCTCTCCCTGCCATCTCACTGACACAGACCACCATTTGAAAGAGAGAAACGATATCCACAGGATCCAACTGAAACCTAAGAAGAAATGTATAGTTTGAGGTTTAAGAGTCTGCAGTTTATCTCAGAACACAGGCAAAAAAAGATCTCACTGATGTTAATACCCATTATAACCTCAAGTGCAGCATCTTGATCCCTGAAGATCTAGAATTTAATCCAGAGAAGAGACTCCTAGACACATGGCAGCATTTCAGAGAGGTCCTATACACACCACTGACCTTGTGATGTTGGAGTTTCAGTGGAAAAAGGAAGGCTGGCCTACAGATGAGTAGGTGTGAAGACCAGACCCCAGGTCACTGAGGCCAACAACAGGTTAGAAGGATGATCACATCCTCCGCTTACCTTCTTTATCAACTGACCTAGCTGTGTGCAAAGTCATTCTCGTTCACGGAAGGGTGTTACTTGAAATAGATTTAATTAAAACACTACAAAAAAGCAATCTGGGAATTCTTTATTTTGGTTGACTAAATTTAATTTAATTAACAACCAATCAGGAACAGATTAAGTTAAAACTTAGTACTGTACTTTACTTTTAAACTGAGGCAAAAGTGTCCACCCAGAGGTTTGCACTGATTCAACTAAACTTGTGGAGTTCACGATCAGACAAAGCCTGAACAATCACAAGGAAGGAGGACGGACACTCAGTATTCTCGACAGCACACTGCGGCAGCTCCCAGTCCTCTAATGGAAGCATACATTTCTTGGCAACCGAAGACTTAAACTTGAGTAAAAAAACTTAGCCTTGGTTTTGTTATTTAAAGTCTTGTAATTCTTACCATGCCTAGATGGAGTTAGTTGTCTTGGACAGCTACAATTCCTTGTTTATCCAGCTGATGTCTACTTTAACTGCAGGCGAGAAAAGGGAGCTCTCGCTAGTTCTGTCTCTCCAGGTTTGCACGGTGACACCAGTCACTAGGTAGCCATTGGCCCAGGTAGCTATGTGTGTTCAGAGATCAGGAGTGAAATGTGTACAAGCCTGTCGCGTCTCGAGTAGGGCCACTGTCTCCAGGAGAGGATATGTTTGACTATACAGATGCTACCCATTACCTTTTTCATTCTGGCAGACCCATCTCTGAGATGCTTCAAGTTGGCTTTGAAGCTCGATTCCGGGAGCTTGCTGCCTGTGCTCGGTAGGTTTCTGCACTGGAGCTAGCCAAGACACCACTGAAAAGCCAACTGTCGAACACGCAGTTGACAAGTATGTCTTCTTACTACAGGTCACCTGGCATCACTAGACTCTTTGTGAAAAGCATAACGTGACAGGTACTGAACACGTCTTCCACAAGACACGTGCTCCTTCGTCTTTACTTTTGTAGCTGCACAGTTCACAGCCTGCATGCAGTGAGGTATTAAGTGGCACTCAAGTCACCTGTTGCTACCGACAGATTTAAACATATTTATTTTGAATCGTTTATCTTCAATGGGACCGTTCAACCAGTAAAGCTGGCATCTTTCTGAGTGTGAAACCTAGAGTTTGTTGGGAAGGCAGTTCCTGAGCATCATTTATACTATTAATTATACATGTTTGAATTGTTTTTTCCACTAAGATCTGCATGACCTCTGTTGTCTAACCGTTCCTCTCAGAAGGAAAGTGGTGTGCACTACAAGGGGATTTTCTTTGTGGTTGCCTCAAGCAGGGGTGTCTGGGCTGAATCCAGCCTGTGGAGTAGCGTGATCTGGCTCATGGCTCAGACCAGCCGTGCACTGTCTATGGCATGAGGAGCCGGTCTTGTGGGCTGGACCAGATGCTGTGGCAAGAGGGGTGATCCAGTAGGATGCCACATGCAGCACGTGTCCTGCGCTGGCCCTGCTCTGGGTCTTGAGCTGCCGGTGGCATGTGGGCTACACCCAGCACCACGGGCACTGCTCATGACCTGGGGATTGGCACAGGCGTGTGCTGCGTGTGGGGCCAGATGAGTCTGACACCTCTGGCCCAAAGGATTAGTCCTTCCTAGGTAAATACTCATTTTGCTGGGACTTTCATCATGATTTCTTACAATCAAAAGCTGATAAGGGAAGTTGTTAATGATACCCATAAGCTGTTAACAACGAAGGGACAGGAATGGCACTGTCTGGATCTAAGGCTTCTTTGTGGGCCTTGGCTTCAAGTCGTAGCCAGCAGCAAGCCTTTTCTCCGTAGTAGAGACAGCTTATGTATTACTTCAGATAATGCAGTCACCATCTCAGGCCCTCAGCTACACAACTCTCCTGGCAAACCTGCAACGCATCTGCCAATGGTCCAGGAGTGCCTACCAAGAAGAACACGATCTCCAGTTGAATATACAACAATGCCCATGCCTGCACTAGAAGCCAGCCATGACAAGCAAGAAACTTCATTAATTACTGATCTAGTAAAACAAAGGTTGTATAGTTCTACACACACATTTCTAGCTTAGTTGCTCCTCTTTCACTTATCCTAAAAATGGTAAGCAATACATTACAGGGGTGTTTTGTTTATATGAGACCCAAGAGTTTTAAAAGAAGGGCATTCAGCTAAACGTACAGAAAATTCAAATGGCATGAAAATGCTGCCAGAGCACCCCAAACAACCCTAATTCTGCTCTATGGCGATTTCAATGACCATATCATTACATTTATGATTAAGGCTTTCTAGTGATTGTGAACCCAGATTAAGCAGATTAAAACATATTGTAATTTTCTCCAGTCTACTGTCAGGTAAGTGTTTAGGTTGTCTGGGTGACTCAAGTATTCATTTCCATGCTTTCATGGCTTTAGATTTCTTTTAATTGTCAACTTGCTTGGATTTGAGATAACTGCAACATCCTTATGTGTTACCACAAAGTTACTCCTATACGTACTCTTAACTTTATCTTAATATTAACAGAGTTTCATAGATTCATAGTTGTAGGGTCAGAAGGCACCTTGACAGATCATCAAGTCCAACCCCTGCCATGGCAGGAAAAAATACTGGTGTAAAAGGCAGATTTTATACAAGTATTCTCCTGGTTTATTCGATTCAAGTTTCACGTATGAACACTGAACAAGAAATCCAAAGAGAAGGTTAGCAACTGCTGTTTCTAACAAGTTTTGGTCAGAGTCACTGATGTTTTGCTACTGCTGTGCACTACTCTGGTACAGGATAAAGTGGTCGCAGCATAAGGGCCAGTTGAGATGATTTTGTCTGAAACTCCTATCAGAACAGAGCAAAAAAGATGGATTGCACAGTCTAGTCTCTCCTTTTCCGTGTCTTACACCTGCCCCTACCTTTTGTACCCCCATGATATCCTTCTATACACAGCCCATAGTTCTCCTCCTCCCTGCCTTTTCCATGCTCCTGCTAACATCTCAGGTTCTCCCTCTTTCCTGCTTCAAGATTCCCAAAACACAGAAACGTGTGTGTACATTTGCTTTCCCATCGCACCACCTTCAGCCTCTTTCCATACCACCTCCTTTCTCTGTGTATGCACGCACGCGTGCGCGCACACACACACACAATCTAGTTTCCCCTTTGACTCCTGCCCTCTCTGAGGTCTGATGTAACAGCTGAGTTTGAGAAGGAAACGTTTATGGCTGAAAGTAATCTCTGCCATTGTTTTTCATTAGTGTATTTGTTAACAGAGACTGGTGCGTGACATCCTCTACTTTAGAGAGGCTCAGATGAATCACACGCTTTCAAAACAGCCACTGTGCTCAATTTAAATGCTCTTTCAAAATGGCCATCGCCTCCAAATGCTCCATCAAAGTGCACCGAGGGGTTGTGCGTGAGAAGAGAACCGGCAGTCTCAGTGAGAACAACGGCAGAAGGCAGCAATTTTGAAAGAGAGCTACTTTGCATGGAAGTCTTTGCTGTAGAATATTATTCTTCAATCTTTGTGTGGTCTGTCAAGAAAGCAGAAAAAATACCACAAGTCCTAAAAAAAAAAGGCTGACCTGTAACATACGCACAAGGTTGCAATGAGTTTCAACTACACCGGAAGTATGAAGAGTCTATGTTAACCCATTACTTAGATAATTATGGAAAAAATGTTTCTGTGAAAAAGAGCAGCGTAGCGACTTTGTACTCCTCCAGCTAGAGCCATAACTTACGATTCATGAGCAGACCAAATTTTGAACAATTTATATTAGAAGTTTTCAAACCAAATGTCAGACTTGATACTCTTGGTTAAGGGAAAAGGCTATATTCAAATGAAACTGAAAATGTCATCAAATGATTGATTTCATAAGATCATAGAAAGAAGGACCGAAAGGGACCTGTAAGGTCATCAAGTCTAGTCCCTGCCACGGGCAAGGTCACTGGCTCAAACGAGCTCAACAAGGCGCTTGTCCAGCCTCCTCTTGAACACCGCCAGCGATGGCGACTGCCCCGCCTCTGCTGGGAGTGTATTCCAGATTTTGGTTACCCATACGGAAAAGAAGTTTTCCATATGTCTAGTCTAAACTTTTTCTCAAACTTGGAAAAAAGCATGTATGAAACATCTATTTTACCTTGCAAAACCATTTGAAACAAATCACCCTAAAGAAAATAAATCAACTGAAAAAGCTTACGGAACTCAAGAAAATATTTTATGGGGACTTACAGAACAAATACGCTACATTTTTTGAGATGCAAGTACTCTTTTACAAAACTCCAAACGGAAAAAGGATGGAAAGAGCAGACATTGTGAAATGCCAATATCCAGTACATTTTAAGTGTATACAGAAAAAAGAGACTATTACCTAGTTATTGTTACATCCTTAACATTTCTCTTTAAAGAACAGGATGTGCTTTTAATAAGCTAATGGAGCCAGTAATGGCAAAAAAGGAACTAATATCATGTCTTTTTCCTATATCTAAGTCATGTAACTGTGTAAATCCACTTACCCCACCAAAATACTTTACAATCCTCCCACAAAGCCTTCCTGTCATTTGTGTTAATAGAAAAAGCAAAGATAGCAACAAAACAGCAACAGTTATGTGCGCGCAAGATTTGCAGAAAACTGGTAAGGACATGGATTTCAGTAAAAAAAAAATTGTAGAGAGTTATTACAAATAACAAGAGTAAGAGAAAATATCCTGCAAGTTCGTAAATACTGGAACCTGTCCTGAATAAAATTCTATAATTAGCTAGCACACAGAGCAAACCACTTACTCTCGTCTTCATTTCCATATTTGTATCTATTTAGTTACCTGGAAAACAGACCGTGACAAACATACGTAGCAGAAACCTGGCTATATACAGGGCTAGATTTGTCCTATCGATGCAGTCAGGTTAAATACCAATAACAGCATCTAGTGTCAGCTGAACTTCAGATGAATATTTCCTACTGAAAGAAATCGCGTTTGCGCTGAAGTTTGGTAAGGAAATGCTGAAAGCGGCAGCCCAATGGACATCAGCAGCCCTGGACTTGCAAGGTAAATAACCTGGACTCATCTCAGGTTTGACACCACCAGTGACAGAAACAGACGGGTCCTAATTCACGGGGGAGTCCACGGAGACAAGTGAAGATCGACCTCTCTGCCTCCTGACCTCTTAGTGGATGCCCATCATAGACAAAGACTGAGACAACTGACTGAAAGGCTCCTGATTTTGCTGCTCTTTTAGAGGAGCTGACAGGCAAGACTTTCACCAGAAAGGGAAGCAAGATATTGCCTCTTCCTTACTACCTAGTTGGTCTAGAAAAGATAATTGCCTCTTCCTCAAGAATTCTGGATGCCAGGTACCTCTGCCGCACCCAAGGAACCTTGTCTGCCTGTGTCCTTAGACAACCCAAACCCAGGTACCTCGGCCACACTTCAAAGAGTATGGATGTAGCCCATTTCTGTTTGGCTAAAGTGGGATGAAATATGTGAAATACTATCTTTTGATCAGCTATTATCAACTAGTTCTTTTAGATCTTCCAAGAGTCACAAAGGCCAGAGTACTGATAGAAACAGAAAGATCATCAAGAAAACTGTTGAGCACAGGAACAGAGTGAAACCCTGCCTTTTGATGGAGGCATCCTCTGGATGGGTGGCTCTGTGGCAACCAAAACTTACTGCTGTTAACCAGGTTACAAGATCAATGCCCCCACAGGCTTGTGCTAAAGATTTACCCCGTTTACTCCTGTTCTCCAGATGGATGCACTGTAGCATTCAACACAGTTTTTTTTAAGATCACTTCATTTAACATTTCTACTCAAAACACCTCAATGAACACAGCCAACTCCAACTAAAGAAATACCTAACATGAGTACTCAGGAAACTTAAACTAAGAAAACATTTTGCAAACCTACCAACCCTCTCAACACCTGTGTGAAGTAGGGTAGTATTAATATCGCCATTCTCCAGATGCAGATACAAAGAGTCTCTGCCAGACCAGGAATTATAAGGTAGACATTTTCTAAGCACTGTTCTGCGCTCAAACCACTGAACAACTCTTTTTGTCTGTGAATGTTGAGGTGCAAACATGCATTTAAAACGTACTGCTTTTAGAGATATTTATTTAAAACAGCCCTTTGTTACTTACAATTACTGACATGACCATGGGCCGAACGGAGCCACCCGGCTGGGAAGCATATTACTCCAGATGTCAGTGGAACTCTAGGCACATTTAAGATCAGACACCTAGGACGCGTCCATACAAGTGAGAACATACCTTCCCCGGGGAGAACCAGCTGTGGCACGTTTGTGCTGTTGCTAGTTGTCCCTGGGAACTCCCCTGCGCGTGCTCTGGCATGTGGCAAGTTGCCCCAGGTGGGGTAGGGGAGGCTTGGGGCCAGCATCCTTACCTGGGTCCTGGGGGCCTCCCGGGGCTTCAGCAGCGGTGATCCAGGCGCACAAGCCTGGCCAGCAGTGAAGCATGGCTCTGGCTGGCCAGGCTAAGATTTCAGGCAGCATATGCTGCAACCACATGCATCACACCGCCTTTTTCTGGTGCAGGTTTTTTTGGTACCAGGATCTCCCAGTGTCAAGAAAACCCACCATGCTGCAAATTAGCAATGCGATGAACACCTGCACGTGTGGGGCGTGCAGCTGGCGGTGCCACAAACAAAACTGCAGCACCGCAAACTGCACGTGCACACTCGTCTGGAGGCTCCTGTAGAGTCTAAGCAAATTAGTTCCTTGCTGTTGTAGCTCATGGTGGCAGCCAGTTCTGGAATATCCTTCCAAGTGTGATGTTTGTGCACCTGCCCCTACAACTACTGCAAAAATACTGGTTCCTGGCCTTCCAGTGCCCAGGGACATTGTAACGGTATGGAATTGTCTCTAGACTTATTATTCAGCTCGGATATGAGAGAATGGAGTCATTCTGTAGCAGAAGCAACACCAAGTCAGGCTTGATTCATAGAAGAAATTGTGAGAATATTTTGATTAATCGTTTCACAGTATTTCTGGAAGAGTTTAATGGAGGGTGTTGGATGTTCAGAGACCAAAAGAAAAACATTCTGACAACCTGAGGTATTATATTGTGCTGTAGTTGACAAAATACACGTGTAATAAATCTGCATTCTCCTACTTTGCTCACTTTGTGTCTACTTCCTACTTGCCAGCAGGAGGAGATACTAGGGAAAGCCTAGCCAACACAACGAGGGAGTCTATAGATGAAAGTCAGATAAATCCTATCCCAACAAGATGACCAAATTGAGAACTGGAAGAAAGGCTTTCCAAAAGCAGATGAAATAACTACTGTCTATACTGAAGACCCAACACAGTATGTAACAGTCAGCTTCCGTTCAGTGGTTGTCTGAAGAGTATAACATTTTTTTATTCACAGCCTTAGTTAATTAAATATTTTCTGGTTGGAGCTAAACCCCTGACAGCTTACATCTTCTGCTTACTGTCTGTGACCTCAGACACAGGGGGTTGGACTGAGGTCCCATCCAGCCCTACTTTTCTGTAAGAGGTGGATGTTTCTGACTTGCCAGGTCAAATGTGTAAGCAGCTCAATAACAAAAAGATATCCAGAAAACCTGAAGGACAAATTTGAGGTAGACACTGCCTGTCCTTTTCAAATCTATCTTCTGAAGCTATCGTTCTAGACTTAGGAAACAACTGATATAAAGTAAATCCTGGGTTATGAAACTGCATCACCACTTTATTGGATAAAAAAGAGGTACAATGTTGTTACATTCAGAAACCTTGTAATACAGCCTTACATTGATTTCAACTGCCTTTGAACCAGATCCTAGTTGCCAAACAGCTATTCTCAGTTAAACATACCACCAGAAGACCGTGGCTATAGCTAGGAAATAACCACATCTGATTAAGATCCCCTGAGAGAGGGGAGGAAGAAAATAGGTTTTAATAATCTATTTGCTTCTAACATTAATGGCAAGAACCTCTAAAGAATTAACTCGAAGGTTCCTTCCCCGCTCATCCAGGAGGAAACTGAGCTTGTCAGTCACCAAATAGAAGATAAGAAACCCATTTAAAAAAAATCAGCTTCAAAGTTTCAAGGGTTTTTATATGCAACAATGAAGAAAAACAGTTTTAAAATTAGGAAAAATACCTGGACAAGTGTCCTTTTAAGGTGTCTGATGACTGGCTCATTCTCCAAAGATACTACAGAGGGGTCCAATATCGTGCGAACTACATGGAGGGGAAGCTGTTGCTACTCCCAGGTACATCACACAAAAGGACCTGAGAACAACAGCCTGGGTCAGTGCAGCATCTTTGGCAGTTGCTGGAACAGATCTCCTTCCCATGCTTGCTCCTCTACCGTATGTCAACGTAAAACATTTAAAGCTAACAATACTTCCTGAAGCAGGACAAATGGCAATCTGGCAGTCTCCACAAGATAATCAAGTCACTCTAGTCACCAAGCAGAATCTAGCTGGCCCTGAAGTGGTAGAACCATTCTAGGCAAAGGACGTAGCAAGGCTAACTACTCAACCAGAAAATGGCTAACGTCAGGCTCTGACAATCAGCCTTTTTCACTGTAAGAAATGATCAACCAACATAGACTGGCTGCCCCAAGCAGGGAAGAAAGTTAAGAGTTTGTGGCCATCTGTTACCTGGGAAATGACAGTGCCTAAAACTTCCAATGTTCCTGCCTCCACCTGCTGGTAAGGAGAAAGTCTGCAATAGAAGACTGCTGCGAAAAGGGATATTTACTGTATAAATGATTAAGGAGATTGTTATTCCTAATCAACATTACCATGTAGACAATATTCCACTTCTAACGCACCGTGACTTGCCTTTTAAAATTTCAAAACTGCAGCATACAGCCCAGAAAGCTGTTTAAAGATGCCAAACAATGTTTCTCTCTTTAGACAAGAACATAAGTATGCATCGTAACTGTTCAGTTATTCAAAAAAAAAGCACACGCACAGCTTACATATGTCTAATTACCTGGTAAATGACATCTTGAAAAAGAACTGGAAAAGTGAGTGCAGCATCTTCTAGCTCATTCAGACTACAGTGCACTAATGTTTCATCCTAGAAAAGATAAAAAAGATGATGATGCTAACATGAAAAGTTTTGGTGATAATTGTTTGCCTCTTTATGTTTTTTGAAGGGCAAAATACACTAATATTTGGCAAACCGAATTCTGAATGTAGCACGTTACAGAATTCATTTCAGTTGTCATTGGAGCTATTGCACAGACAGGAGGAATCCCAAGAGATGACTACAACCCTCTCATTCAATTCATGCCTGTTCCTCTCAGTCAAGTCGCACGATTGACAGGGGTCATCGATAACGTCAGAATCACAACTTTCATTGGGTAGATAGCATCATATTACTTTCCCTAAAGTTCTTTCTTACTTTCTTCCATTTGTTAAAAGACTTGAATTTCGATATGTGATTTAAACATGGATATACATGATGACTGAATTATCCAATTATACCACCTAACTGTATCAAAATGAGCTAATACCTGGAAGTTCCTGGCTAGAGGGTCTTGGCCCTCTGCTCAGGGTCAGACTGACTGCCACATTTGGGGTCAGGAAGGAAGTTTACCCCATGGCTGGATTAGCAGAGCTTGTGGCAGATTTTGCCTTCTTCAGGTGGTAGGGGGCATGGCCCTTTTCTTTGGATCTACTGAGTATATTTTAACAACGCTTGCAGCAGTAAGGCTAATCCTGTAGTTGGTTAGGCTGCTATGCCTTGCAGCTGGGTGACAGGGTGGACGGTGTAGTTTTAGGACTAGGTTAGCCAAGGCTTTGTATGAGATGGTTTGGATAGGGATGATCCTGCCGCAGCAGGGGGCTAGGCTACAGGACCTCCACAGGGTGCTTCCAGCCCTATCTGTCTATGATTTTACAACTGAGAGAGAGAAAAAAACAAATAATTCTAGAGAACATGCTTCATAAACATCTTTAAATGGATTTTTTGTATTGCTGATAAGAAGAGTCCTCTATGAATTAAATGACACGCACTGAGACAGTCTCTATCAGTACTTGCTCAAGAACAGGTGATACTGAATTTTCCCCACAAATCCTGACAAAGGCTCCCTAGAGAGTCAGCTAACACTCTGCTCAAAAAGATTAAAGTTTCAATGACTGGGGGGGGGTTTTGAAATAAAAACAATGAATCATGCACCAAATGCAGTAAAATCTTATTTCTGTGATTCAGAGATAGTTTCTTAGCACCTTCAACTTCTTTTTTTCCAACCTGGTCTATTTTTAAATTTGTAAAACCTCTGCAAATACTCTGTAAATCCTATAACCCACCAGATCTCTTTTTACTTATGCAAATACTGCCTTTTATGTTTAAAAATATATTTACCAAGTCTAGAACTAAAGAGAATTCTGGTGTGCTTCTTGTCTTCAGTGGAAGAGCTGGCTTCCTATTGAGTTGTTCTTCTGTTAGTGGTGGAACGTGTTTGATGAAATAATACCTGAAAAGGAAAAGACCGTGTTGTAGAACTACGTTCACATTACTCTAACTGGGAGTTTAGTACGACAACAAGAGTCGTAAGGACAAACATAAGAAATCCGTCATTTAAAGTGAACAAATAAACGGTAAGTGTACTATTAGTTTTAAAGTTAGCCCATTTAACCCCCCCCACATCACAAATAAGCTCTGTCGTTAAAAACGAACCAGCTAATGATTTTTAATCTAGTGCTCAAAATTATACCTAATGTTTCACTACAGATATGAATACTTACGGATCAAAGACTTCCCAGTCTTCTTCATAGGTGGCTTCTGCATGAGCTGATGAATAACCACTGTCTGGAGATACTGGTGCTAAAATTCAATTAAAATAACCAACCAAAAAAAATAAAACAAAAAACCACAAGAGCTAGTCTTATTAGTGCATGGTTTTAAAAGGTGAACAAATTGTACTTGATACATTTATGCTTTGCTTCTCTTCCCCCCTCACTTTCTTTGGGTGAGATTCACCTCCAATGCAAGTAGCCCACATAAGCTTTTGCGTTACTTAAAACACCATTATTTTGAGGATTTAAGTAAGACGCACAACAGGACATAAACTTGTACTGGCCTTCTGTATTGTAGTAGATCTCATCTTTTAAAAGCTAAAAATTAACTGTCCAAAACCAAGGTGGATTTCTCTTGTAGAAAAATGTGTGGATTTTCTCTTTGGAAATGATGGTGATAATTATGTAAACATCCAGCATCTATATTGCTACGATGTGATACTTTCTTTGGTGACAGCGATCAAAGGACTGGGAGCTTCTCTTTGACAACAGGCAGTTGAACAGTTTTTCTTTTAATTTCATTTTTCACTAAGAGGTAAAATCTGGACCCCTTCAGTCACAAGATTCATCTGACTTGGGCTTTCTATGGAAGTCAGAGTTACATCAGGAATGGATCTGGCCTAGAAAGTTAAGATTTCATCCTGGTGACTAACAAGGGAGTGTCCCCAGTGCCTCATGCTCACAGAAATCATGATGCAAGTAAATACTTTTGCATGCTCCGTTAGACAAAGGGCACGGGCAATATTCTGTATGAAACACAGGTTTCTAACTGAACATTTAGCATGGGTATCTCAGGAAAATTCACATTCCCTACCTGTCAGTGGTGGTAGATCACGATCGCTTGTTTCCTCTACTTCTTCTAAACCATTGTTGATAGTAGATCTGACTTGCACTGCTTGGCTAGTGTAAGCTGCTCCATTGGTCGACGTTGCAGTACTTGTAGTGATTTCATCCACCTGTTCCATATCAAGCTGTTTGACTATCTCTTCAGCTTCAACAGCTTGCCCGGGGGAATCTGATCCTGATGTTCCTGAAATTAAGGTTTGGTACTCATTGCCATTACCCAACAAAGTATTAGTATTCACTGACAGATGCAAGAAAAAATGGAACGACTGAAGATGGCCCTATTAATTCAAGCTACTGAAATACAAACCAAAAATAGAGAAAGAGACAAACTCATTTTAGATCGTAGCAGGTTAAAGAACTTGATGGCAAACGAATTTTTAGGCTACATAACTCAAAGTAAAATACTAGACATTCATGACTAGGAAACAACTATTTCAATGCATCTAAGCATTGTTCCTCTTATACTGCTAAAGTAACTCTTTAAAGGGCTGGGTACGGTTTTCCTTCTATCAGCTGTAACCTATGCTTGGTTAGTCAACATGAAGGCTCTCCTGACAACCTTTAAAAATATTAAATAGCAATCATACTAAGATATTATCTTATTAATATAATAAGCAGCTATAATTGGATCACTTCAGATAATAATTACCATTTTTATTTGCTGGTGAGAAAAAATTGAAAACAGGAGAAAATATGGTCCCCAGTAACGTAGTCCGTGGGGGACTGCCAGTGGCAGGATTATCTTCTAATTTTCCATTCTGCTTTACATGTTGGTTTGTCACTTCATAACTTCCAGCTTCTGTAGATGAAAATAAAAGACAGAAAATGGCACTGAAATGATTTTGTTGCTCGTGTCTACATTCTTCTGCTGTTGCCATTTCCATTGAATAAAAGCCACAGTGAACTTGCCTCCCTCTTAATCAAGAGTCATATAAGATAGTGTGAGGATTTTTTTTAACAAAAGCATTATCACTTGCTAAAATCACTATCTCAGCATAAAAATAAAAAGTTAGCAAGTCCCAGTTACCGTAAAAAAGATTATAAATGAATGATGTGTACAAGTTTAAATACTTCAAACATTTTGGGCTCTACCCTGAAAGGCTGAGTTCCCTAAAACCATTGATTCTAGGGTCAGCAGGAATCCACTAGTTCCCAACATCTCTTACTTAGCTATTCCTTATGTCATTTTTATTCTAAAAAAAATTAATGCTAGAATTAGTCTTCATAATCGCAGATGACAAGAGGCATGGAATTTAATTAAACATCTCTGTTTTAAATGAGGCTTTTTATGAATGTGCCTATCTCCTCATACGCATCCCTCATCTGAAAAATGCCGTCTCATAAGTGGTCTGGATGAATTCCAAAATGTGCAATTCTGCCGAAGAAAAAAGGCTCCTGGCACTGTGTCATCCAGTCCGTGGGGAGCTCCGTGGCCCTGGATGCTAGATTGGGTGCACAGGCTGGAGCTGGGCCCTGGAGCCAGATCCTGGCAGACTGGACCAGGCGGAGGTGGTGCTGGGCCCCATCCTGGCGTGTGGGACTGGACAAGGACAGCACAGGCCCCCTGAAGCCCCATACTGGCAGGCAGAGGTGGCGCAAGGCCCAAGCCTGGTGTGCGGTGTCCAATCTGACCCACAGACTGGCCCTGCACCCCTTATCTGGGCTGTGGGGCCCAAAGGTTGAGCACCATGGCCATACAGGAACTGGAGTCGCATGGTTTCTGCTGTAGGTACATGCATCTTGTACATATGAGCTCGGGGTCTTTTGGTCAACGGTACCTGTTGGGGGCTATGCGCATGCACTGTACGCCCTCGTGCTCCCTAAAGTAAAGGGCTGTACATGGTGAAAAACCCCTACATGACTCAGTTCCTTCACTAGTGCCAAACATCCAAGCAAGGATTTGAACAGTGAGAACGTGCGTGTCTGTGCACTGGGGGAGATGGAGGTGCTCCACATGCACAAAGACACGTTGAAAAACTTCAGTCAGAGAAAGACAGGAAAACCTTTCTTCTTCTTCAGTGTTTAACCACCATGAGTGAGTGCTTAGCACCTACCTTTCACAGAGATGAGACAGGACTCTTAGCTCTCAGCCACAGGACAGCCCCACAAAACTGAGCATGGGACCTGACACTGATCTGGATTAGTGGTTGGTCGACATCTGGACCGACCTCCCAGATGCTACCCTAGTGTCTTAGGAATAGGGACTTGTCTGAGACAAGCTACAAGATGCTGGTTGAGCCCTAGTGGAACTTCTTCTATCTTGAGAGGGAAAACATATTTAGTTAATGAACGGGGAGCTGTAATGAAATCCAAGACCCATTTACAGAATATCCGGGCTTACCCTTGAGAGAGTTGCTAAGTCATAAATGGAGCTGATTTATAAATTTGCCTTTTCCTAGATAGAAAGAAAGATATGGGCTTAAAAAATGTCTGGTATGTGGAGCGTAGCATCCTCAGGGGAGCTATGAGGTTCAAGGAAAGGTACAGGTAAGAAAGTATATGACCTGCTTCACGTGGCACTCTGGAAGTCAGCTTTGACAAAAAATTCAGAGGTGGCTTGAGAGAGATTCTGTTCTTGGAAATGTGGCATGTGGGAGGCCAGACATCAGACATCGTATCTTGCTCTCTTTGCAAACCGAGGTGATAGCATCTACTACAGATGCAGGACTAACTCCTTCCCAGGAGGACTTTAACGCAGGACTTCAGCATATGCAGCTGCCGACAGATGTGAAGAAACGTGCTTACTGAAAGCAGGAGCGTGTTAGTTCAATCCAGCTCTGCAGTGTCTGTAGAGCAGGGGGTTTTGGTGCTTTAAAGTTGATTCAATCACCAAAAAAGCCCCACTAAAGCACCCAATCTACACAGACGCTGGGCGAGCCGGGTCCAACTAAGTGATGCCTCTTCTGGGCAAGTGCCGGGCTCAGCACGGAGGAATGTGAAGTTTAAAGTACCCTTTTTTGGGAGGGGGGTTAGGTTTGTAAGCAGCCTAATTTCCCATACAGGGCCAGGTTAGCTCTGTGTCTAATAACTCGTGGATAACAAGCTGACTTAAGCAAGGATAAGACCCAGTTGTGGAGAATGCTCAACATCTGAAATGTTACAAATGCTCACAGCATCCCCCATAATTGATCATTCCCTTCTGTATGTCTGCACATGATCAGGAACTTGTAAGACCACTATACAGTTAAGTGTGAGGCATTTACCAGTGACAGATAAAAGGAAAATGTTATGGGTGAGGTAATAAGAACTTCTGATTTGTTCAGAGTATCGTTACGGGACAAAGCTAAGGTGGTTGGGCATCTTCTTTAAGAAGTGCGACCTTTTTTTTAGTTTTTATATCCTTGAGAAGTTGTAAATACTTCAGCTATTTCTATGCATCTGCAGCTTTATCTCCTATTACATTTTTTGTGCAAGATTTACAGCAAAAACATAAAAAAACATTATCTGACAACCAACTTGTAAAAATTGGTGTCATGTGCACTTCAGATACATCACAAGTGAGCACATGAAAACGTCTGTGTGCACATTCCAGAAAACAGACGTGAAGAGAGGAGACCAAGGAAGGGCAATGGGCAGAGACGATCTGCCCAACCCCACGGGGCCCCCCAAAGCACGGGGCCCGGGGCGGTTGCCCTGATTCACCCCCTCCCCAGGGACAGCCCTGGCTGTGAAACACAAATATGAAGGAAACCATTCTCCTAAAACTATGCATCATAGGCTTAATCTAAAGCCCAATAAAGCCACCTCATTACGGAAAGCTGGTGACAGACAGGCTTTGCCAGGTTCCATGGTTAAAGTTATTATCCAGAGTTCAAAGATGGAATTATAACTTCCTCATGCAATTAAGAATACACTTTTTTCTTGTTAAATACAAGAATGTATTTTATATTAAACGGTCTATTATGGAATTTTGCACTAACAGTTCCATATAGTTCTTTGAAAATAGAACATGCCTTTGTTACTGCACCAAGCAAGTCATGACAAATTACAAAACAGCTCAAAAGCTGCAGTCAGACTGCCTGAAAAATAAGTCTGAGTCAAATAATTATCACTTGATAAACACCCATGCTGGAAACAGAAAACGTACGTATTAACCAGATCACTGAGCTTTTCTACAAGCCATTATAAAAATTTAAAATGATTTCCCAAAGTTCAAAGAATAAGATATTTTTGGTTTTCCTGGTCCATAAAAAGTAACCATCAAAAGAAAGTCACCAGTACAAGTTATAGTTGCTATAGTTGCTGTTCCTTTTATGTAAGTACTTATTAAAAATTCTACACTTTAAAGTTGTAGTGATGACAAAGTGATGGGGTGAGAGCCAGAACTGTAGATACGATTCAGGAAGTTAAAAATATTAACATAATTATCGTAGGAATAGAACAAGACATGCTAGTATGTATATTTATGAAAAAACTTAGTACCCTGAATGCCTGACCAAGTGTTTTAGCACCTGGGAATGTTGGTTGTTCTCAAAGGACACACAATAGACAGTGAAATCTCCTTTGATTGTAAAACACTTGGAAGATGAGTAATGTCAAAGAACTACTGTCATTGCCTCTTGAATGCAAAATATATTGCTAAGGCATTCCACGATGCTTCCCAAAATCAAATGATTTTGAGAGAGGTAAAACATTATCCACACTGTTTCTCAGTCACAACTAATGTATCTTTAAAATTACAATCCAACAAAGAACATAAATCATAGACAAGGAGGGCAGGAAGGGAGCTCAGGAGGTCACATCTAGTGCAACCCCCTGCTCAAAGGAGGACCAACCCCAACTACATCAGCCCAGCCAAGGCTTTGTCTACCCAGGTCTTGAACACCTCCAAGATTGGAGACCCCACCGCCTCTCCGGGTGACCTGTCCCAGTGCTTCACCACCCTCCTCGTGAGTTCTTCCTAATATCCAACCTCAACTTCCCTTGCCGCAGCCTGAGCCCATTGCTCCTTGTCCTGTACCTGCCCCCACTGAGACCAGCCCAGCTCCATCCTCTTTGCAACCCTCTGCAGGGTGGTGAAGGCTGCTGTTCGATCCCCCTCCGTCTTCTTTTCTCCAGACCAAATCAGCCCAGGTCCATCCGCCTCTCCTCACCAGTCCTGTCCCCCAGCCCCACAACCATTTTCACTGCCTTCCACTGGACTCTCTCCAATGTGTCCACATCCTTTCTGCAGTGGGGGGGCCCACAGCTGGACACAGGACTCCAGATGTGGCCTCTCCAGTGCCGAATAGAGGGGAAGAACCACTGCCCTCTGTCTGCTGGCAACACTGCTACCAATGCAGCCCAGGATGCCGGTAGCCTTCTGGGCAGCAAGAGCATATGTGAGATGCTGTGGGCCCTGCCCTGCCCTCTCTGAAATCAGTGGCAAAACTCTAGATTACTCCAAGTAGGCAGGATCAACAATATTAATTTACTGATGTCAGTATATTAGGTCTTATTTGTAGATGACTAGAATAATTACAAACCTCCATTGACTTGACTTTTCCGTCTCACTCGAGAGATCTGTTTGTTAGGCTTTTCTCCTGTTTGAGGTGTGGATGTAATCAAGTTGTTATCTATGTCACGTTCAATTCTACTTCTCTTTGCAGGATGTTCTCTTTCTTCCTTAAAAGAGAAAAAGTAAAAATACATCTTACAAATACTATCTTTTCTTCTAGTAAATACTACTGGATACTCCACCAATCAAAAACTTCTACCTGCTTCTAGGTAAGAAAAAAACAACGTAGAAATTCCCGATGACAAGGTATAACTCATCCAAACTGTCAAAAATCAAGGTACAGAAGGCAGTATTAGGAAAGAAAGCTGTATACACATATTCTTTTGCAGAAAAGAATAAGTTTAACTCCTTTTTGATGCAGGACAGATCTGTAAACATGAAGCGTTGTGGCATTAATGAAACAGCATGGGACACTGCAATGATGCTTGAATTAATGGATAACCTGATGATTAGAATTATCTGCAACCTGCTTTCTTTCACTATCAGAATACCTGGGAAGCAAAGTGCATCACAAAAGCCAATATTAAATCCCTCATATGTGGCCCCTTTATAAAATGTGGCATTGACAAACTGTACACAAATAATTTCTGCTTCAGTACAGAATACAGAAATGCTGTAGAGGTAGTCACAGTACAGGGTGTGCGCCAGACTTTTACGGGACAAAAACAAAAAACCAGAGGGCAAATTACTAAAAGGAGAGGTTAAGTCCAAATGTTTTCTCCCACTTTTGGGTAAGGTGACTTCCTTTTAGATGCTCATATATGCTTTGGTTCTCCAGATATGTATTAGGGTACATATCCGCCCTATGTACATGTTGTGTTGAGCTCTGTTGTGTTGCATTTCTTATCCTGTTCCCTCTCAACGTGTGCAATCTGCCCCATGTCTTAAAAAAAATGCTATATATGAAATCTGAAGAGAGATAACCCTCTGCGATACGCTGAAAAGTGAAGTTGTGCAGATAGTGTAAAATAAAGTAATTTAAATCTCAAACAAAAAAGTTGCAGAACTCCTTGTATTACTCATGTTCATATTTAGTCCAATCAGAAATTTTAAAATAAAAAAAAGGCTGAAACTACTGCAGAATTTCCACAGAGCCGCAGAATGTGACAGTTAAATCAGACGTAGCTTGCTGCAAAGTGTATGGGGCCTAGCCTACAACACAGCTCTGAACTAAACACTCCTACCTCAAATAGTACAGTGCAGGCAAGTGACAAAATACAGAATTAAAACCTGGAAAAATAGGCTATTTAAAATTAGCGGGCCTATAAAAATCTAAAGCCCTTGTTCAGCCTAAAGTATACGTACAGTAGAAAAATAGGAGCAGCAGTAGCAGCAGTATCAAATGAAAAAGTGCAAACCTCCCAACAGTCACTGCTGTAGCAAGATCTTGCGTTCTTCAATTAACATTATTGCATCAACAGGCAAACTAAGTATTTGGGATGGATAACTACTGCAGCAGACAGAAGGCTCCTGGGATTGAGAAAAGGATGGAAAGGCCTCTCAACCTGCAGGTCACTAAGTCAAATTCAGTTCAGGTAAGAAGTGACAGAAAGTCATTGACACGTTCAGGCTGCTCATTGGTAGATGTGAATTGAGCTGATGCTGCCATTCAGATGTAGAATCGTCCCCAAAACCGCGGTCATAGCTGGCACCTCTAGGCGCTCTTGTGGAGTTCATCAGGACAGAGACAAAGAACGCACGAGTCTGGAGACTGAGCTGGACCCTCCAGAAGACCAGAATGAGGGGATGTGGGAAAACCTGCACGGCTCCCGCCCGCGCTGCGTATGTTCCGTGAAAAGGACTTCAGTCTCCAGGATAGTCAATCCCGCACCATTCAGGAGCAGTACACTTACTTCAAGAGTTAAAAACCAAACTGCAGATCTCTTTTCTTTTCCTGTTACACAAACCAAACACAACTCTACTACTTCTAAAAGTTATCTGTTTGCTGGAAATGAAGTAAAGCAAATTACCTCTTAGGAAAAAAGAGAAAAAGAAAAAATGGGCAAAAGCAGTAGTGAAATATATAGGTAGTAAGATAAACTAATGGACACAAGGGGGTCTAGTATTACAGATCATAAAGCAGTGTTCAAGTGGCTTGTCAATAGCATTTAAAGATGAAATTACATCAGGCAGTGTTGCTGTAATTGCTTTACAGTAGAAAATTTCTACTGTAAAGATTACTGTTCACAGTCAATGCTCCAAATTTAACCAACTACTGCGGCAGACTAAAGCTAGTATGGAAACATCACTTCGCTATCAATATGCTGTTTTCTTTTCAGATACTCTGTAATAAAAATAAAAGTTAATGAATGGACTGCAATGAATCCAGAAGAGATAATCCAATATAAGACATAAAACCACGCAAAACAAGACAAGACACAGAAAAAAGTGAATATCAGTTATACAGTTATTATAATCCCCAAATAGGAAAGATTAGTGTCACTTACCACAGTTAGTATTTTTGAACTTTGAAAAATAGCACTTTACTTCTTTATCATTGAAAGGCTAGGTTAAACATTTAAAAACTGTTAAAAGTTAGTGAAAGCGGTCCCCGTCATCCAAGGCACCTCATCTGAACTGCAGCTCTACATCCATCATCAGCATCAGTGCTACTGATTTATGGACAATAACTCTGATGTAAGAATTAGTGCAATTGTTTTAAAGTTCTGCATTGAGTCCGACAGGAGCTGAAGGCATCCATCACGCAGGCCGCCAGGTGAGGCCCACAGACACGTGAATTCTAATGGGCATATTTTAGCTACCTGCATATCTACATAAGCTGATTTTTAAGGGACAGCACAAGCCATCATTGTGATATCAAAGTAATAGCCTTTGACTGTAATGTTAGCTTCAATATATTTTAAAGACTCCCTTGTATACGCTCATTACTACAGATGTATGTAATCTCGCTCTCAATTTACAGCATAACATCCAGGTAACTGAACGACTATATAAAGTAACGAGCACAATCCACCTCAGACTTCTGACGTTACCACGGCAACCACAACTATTTTGTGAAATCATCAGAGCTCAGCCACATAAATATCGGATGTTAATGCCGTCTTACGGCCCACAAGCACACAGGAGAGAGAAAAGGTGGAATTTTATGTTTTACGTTAAGGTAAATTTAGGACCAAAATTTAAGTGACTTTCAAATGAGCAGGGAGGAGGTTAACAAAATCTGAAATAATCACAGATCTTTCAGGTTTTTTTTTAAATTCAATGAAAATTATTGTTTTGATTCAACTACTTTCTTAGAGTATGTTGCATCTAAAATATTAAATCATGGGCTAGGAACCAGAAGCTTGGAACAATTCATTGTGCAACTGTAGTCGAATGTAAATTTAAAAATGAATCAGTTTTAAGAATCCAACCTTTACCACAGAAGAAGTTATCTATCTAGCTATCTAATTTAAATTAGTCTTCCTTTAAGTCAGTGCCTGCCTCTTACCACAATGGGTGCTGAACAAATAACTTCAGACTGGACTGAGTGGTGTTATATGACATTTTAAAATAGTACACTGCTTCTTAATATATTAACTACAAGTTAAAATTCTAAACCAGCCTTTTAACTCAATGTTAATAATAGAAAAACATTTTACACAGACATGTTTCTGTTAATTGATTTTTATACATCATTTCTTGCTGCTGAAGAATTGTATTATCAGAGCTTCTGGACTGATGACACTGACAGATTAAAAGTTTTATTATAAATGGCTCTCAAATAATTAGAATAAGTTTTGAAAACTATTTTAGGGCTGCGTTCAAGCTGTTAATAGATAATTGCCCCCCCTGAAGCTGCACTGAGCAAATTTTAAGTCTGGAGATCAGTATGTTTAAGATTTCTGGCTCCATAAAGATAGAAATTCAGTGGTTTAGCCCTGAGATACTACGACTGAATATAGCCCATGAACTCCACGGCAAAATTTGTTCTTTAGTATTTAATAAGGTAACATTTCTCATTTTTCCAAAGGAATATCTTGATAGTAAACCTGTCAATTTGCATGTTGTCACATATATACATATAACTGATTGTACAGACTTGTGCTAGCTACATCATTTTTCCTTTTTTCCCAATTTCTGTGTTTTCACACAAGTACTAAGGGACAGTTCTTCCTTTCTACTGCTTCTGAAGCTATTTTTCTTATGATAACATTTCTTTTATACAAATTTACATAAGTACTTGAGCAAATGTAAGAAAAACTCAATATGGGGCAATTAAAACTTTTAGGAACAAAAGAGCTCATACCTTGGTTGTGCTTCCTTTAATGAACTTTTTGATTGAAGACAACAAGCCAGTTTCATTTTTCTGTGGTTTTCCTCCTCCAACAGGTAAGCTTTCTTCTACCTCTGAATGTTTCCTCTTTGTCCTCAAAGCACGCTGCGTGTGAATTTGATTTGACTGCTGAGAAGCTTTCCGCGTTCTCAGCCTCATTTTTGTGTGTACCACATGTAAAACTGTAAGAAAAAAATCCCTAGGTTATTGAAGAAATACATTAAGCCTCGAAGTGTGAATCCACAATTGTTCTACAATATTTACAACTGCTGTTCTAGTTAATTTTTAACTCTGTAGATATGTGACTTAAAAATTTAAATAATGCTACATTCTAAGGCTGTGTGTCAAAATGTAAGACCTCTCTGTGTCTACACCGGTGTCAAGCTTTGCATGGAAGTAGAAATGATGGTATAAACTGGCTGGCTACTAGTGTGGGTTAATGTTTTGCGTCTCTTCCGCTAAACTGAGAAGGCTTAAAACTAATCTGCTGTACTGCTGTACCCAGTAGCATGACTTAGACCTCACCAAACTCCTGCAACTTCTTGTATCTACTACAAAGGTGTAGCTAAAGCAGTTTCCTGATGCTCAAACATGCAAAAATTACAAAGAGGGGCAAAGATATTTTTGCAAGAGAAAACAGAATAATGTTAAAGGACTGCTAGGATAAATAAAATAACAAAATAAAACGAAGTATAGCAGAGATCCACTAAACAACACCTTTGCTCAGTCTGGTTGCTAAATGCCTGCCCAAAGAGAAAGGTCTTGCGGTGCTTGGACAAGATGTCCAGGCTTGGGCCACGCCACCTTGGTATGATGGACTGACGGTTCTAGGAGGCTGCTCCCAGCTGGCTTGAGGGATCACAGGGGGGCTGAGGAGAGACAGCAGTCCCTTAGGAATGTCATTTCCAGGCCGCTTCAGGCTTTCTAGATCAGACCTGGGACACACAATTGCGCCGGGAAAGCTACTGGAAGCCAGTGCAGACTCTCCTGGAGTTACCGCTCCGGGCAACCTATCTTTATTAGGGAAGACAGGCCTCTGCGTTCTGCACCAGCTGCAGCCTCCATGTATGAGCGTCAACTGGAACTACCCAGGCACTTAAATATTACATTTCTAGATCAGAGTTACGCCTCCACTGGCTGACTGGGCATTTAGCAACGAGCATATCTGGATCGACTTGAATGGGACTACTCAAGGCCAGACAAATGAAGCAGCCAACAACTTTATATGGGTGGGTGTTATACAGAGGAATACTGGTCAGACTCATTTACTTCCTAACCCACTTCATGACACAAGTCAATATTATGAAAGATTACAGATGCCTCAATCACACGGCAGGATTCAGTATCTGCTTTCAGAAATGTCTTTAGTGCCCATCCAATTCTACCAGCTGAACAGGTAGAAAAAATAACCTATAATACGTACACATTTAGGTAATATGAAACAACAGCTGCCTTGAAGATTTTGAAAACCAGCAGAAGTTTGTGAATGAATGGCTACAGGCATAACAGCACGGTGATACTTTTCTTCAAACCAACCCAAGCTAGCACTGACCAAAATGTATAAAATATGCAGACTGTTGATTAATCTCAGTCCTACTGCCAGTAGACAGGTGACCAGTAACCACCCCTTCCCCCCACTAGTATCACCACTGACCATTTGTTAGAAGACTTAACAGACAGCAAAGCTCTAAATCAGAAAGACCTTTCAACAGACCCAGGCTGCTCTACAATGGCATGATCGGTGCCACTGCTGTCAGACTCGCTATACCTGATGACAAGAACAGGACTTCATATAATTCTGCCACTATTTATAAGCACCAAATTCACCAATGATCCTAACAAAGAGCAACAGGAGTTTGGGTTTTAAAATGTTTACGTTAAATAAGAAGAAAATTACCTACTTCCATAATTTAAAGAAGGGAAACAGAAACTGCAACCAAAAATTTTACAAAATTAGCCTTTTGTATTTTTGTGCATATCAAGCAAAGGAAGCATTAAAACCCAGGGGCCGGGTTGTCTTCATCATGTGAATATTTACAATTAAAGGCACTTTGTTATGAAGCAATGTATATGGAAAGAATACGGCAGAGAAGGTATGGAAACAGTAAATCAATTTGAACCCAATTTTTCTTACACCATGCTACCAGAACAATGAAAGTTAGAAACAATTTACTTACATAACGATGTAAGGGAAAAATATTTATTAGAAGATGAGACACAAATGCTATTCATTTCACATTAAAAATATGCAAACTTAGGAATACTCTCTTTTCTCTACTCTCTATGTTATAATAGCAGATTTAAAGCTAAACCATAAACCAAAAATACATTTTATAGGTGATGGAAACAGGTTCCCAGTACTCTCCTGTTTAGGAGTTTATAGGTTTGCACAACTTAAGATGTTAGGCCAAAAAAATGGCAGTTGTTGCTATCTGCCCCAAGCTTTCGTTTTTGGCAAACTCAAATGGTCCCACTGTATCCAAAAATGAGGTGGGAGAAGTATGTTTTGCCACTGAGACGCTCTAGTGCAGTGGTTCACAACTTCTTTCATACTGCGGACTGGCAAACTCACTCAAAGAATTTTGGCAGACAGGGTATAGAAACAATCTAATTTACATATTTAAATTTAATTTTCATGTGGGGGGTGTTGAGAGGAACATCATCAATAAAGGAAGAGACAATAGCTAAAAATCATACGTACACATCACTAGCTGGCTAACGTTAGCTAGCTAGCTAGCTGCCGAGGATACCAGGAGGACGCAAGCCAGACGCCAGTAGCTACGGCAGTCGTGCTGATACGGAAGTAACTAGCTGCAGTTACTGTGGTCCAATTTCAAAAGCTAAAGCCAGCATCTTTGGCCAAGCAAGGACATTTTTGCCCAGCCAATCGGCATGGCATGGCCATGGCCTGGGCATAGACCTGTTACTAGCAGTGCTTAAAGCTCATGCCACAACCCAGCAGCTGACCCGTTGTGGCCCAGTACCGGGCCACGGCCCGGTGGTTGGGAACCTCTGCTCTAGTGCTTCCACACTTTCAAACAGGCACTGGAAATGTGGCAGGAGGACTGCTTTTGTTGTCAGGGATTTACCCAGTGCTGTCCCCATAAAAACTACTGAAATGTGGTCTAGTTATAACACTGCAAGACTGCACAGTCCACATTTCAGTAAGCTCTGGGTAGAGTTCAGGTCTACATTTTCTAAAGATTCCCCCTGGCACCGAGTGTGCTTCACTCCCTCAACCTGCACTGGTCACCAGACACAACATCCCAGGAATTAACTGAGTACTCTCCATCCTAGGGCTCTGAGGCCTGTCAAAGATTTTCCCTGCAATTGCTAACTTTCTCCCAACTTTTAATGGTCTCTGTGGTGCCAGGCACCAAAACTGAGAGCAAGCAGGCAATCATGGAAGAAGGAAGGAATAGTCTGACATGCATGCAAAGGGAGAAGGTTGGGAGACAAGGACCGGCACAGAGCCATAGGGAGAAATATGACTGGGAGTAATACGGGCAGGAAAGAACAAAAGAGGACTAGGAAAGGCTGGAAGACTGTTACTGAGAGCACCCCTCCATAAAGAACCTAGTCTTGAACACATTATTTCCAACTCGTAATATTCTGTTGCTGTCTAGCAAATATAGTGAAATCTAAGACAGAATCACATGGGATTGGGAAAATGTTTTGCTTTAGACAGCTTTCCATCTTACAGCGGGAGCTTTCTAGCTGCAAAGGCATGCCAGGACCATAGACATTTTCTGGCAAGAGGTTTCTGGCTTATGCAGGTTCCATCTTCAGTTTCAATGCACCTGTGAAACAACCAGCACAAGTATGCCTGCAATCCCTCCAGTGGCAAGTCCACATAAAAAATAAGAGCCATCAAAATTGCTCTAAGTTACTTCATTAGTTCTATTATAGACCCCTGCATTGCCAATGACCCACGCTGGGAGTCAGTGGGTGCATCTACACGTGCAATGAATGCAACACAGTAAACTCCAGAATAGTTCAAGCTGGAGTAAGCTGCTCCTGGACGCATCTACATGTGTGCCCAGGACAGCAGCAATCTGAGCCAGGGTGGAGTAGGCCTCTGGCGGCTGGGCTGTGAAGGTGCAATTTATACCCCATGTCACTGTCTACACCAGGGGCAGGCAATTATTTTGGGCAGAGGGCCGCTTACTGAGCTTTGGCAAGCCATCGAGGGCCGCATGACAGGCAGCCCAGGGGAGATTAATATTAATTTTCTAAAATTTTTAGGGGCCCCATGAGCTGGATACAATGGCCTGGCGGGCCACATCCAGCCCCCGGGTTGCATCTTACCCATCCCGGGTCTACACATATGTTTTAGAGCAGGAAAGTACTGTCTTACAGCCAAGTAATGTCATACTATCCTACAGTGGAGTTAATTAGTGGAGTTTATTGTACCCTAATACCGGTGCATGTGTAGACAGTGATGCTTTACTGTGGAGCCGATTAGTCTACTCCACAGTAAAGCGCATGTGTAGATGCACCCAATATCATTCTACATGATGAAAACATCAGCAAAAGTTTGAAAAAAATCAAGTTATCAAAAGTTAGGAAAGGAAAGAATTAAATTTGCCTGTACAACTTTAATATGGTTCCTTTATATGGGAGCAGTATGATATAGCCTTTAATCATACACACACACACGCCCATGCCCAAACTGAGGTTGCATGGGCAACCTTAATTCTGACATTTCTTAACCGTTAGTGTTTGACTTTGCAATTTTAACATTATTTTAATGTAACTTATTTGAATTACTTAATTACATCATGCTAATGAGCATTGTAAACTCTAAAACATCACATCTACAGAGATATATAGTGCAATCAAGAAAACCTAGGCAACTATTCCCATCCTGCCTTCTCATTGTGTAAAAAAAAATAAAATAAATCAAATACAAAGAAGTGGTTATACTGTTAAGCCCAGCATCCTAACCTAGTATTAGAACACATAATTAGCTTCTAATTAGATTAATAGTTAAAAAACCCCTAAATTTCTCCCCTAGTTCCAGGTAGCACAGTATTCCTCAACAGTTACACAGTATTGCAGGTGCTATGAAATGATTACTACCACTATGCCAGATGTGGTTCTTATGGCTCCTAAAGTTTCAAAGTTAGAATCACAGAGAAGCAGGGCTGAAGGGGATCACCACAGATCACCTAGTCCAACCTCCTGCCTGAGGCAGGATCATTCCTAGCCAAACCATCCCAGAAAAATGCTTGTCTAACCTATTAGAAAAATCTCACGGACAACCCTGACTTAACACCCTAACCTGCCACAGATAAAGTAGGGGAACAAGTTTGTTTAGGATCTTCAGTGTGCAAACTGGTATATGAATATAAAATAAGAGAATTACAAATACTGGTGCCTGTACGTATATTATTGATTACATTACTGTGGAAAAAAGTCATATCTGAGATATTACTGCACATCAAGAAGGTAGTAAGGATGTGCTTGTGATTAAGGCACTAGACTGAAACTGGAGATATATCTATATTCATTTCCTAGTTCTGCCACAGACTTCCTGTCTGAACACCGGAATGCCACTAGCTTTCTGTTGTTAGCTCTCCCTCTGGAAAATGGAATAATATTAGTCTTCCTCACATGGATGTTATGCAAATAAGTTCACTAATGTTTTTGAGGCTCTCTGGTGATGGCGATCATAAGTACACAAACTGATCAACCCAGAGAAATAAGCCATGAACTACAGCTCTTTAAGAACATCATGCACCATATCACACAAACATTCAGGATCTTCAAGTTATTGAATTCACGCTCAATTAGACAATGCTAGCTTTTTGTTTATGCAGTCCAAAACAGCACAGTTAGAACCCAGTAGAATCTCACTAATTCACGTTAATTACTGACTATTGTGAATTAAAAATCGAGTGAACAAACAATAAAATATGGCATAGTTTAATGCATCTTGGAATTTAAACTACAGTTCTTAAAATAAATGAATACCCTTTGCTTAAACTTCAGTGAATATTGTTATATACTTGGTAAAAATAAAAATAATTCTACAGCAGTCTTCTAAAACAGCTACTGAACATGTAGAATGACAGTCTCTGAATTCACTGCTACAACCAAACCTGTGTGTTTGTACTTGTCCGTAAATTTATAGTGGGGCTGGAGTGTTGTAGTTGTGATGGTCCAGAAAATGTCAAGAAGAAAGACTTTTTGTGATATCATTTATTGGACAGTTATTATAGTTGGAAGAGCTGCTGGACAAGCATTTGAGCATCAGGTGCCCTTCCTCTGGCAATATGGGATGCCCAAAAGCTAGTCCAACAGCTCTTCCAGATATAATGCTGGTCTAATAAAAGATATTGCAGAAAAGCCTCCTCTATAAGTTTATACAAATACTTGTAAAATTTAGGTTCTAGAAAGAAGATTCAGATAAAATAACCATAAATTATATATAAATATAGATGCTGTGCAAGGAAATTTCTTTTTAAATGTGCTAGAAGTACAAATTACCTACCCTTTTATAGAAAGAAGCAAAAGTTAAGCAGTAAAATATGAACTGAGTTAGTTTCTGCATGGTTTGTACACAATTACCTAGCAGAGTTGAACAACTCATCTCTATACAGTGCCAGAGAGATCCTTGGCTTATTTCATATCCTGGGTATCAAGCCTCAGGTTATAAATATCTCTAATGGACTTAGCAACAGTTACCTACAATCCTCCTGATGACAGAAATTTGCTTTCCTAATGCTACATGCAGTTGGCAGTGTGCTGCTTTTACTTGTAGCTCTTAAACAGGCAGAATACAAAACTAGTAGACTTCACAGAATGCTCATAAATGAGCCCATATATATATGGATTTCCTTGCTCGCAGACATACTGCGCAGACGTTTACCACAGCAACCCATCACTAGCACTTAACAAATGTACTGTACAACACTGCACTTTAACCACATTTAGCGAAGCAAGGACTTGCTTCTCTATTGTATGGTGTTTGCATCACAAAGGATGCCTAGAAAATAAAAACAAAACAAAAATATTTTTACAATTAACTGCATTTTAGGTTTTAGTAGATAAAATAAAATAGAAACTAATAATAGAAAGAAATTTGCAGAAGAACCAATTTCAAGATCCGTCAGCCTGGCCATCTGGAATTCTTACCATGCGTGTGTGCATGCACGTGTGTGTGTATGCATGTGCTATTATGAAATGTTGGTATCAAGGTGTTAACATAGCACAATGAACCTCAAGCCAAACAAACACATTACCTGTAAGTATGCCTGACACTAAACAGCTAAAAACCAACATTGCTTCCTTCTGCCTCCTCTATGTCCTCATACAATTTTTGAAATCAGGTAGCAGCAAAACAAACATATGATGGTTTTGAATGTAAGAGTTCAGGTTGATGTTTGAAAATAAGAGTTCATGGTATCTGAAACTCAGCTTAAAGGTAAAACACAATAAAAATGCAACTGTGATTAAGCAATTTTTTAGATGGGGGGGGGGGAGGATCAAGTAGAAAAGCAGTAATTAAGTCCAAAAGCTGAACGCGTTACAGCTGACAGTGTAAGTGTTAGTGACATTTAGTTTTTACAAACTTAGTTATGAGATTTACTACCTTGCAAATATTATTTCTGTTCCCCGGTTTAGATACAGTGTGTACAGAGGAAATAATAGCCTGAGTTCTACATGTAGAATGTATTTCTGCACAATTTTCAGTCAGGGATGCATTTTCCTTAAATTTTCTTGCCACACCTGGAAAGGGCCTTGCTTTTCTATAAAACTACTAAAAGGAGAGCTGTGTGCCACATATGATTAACTAAAAAAAATAAAGGTAATTCAGAAAACTGTCTGAAGGTAAAAAAACAAGAACCAGAATGAACATGCTGGTGTGGAAAGCAGCTAAGACTTTTGTACAATGACTCTAGTGTTCAGTAATAATGCTGGACTGCCACCACTGAAGACTGAAAGATCTACCTAATCAGAAGATATCTATAGTATGGACTACAGAAAATCAATGTAGCAGTACTTTAAAGTAAATCATTGTCAGGAATGTGGCTACAGTAAGTGGTAGGAGCATCTTTTTTCTATTTTAAGAGTTTTCTGCACAACCAATCAGTGTAGGAAATCAAGCATTCCCATGCCCGGTCAGATACCCTCAGCCTCCGACGGATTCCCACTCCTTCTGTCTGCCAAACACAGTAGTCTACTGGGCTCCTGATGGCTTTCTAGGTGGGCTGAAGCATTATTTGAGCTGCTGCTTCTAAAAGGGAAGAAGCATACAGTACAGGAAAGAGTTTAGAAGGAAACTGCCTTTAACTTTTAAGGATAACCTTTCTCTGCTTTGCTCAGTCATCATTTCTGCAACCACGTTCTCAAGGATAAAAACGTGGTTTAGTCTTCATGTGCTTTCTAGTAAGATTAACTAGCAAAGATGTCAATTATTTATGTTGTAGACTTCTAGGCATTTGTCTGTGATCAACTCGCTTCATCCAGAGCAGTGAACTGTCATTAAATGCCAGCAATTTCCTGTGATTACTTGACTCAGTGCAAAACCCAAGTCAGCTCCCTTCAGCACCTCCAACTTTGGCTTTGGCCAGCTTAAAATGTAGGTACCTGGCCCCAGGTGGTAGATTCAAAGAAAAAGGATTAGGCACCTAGACTCTGTACAATCCGCAAGGAAAACAGGCAGTTCTGAAAGGTGCTTCAGAGAGTCGGCACGCTAAGTAGGGAGCCCCCAAAGTTACCAAAAGAACCCAGGGAAGATGTGAAATCCTGCCTGCCTCTGGAGCTTAAGCACCTCCATCCTCTTGGAATCCTGTAGCCCAGAGTCCTCTGCTGAGGTTACAGATCTCATCCACAAAGGTTCATTTTTTTTTTGCCACAGCCATAGGAAGAGGCTGGCAAGGTGGTCTAGTCATACCTATTTTTTACGTAACGCTCTAGTGGTTATGATTCAGTCACCCAGAAAATGGGAAACTAGAGTTCTACCATATACTCAGCCTGAGGAGATTCAAACATGCATCTCCCATCTACCAAGTGAATGTCTGATAGGGAAATTCAGAGAAAGAGAAAGAAATTTAGAACAACATTTTTTAGATTCCTTCTGGGTAATCATCCAGGCTAGATTACAAGTTTCACCATTGTGAGGTGACCCAAGATTCAAAAATTAAAATAATTCAACCAGAACTTGACTTCTTCAGGTAATGTAGCTCAAAGGCCTCAAGGACAATGCATTTGAGAAATGCTCAGCAGGACAGCACTGTCCATACAACTCTGGAGAAATCCTCAGAAATTCCAGGAATACCACCAAAAAGGTCATAATAACTAAATAAAGCTGTGCCCGGGTGAGGAGGTGGAAACACGGGACAGGGAGTATCCTCAGAATGAAAGAATGATCTTGTCTGGATTGACAATGAGCTCTGGAAAAATGACTTACACGTAGGGTCCTCTCACCCAGCCAGACCCCAAAGCATTTTATAAGCTTTAAGGAAATGTTTTCTCCACTTCTTTCAGCTCAAAGAGCTCAAGATTTTACTCTCTCAGAAACCTTGGGTCTTTCTTTAATCTCCCTAGGAGACTGTAGCCGTATCTCAATCCTTGCTGATATAGTTCCATCTGTTTACCACTTCTGCCACATTTCAGAGGAAATACCTTTCTTAAATCGACAGATGTGTTTGTTACAATTGTCCTCCTAGGCTATGGACACACATAACTTTAAGTCATTTCAGAAGAGGTGGGAATTGCCACCTGGGAGCATGCATCAGCTGTTCCCAATTAACTGTAAGTGAAAGAAAGGTTTAAAGTTACAACAGTTTAACTCTACTTATTCTGGAATAGGAAGAGACAGGCCTAAGAGTTCTACTGGAATAGTTTATACCACTATAACTGGTAGGCCTGTCCCATCCCCGGAGGCAGAGTAGGTACTAGGAAACAAATAATCAACAGTGCTCAGCAGAGCTGCTACAGGCAGGTGCTCTGCCTTACCATTCTTGGGGGGCAGATTTAAACTAGGGATGTGAAAGCACACAGACTGCCTGGGAAGCTCCCCTCTTACTAGCATGGTAGAGGAACGGGATCTTGGCGTCATTGTTGACACCACGATGAACATGAGCCGCCAATGTCAGACGGTGGTTGGGAAGGCCAACCGAACCCTCGCGTGCAGCCAATGATGCATTTCGAGCCGGTCCAAGGCGGTGATCCTCCCCCTTTATGCGGCGCTGGTCAGGCCGCAGATGGAGTACTGTGTCCAGTTCTGGGCGCC
>JAGPOW010003364.1:1492867-1507950 GCA_030014935.1 Caiman crocodilus | reverse complement strand
TGGCTGGGGTCCTGTGACCCCGGCACTCGTTCCTGCCATTGGCGGGGGGTCAGACTAGATGGCCTGCTCTAGGCCCCTTCTGACCCTAGATACTATGATGATACTATGATACTATGATAGGTTAAATGATAATTGTATTTATTTGGTTAAAATATTACAGTTAAAGTTTAAACTAGCCCGCCTTTGTATGCCGCCTGCCCATTCCACCAGCAGTTTGTGCCACATAAGTCAAAGGGCTGGGGCCAGGGTTTGCGGGGGAGGCGGTGGAGTCTAGCCGAGCCAGCCTTCTTCCTGGATGAGGAGAGGCAAAGAAGGGGAGGCAGGGCTGGGCACAATGGCCAGCAGCAGGAGCACCGCTTGCCGCCTGCGTGCGTCTTGCCCTATGACAAGCAGAGAAGTGCTGGCTCCTAGGGGGGAGTCTCCCTGCCTCTGTTCCTCCTTCCCTGGCTCACTCACCACTCTTGATCCCGTTGTCCTTCCTGGTGATAGTGGTGTTCCCCTTTGAAGACAACAAACTACAACCTATACTCTCAGAATGTGACACGAGGCTATGAACTATGGCCAACTCCAAAGAAATACAGTCCTTTTTCAAAATAACAATTATTTATAACTGTCATAGTTACCTGGTGAACTACACAAGATGTCTTCTATTGTCACTGGGCTCCTATATGCATGCAGTAAGGCTGCTCCAACTTGCTGTAACTACAGTGCATTGGAGAAGACTTGATTAATTGAGTCTGGTGGAGCGTGGTAATTACCCCTGTTCTGAAAAATAGCAGTGGGGGGGCACTTTAACTAAAGCTTGTTCGACGAGCTTTAGTTAAAGCGCAGCTGCCATCATTTTTCAGTGCAGGGACGCTTATACACGTGACACTGAGCACTTTAATCGGAACAGCTCTTGAAGCCACTCTAATTAAAGCACCTCCTCCCACCACCCCAGCCTCCCTACTCCCAGAGCATGTCTATAAATGCCCTTAAGTGCTCCTCAAACCTCTGGCAGCCACATAACTCAAAAGTACAATCAGTTGATTCTCCCATTCTTAAAACTGGCTCTGGGCAGCGGTACTTGGGTTGCAAACATCATTACCTTAGCAGATCTGCCTTAGTCTCGGACATTGCAGTTCCATTCTCCCTGGGAGCAGTGACAGTGGCTAAGTGATCTCACAGCCTTCACAGAACAAAGTCCTATTTATTTAAGAGTATTTCAGAGAAAATTTATCTTAAAAACAACAAACGTGACCACATGCATGCACAGTTTACCAGGTGTTTAAACATAGTGGACGTGCAAAGACTAACTCCTGAAAGAGCCTTCCAAAAAGCCCCTTTCTGTCTCACTTAGTCGCCCTGTCAGAACTTACTCAATTTACAACCCCGGTCCTTTTAACACTCCTCTTGCAAGAATCAAGTTACATTTCAACTGTTACTAGCCCTTTCATGTAGGAACTTCCAGCACTGGTAGAAACAAGTTTGCACCTTTGGAGACAGGATCCTTGATCCTTGCCCCATTCACTGTCTTTCAGGTATATACTTGGGTGCTTTGGTGCACCAGAGTATCTAAAAACAGGAGTACAGATCAGATTCTTTTGGTTTAGAGTGGATTTTTTTTTTTATGCCGAAAAACATTTTTAGTTTTTAAAATGTATCTATTCACATTTAAGCTTGAAATTATGACAGCCTGTATTAAGGTCTCAACTTACTGTAATCTACTAAACCATCTAATTAAATATAAAATATTGTTAACAGTACACACTCACTGACAAAGTCTTAAAGAAAATCAAACCACTGAATTGAGGAAAGTCACAGGCTAACCAGACAGAACCAGAGTTTTCTGAAGTTATGAACCAGCCTGTACCCTCTTTTACAGGTGCATAGTGGACATTTTCTTCATTCCAAATTATTCAATTTTGTTTCATGCAGTGAAGTTCATTTAAAATAGAGAAACTTATAGGAAACTGAAAAACTGTATGAAGGACTAAGATTCGCTACTTTGAAAATTTTGAAGGACACACTGACCAAAAACAATCTGTTCAAATCACTAACTACAAAGAACACTTCCATTGTTTAGTACATCAGTTAGTTTTAAATGCAAAACATGTTTTGATAATTTTTTGTTTACATAGGCAAAACATTTAACACATTTTATAACTGATAAAAAATATTTCAGAATGGTGGCTTTCTGTAATTTCCATCCAAATGCAGTTCACACAAATTATGAACAAAAAAGTTAATCGCCTAGCGAATAAGAAATGTCATTCTTCATTTTCTAGCATAACACCACATAAAATAAGGAATATAAATAAATGTAATCTAAGATATAATTGCCTGACTGTGTCTATAACAAATCCTAGTTAGAAAAAATAAATAAATGTTTTTTTAAAAATCAAATTTTGTACTACAAGTCATCCTGAGCCTTTGCTCAGAAGCGTGGCATATAACTCAAATAAAGGTTACATTTAGTTGCAAATTGACATTAACTTAATTGCTTGTATCCAATGAAGATTAATATTTCTTTAGGAAAATAATTAAAAAGTAAAATGCAAAACATGACTAAAACTGAGATTTAAATACAGTTTTCTTGCTTGTTCATTTAATCCCTATTAAAATCACTGATTTTAATCACTTTAAATCAATACACCCTGCCTGGAAACCACCGTGTTCCCTACATGACATGCATGGGCCCTATTAAACTCAGCATTATGGGCATATAATCAACATTCCAGTAGCCAGAACAAAAATTAGATGAATAGTCACACAGCAAATCCAAAGGACCCAAATCACAGTAATTTTCCCTAAAAGTTCTGGTCACATACAGTGTTTACAGAAGTGTTACATCTCAGTCTTCACAACACTATTACAAAAAACTCCCTGTTTGTCACAATAATATGTTCATAGTTGGTCAGCTTGGAAGGGACCTGAGCAGATCATCAAGCCCGACCCCTGCTACGGGCAGGAATGAATGCTGGGATCAATGCTGTTAACATGCCTCAAAGCTTTTCTCATAAATGAAGGGGGTAGTTTATAGCTGGAATCTGTTTAATGATCCTATTATTATATTTGTTTTTCTTTTTTTAATTTGAAACATTTTTAATGCACTGGCCCTTGCTTTGCCTATATGGATTTGTTCTGCTTCTGCTGCTATTTGTCACTGCTCATTTCTTCATTAATAATGTACAATCCCCTCATTTAAAGTAAAATCATGAAAACCTTCTTCGTACGCTTTATTTTTCTGTGTGACAATATTATTCTTTGTGACAAAGTAGGTATACTCAATGATAAATTTGGGGCAACGGTGCTGAACAACAAAGAAAAGTTGAGGCTGAATTCATTCTACAAGAATCAGATTAACTCAGAACTGGCCAACAAAAATCTCAAGCACCAGAAAGAAAATTTTATATTGGGGTCCACCGATAAAGATTTTCTTGGCTGCTACCAATAGCTGATGCTTATTCAGTAATAGCACTTATTTAGTAATGGCATTTTAAACTGCTGACATCAGTAAACCTTTTTTTGTTTGTTTTGCATTTACACACACACGTGCATGCCTCCTGCCTGCTCTGGCCCTCGATGAAGAAGGTGGAGACCACTTTATTCCCACGTACGTTGCCTCCTCATCCATGGCTCCTACCCTCAGCCCTGCTCCCTGTGCAGCCCTGCCTTCCGTGCACCCTCCTTGGGGGGTGGGCCAGACCCTCACGCAGACAGCAGTGCTGGAGTCCCAGAGCACGCTGCTGCCTCAGCACCAGCAGGCCCTGCACAACCAAGCTCCCATGGCTGCCAGGGAGAAGCCACTTTTGCAAAGGTGCCTGGCAGGCGGAACGGAACGTCTCCTGCAGGTTGCCTTACCATGCCCACTCCCACCCGCAGCCCAGTGTCTCTGCAGAAGCCCCAGCACTCAGGCCCCTGCTGCATGCACAGCATTGCCATGGCAGTGACAACAGCAGCAGGAGCCAGTAATGGTCCTTTTGTTGCTCAGCACGGCACTCTGTGACTGCTCCCCGGAGCACCCTCCCCATCCCTGCTGGGACCTGTAGTTTGCTGTGGGCTCGGGCCAGCAGTGGGGCGCAGGGACTGGATTATGCTTGCCAGTGTGCTCTGGGTGTGCTGTCATAATTATCAGCTACAATGACCAAAAAGAGCTGGTCGCCAATAACGTAATTCCTCCTTTTATCGGTGCTGATCTGATAGGCAACTGATCTATCGGTGCACCCCTAATTTTATACTCGCTATACTAAAACACAGGTGTGAGAAAGTCTTAAAGGGGATGTTAGCCGTCTATGAAAAATGCAGTTTATTTAAAGATGCTGAAAAGAGAAACTGCTGAGATGGGAAGGTGCAGTGTGCAAAGCAACAGCTTCTTAGCTTTTCCAAAACTGCAAATATAAAACCAAAAATCATAACAATACCTCATAAGTAGGAAAGATTTTTAAGTGTGAGTGTACTGAAGAAATGAACATTGTAATTTCCTTCAAATTGGATATTGCAAAGTTTATTAAAGTGTCAAGGGCATGTAGACACACACATACACACAGACTTTTTATTCTATGCCCTCCTACAAAATATATTCAACAACACAGGATTTGAAGGGACTTCATGAGTCACTGCCTCTAGTCCTCTGCCGGCACTGGCACCCAACTCAAATAATCCCTGTACAAAGTGTAATACAGATATTTTTTAACTAATTTTAATTGTATTCTCTCCTCATTTGGGAGCTGTTCAGAATGTTCTTTGCTCTCAGTTTTCCTGCTAAAGTAACAAACTCTATCAGCTTCACTGTGACAAACCCCAAGATGCTACCACATTCAAATTTTCTGCCTTGATGGATAAAATTTGGCAAGTTTTTTCATCCTCAATTCACAGTATATGTAATATATTTATTTATAAGCATGTGATATTAACTGATTGTTGAGGGTGCCCAGTTAAAAACAATTAAAAAAGAGAATTAAATTTCTAATAGCTTATACTGGCTTGTTTGTCTTGTTTAGCCTATTGTTTAGCCTATTTATGTTCCTGTAGCTTTAAAGACATTAATAGTAAACTGTTACATCACAAACCTAAATTCTAGTTGAATTATTCAAAATGACTTAAAAGTAGTTTCAGGTAGCAGACCTGCTCAAGTTCCCCTACCACCTGATTTTACACATTTATTTTCCTGTTCTGTTACATATTGTTCCTCCACTGTTACTCAAACAAGATGGCAAACATATTAACTAATGAAGAGGAAAGAAGAGGCAATATGTAAGATGTGCCTGTGTGTTACTGTAACATTAATGCCCAAGACTTCAAATGTGCTAAAAATGAAAATCAGTGATAAAGACTTTTTATACCATTATGTTCCTGTGTCCTTAGTTCCACCCTGAATTCCACTTATCTTATGCCTAGCTAATATAATAGGCTCCAGTTTGCTAGTCTCCAACAACTGCTGTGTCAACATGTGCAAAATGTAGTGAAATGGTATTTTTGTCACTGTAAGGAAAGCAGATGCGACTCTGTAAACCACGTCTGTTGAGTGAGAGGATGTCATTTTTATGTTGTCACTTTTCAGGCTAGAACTGCATTTTAAACAACATGAAACACTACAACTTACCATATTTTCTGTTCCTGAGATTGAAAAGTTAATGTTTGACAATGTACAGTTGAAGTGTTTTTGTAGCTGTTATGGTCCAGGAAATGTACAACAGGCAAGAATTTTTGTATTATATTTTTTACTGGACCGTCTAGCTGGGAAGAGAAGTTGGATAAGCTTTAGGACACACAACACCATTCTTCAGGCCTGGGAAGGGTACAGACCTGAAGAAAGGGGCTTTGAGCATGAAAGCTCATCAAACTTTTCTCCCAATTGTTCAATAAAGATATCAGAGAAAACCCTTGCATCTTGTAATGTTTAAAAAAGCTTCTCAAGTTCCTCAAAACAGAGGAGCTATAGACTATTAAATATTGCTAGTATTGATTATATGCAGCACAGATCCATGTTCTCAAGGGCTGAAAATATAAACATAAGCTAGTGTCTTATTATGACTGACAACTTGTTGGATTTTTGAGTTATGATTTTAGAACAGGCAGACTAGCAGAACTAAAAGCTGCAGCAGTTGTGAATTTATGTGGTCCCTGGATCTTGCAAATCCTTCACCATTGTGGAAGCAAGCCCTACCCAAAGCAAGAGAACTCCTACTTTCTCTCACCTGCAACTCCACAGCTAAATAGGGAGATGGAGATGCCACATTCCTAAAGGATTCAAACCTAACCTAGCTAGCAGATGTTATTTTATCTGAGGGTTTTTGTTGTTGGGTTTTTTGGGGGGAGGGGGAATCAGGGGAAGAGAAAGAGTGGTTCAGTAACAGAGGATGGAGACATACTTTTATATTAAATATATTTTCTACCACAGAAGATTACAGCAGCTAGAGAACTAGCAAAATTGTGATAATACCAGAAACAAGAAATCAAGACCCAAGCAAATGAGATGAGAAGTGACTTAGACTGCTTAAGATTCTAGGTTTTGTTCATTTTTGTTAACTATTGACTTCAATGACAAACAAATACTTGAAAGAAAGTTGGTCATCACATTCATCCCTTCATTTAAGGTGTGTAATGTGAGCTATCACACTGCTGAAAACTTGGAAAGAAATATTCCAGCCAAGTATTGAAATATTCGGAAAACCATTCTTGAAATTCCTAGCACTTCTAATGTAAATAAGAGAAATAATGCCCCCCCCCCCCTTTTCAGGCCCTTCTTCATTATGCATTAGCACTAAAGCAAAAAAGTTAACAGCCAATCTTATTTAAATGCTGTTTTAACACTCCCCCACCACTTTTCCCTCTTTTCAGGGATCCAAAGGAGGTTGTGCCCCTCTGCCATTTGGCCCTGGGGGAGAACTGGAGAGAAGCCATCCAAGGACACCAGTTGTAGGAAAAGCAGGAGCCAAAGCATCCCTATGCACCTTTGGACGTCCAGAGAACTTTCCACTGCTTTGACTGAATTTCCTGTGTCCTGTGCCAACTAGCCATTTGCTCCCACACTCTCCCAGTCCCTTTCAAAATTTCTTCACATCAGCTTCATTCCACACCTGCCCCTCTTACATTTTTCTCTCCTGACCTTGTGCCCATGCTCCCCTCTCCATGTCTTGTCTTATCTTTTCCTAAGTAAATTCACCACCAAAAAAGTAGGACAAACAAAACAGTTAGTTGTGCTCTTATCACTGCATCTGTATGAAATATTCCTTCCATACCTCCTATTTCTGTCCAGACTGTAAGCTCTTTCAGGCAGGGACCTTCTGTTATTCTGCATTTTTACAGTGCCTAGTATGATGGGGTGCATTCTTGGTTGGCTTTTAGGCACGGCCATAATACACATCATGAATAATAATAATTATAGATAATGATAGTAGAATGTTTTTAAAAGGTATCAATATCAAAGAAGGCCCCAGACTTGAAAAAAGGGCACTTTGTGCCCAAACATTTGTCTACATTCTCCCAACTATACAGTCGGTCCAATAAAAGATCATCAGTAAATCCTGCTTCTCACATATTTCCTGGACCACCACAGCTACAGCACTCTGACTCTACTACTTACAAAGATATGATTTTTGTAAGTGAGAGAGAAACAGTCTGAGGATTGCATTAATCAAATTGAGGCCTTACCCACATCTTTAGTATCAGATTGAGATATCACCAATGAAGAACTTTAGGTTTGAACATCTCAACAAGACTTGAATTTTTAATCTCTAAAGTGACTGTAAAAGTGAAACACTTTATTTCAGCTGCTCTACACCCAGCATAATTTTTCCTTAACACGAAAATGGGCAACTGTGACTGTTCCTCCAACCTGCTAGTTGCTTTGCTACATACATGTAATCTCACAGAATAGCCACACAGTATCCTAATGGGAAGCACAAAAGCAACATGAGCACAACTGGTCTCCTGCCATCTATAAATCTATAGATGCACAAAAAATGTATACTGCTATAACTCTACTGATGTAATTAAACCAGTACACCCTCATCCAAACATAGGTGCAGTTTTAGTAGGATACAAGATAGGACTTGTTCCCATACAGAAAGATGAAAAAAAAACAACCGACTCAACTAGCCTAATTGCATCCAGACGAGTAGTTCTAATAATGTAACTAATTCAGTAATCACCCTTCTCCCCAACTAAATAATTATAAAGGCAGAAACTCTCTGCATATACAAGACTACAGTTATTTTCAAATGGTGCATACTACTGGGAAAGAGTGCATATGCAGGAACATATGTAGTCATACCTTCTTCCCTGATGTTACTGGCTCCCTGAAATAAAAAGGGGAAGAGAAAAATATACAGAAATAAAAGGGTGTCAGAACATTCTACCTGTAACCTCTTTTTATTTTGAAAAGTAGGAAACCATCCACAGAAGACCTTTCTTTCCTGGTCTGAAACCAGTTTATGATTTGAAAACCTCTTTACACAATGATCTAAGGTATGTTTATGCTTTTGAGGTTGATTATCAAATAGTTTCTGAAATATATGTATATTCCCCATCAAGGTAGAAATATCTTCAAACAACTCCAACAGCTTAGTTAATCATGACACCCTTTGTGACTCCATGCTAGTTATATTTAACATATATTTCTTCCAGGTGTACTGTAGATGTAACTCCCTGCCCCTTAAAACAGGTTCTAAGATTTTTGCTTCACAACCAATAATAAGGGAGCGCTAAACCCAAATGACTTTTTTTTTTAATGGTAGAATCATGTGTACCACTTTCACACCCTTACATATTTTAAGAACAGCTATAAGAAAATATTAAGATTTAACTAATTACTTTGCTCCTTTCTGTTAACAACCACAAGTTCTGTCTTGATAGCCAAAAAAGTGTGGGTTTTTTCAGTCATGATTAAATCAGTTTAGCTAGTGCTAAAGCACAATTGCTTTGTCCTAACTAGAGTTTTAACGGTGTTAATTAGATTGAAGTAGGTAATTCAATCTAAGATCACACATTTAAATCCAGTGAAGACCAGGCCTCTAAGTACATTTAGCTTTTTAATGGCTATTCCTGGTATCTATAGGTCTATACTCCTACTGAAACTTCCTATCATTTCTAGAAAACTGATCTGAGAGTCACAGGCAGCTCTACCCTTTTCATCAGTAAATGCAGAAACAATGCAACTATTTTCCAACTAATTTTCATGATTTGAAAGAATCAATTATTTTAAAATGTATAAGTGGACATGCACACTTCTTCAAACAGCTAGGGTAACAGAGCTGACCACCTTTCTAAGAGGATGCACTCAGCCCCACCTCTCTCCCAGGTGATGAGCCAGGTGACCAGGTATCACATGATGGCCCCAAAGCACATTTTTCCTATAAGATGGAGCCTGTTTTGTTTAGCATAATAATGCTAGGGGCCAGGAAAAGTTGGTTAGCTGTCCTTAGAAGATTAAGTGGAAGAGGAGTGAAATCTAAAATGGTTCTAATAAAAAAAGCTCTCTCTACCAGGTACAGGGAAAGGCTAGTCTGAGGTGAAAAAGACTTTAAGAGAGAGTCAGTATGCTGGGGAGGGTACAACATGAATTATTAAGTCTACGTTACTGTTACTTTGTGTTAATAAACCAAGACCGCCCTCTCTCAAGAAGAGAATATGAAAATACTTCAGTTTAACAAGCTGTGCCTGGTGGATTGCAGAAGTGGGAAAAGAGATATCAGCGGGCTCCACTGCTGGATGAGGTAAGGCCCCACTGCAAGATGCAAAAAAAAAAGTGAATGGCAGATATTGGTACTAAGCACCATTTAGAGATTGCCTTAGGATGTATCTGTACAAACTTTTATGAGTGATGTTGAGCTAAGCTTGTACTACTAACTTTTGCCAGCTTAGTTTTGTCTCTTTGGAGTGAGTGTAGGGACACGCATTCCTCAACCAACTGATCCAGTGATATAAATGTAGGCGAACCCCTTCCTGTGCAGAAACTGGCAAAAGAATTCCTTTTGTGCCTTTTCCCTGGGGAGTCTGACAGTACTGCTATGCCAATATAGCATACCAGCAAAATCTCTCGGATAAGCAAACTTTAGACTGGGTTAACTTCTTTACTCTGACTAGTAAGTCCTTAAAATATGGGTCAAATCATAATAACTTAAGAACATGCTAAACTTGTTCAGCTATAACTCTTAATGTGATCAGTACAACTTAGGCCAAAGAATAATTACTCTGATTTGACTTGAGGTTTACAAGATGTCAATTTGAGTTAACTCTCTCTAAAGCACAGTCCAAAATGAGGCTAAACTTGCCTCTTTCCAATTGTTCTATGTCCCCAGCTACTGAGGAGATAGCACATGCTGTGGAAGCCTTTGGGAGTGTGGCATAACTATTAAGAAAGGGCAAACAGTTTTGGAATGAATACACCCTTACACTCCTTATGCCATGGCTTTGGGGACAAAATGGATAATTAGACAACAAAATGTATGTTGGAATACTGAATCAAATGAGAGGCACTAATTCACAGGGATTTTTTTTTTCATTTTGGGGGACTTCTGAAGTCTGCTTACAAGTGTACTGAATGATCATTAGGCAGGAACTCTTCCCCCTCCACCCCCACAAGAAGCTTATTCTTAAATTATATTTTATAAATGTAAATGTTGTGAATTTAAAACTGTAGCAAAGTCCAAAACAGACCTGTGAATGATCTTGTACCACTACTTAATTGCCTACATTAGACATGATTATGGTAACATCTGGCACTGTTCCACAGTTCATTCTGCACTCTATAACAGGCTTTGACTAAGGCATAACTTCCTGTTTGAGAAAGTTGGTATCCAACTGATGTGAAGCTGAGAGAGAGAGAGACTGACAGATTTCCTTTAGGCTATACAGCTTTGCTTGATTTCTTAGCATTTCCATAGAAAGTGTAAGTTAGGACTCTGATACTTTTCTCTGGTAGGCCGAACGTTCATATAATACTTATTTTAAATACTGTTCAACTACCTACTCTAGTGATTCTCAACCAGGGATGTAAAGGCATATGGAAGTAAATGACCATCCTTGCTCTCCCCCTTCATCCTTCTGCCTCTGCCCAAAAGAGATAATCTAGCAGGGTTGTACAGATTAGTGCTGAGATGCTGGGTAGCTAACTTCCAAATGGTACTACCTTGCCTGAGACTGCAGGCAGCCTAACTACCCCTACAGAGAGGCAGAGAGAATCAGCCCTGCACTAATGCAAAGAGGCTGTGAAAATCTGAGGGATAAGAAGACAGGGTCATAAGATCAAAAATGGTGAACTACTGTTCTATGGCATTTAGTAGGCCGGATTCTTAAATCAGGTAGGCTATATATTACTATATATTGCCTTCAGTATTATTTTTAGCCAAGTGCTTAAGCTTAATATTGTTCACCAACAGATACACTGCTGCTTAGTACAGGTTTAGTCATAGATCTTGGTATTTTACAAAGGATGCTGAATCAATTACTGGTGAGGAAACTGTTAGCAAGAAAGTGACTTGCCCTAGTCATCCTGTGGGTATTGGGCAGACTGGGAATACAGTTTTGGTGTCTTGCATCCTAACTTACTGTCTTTAAAACTGTCCTTGCCCCCTAATTGCATCTGATCACATACAGAAAATAAGAAAGGAAAGGTGTGGGGTTGTTTTTGTTTTGTTGTTTTTTGGTTGGGGTTTTGGTTGGCTTGCTTGTTTGTTTTTTTTAAGACTTTGGATCAAACTAACTGTTTAGTAACACTAACTTGGGAAACAATATTTCAACAAAAGATCCCCCTATTCCATCTCTTCAAGTGATCACTGTATAGGATTTTGCTCTTAATCTTTCCACTATTAAAACTTTCCACCTGCAAATATAAAATGTATTGGTTTGTTTTAAAACTGTAAATAATAGTATCTGAAACTTAACACCCTCAATAGATTTACTGATTAGCTTGATCCATTTGAGTTCTAATTTTCATAACAGTACTACATGCAGACACATTAGTCTGCAATAGGAACTGCACTTTAGTGTAATAACATACAATATTTAAAATGCTTTGCAAGGTTAGACCTCCCAAAGATGAGATTGAACTAGAATGTGTAAAGAGCTTGTCAGTCCTCCAATGCATAAGAGCAACAAGTCTATTCCATCCTAACCTGTAATTTGCAATGAGATACTTGTGCTGCTCTAACATAGAAGAAGAAAAGTAAACTGCAAATGTTGTCTCTTCAGAAGATGCATCTGCAAGTGCAAGCTGCTACCGAGTGAAGCAAGAACTTGGCTCACGCTTAGTTCTTTACTTCCTAGGTTGATAACGGGTCATACTGATTGCCCTACCTCCTTAATGCTAATGAATCAGGAGTCAAGTAAAATGCTGGGGGGGGAAAATGGGAATATGGAACTCTGAGGAGACAGCTTTGGGATAACTGTTCATAAAGTACAAGTTAAGGTTCTATTTGTATTGACTCTTGTACTTGGGGCCTGACAGGGAGCAAAATGTAAAAACCATAAACATGCAGGCAGTAGGTGGTTAGGGACAGTCTAAAGAATGAGCAGATGGAGGGTTAGGGAACAGCTCAAATCCCACGAAGCAGTAAAGTTGAGTTTAGATTATAATACTAGTTTGTTTGTAATCGCTAATATTTTAATACACTGCTAGAAGACAAACTCTGATTTCCACATGCCCCTTCTCCCCCTTCCCCAGAAAAAGAAAAGAAGGTAAGTAGCCATACCTAATATCCCTTGTAAGTGCCAGGAAACAGAAGCTCAAATCTGTTTGCCATTACTAGACCTAACTGGTGCTACCAAAAAACCACTGCCCTACTAATGGGATAGCTTTGGGGCAGAGATTTTTGTTTTCCTCACCATATGGAAACTGAGACCAAGATATCTTTGGTTTAGAACACCAGCCAAAATGGGGCAAATGGTGCACTTCTATTAAATCACTAGATGGGTCCTATAGTGTGCCACATCCAATTTCTAGCTAGATGACAAGTCAGTTATGTGGCTGAGGATAAGTCAAAACCAAAGTAACCAGTTATCTGCTGCTCTGCACCACAAACAGACAGCTCTACAAACTAGCTATTCCTGAAAAACCTCAGACAATCCAAAGGAACTGTTCAGAAAATACTCAAGTCTATATAAGTGTGTATGAAATCACTTTTAAAAAATATAAGTATATTATGTGACAAAAGTTCTAGGTAGAGACGACAAACTTCAATCATCCTTATTTGGGGTTCTCCTTTTTCTTCCTCTTAACTTGAAAAGCTATTTGAATAAGAGTTTAATGCTCTTTCAAGGTAACTAATTACAACAACTAATGCTCAAACCCTTTTTGTTTCATCTTTTGCTGTTACTCCACCTGTACATGGCTGGTTTGGTTTTTTTCCTCCTTATGACAAAGGCATGTGGTGGTGGTGGTCTTCCCCTGCACTGTGCACCCCCTCCCAACAGCTTCATGTAAAAATACTTTTACTCCTACAAGTCAGAGTAGCAGGATAGTCTCCAATTTTAGTACTTGCTTGTTTTCACTAAAAATTGGATCAAGCAAAGACAAACACCTATGGACATCATTTAAAAAAACTACTATGAAGGGTGGGAATATATAATGAAAGATGCTGCAAGGCTGAAGAGTATATTTGAATTAGCATTATTAAAAAGGGAACTGAGAACATTAGTCAGCTTGCCTACCTGCAAATAAGCAAAACAGTTTGTCTTGTCGTATCATTTTGGAGAATACGGGGGTTGAAGGTGCCTTCCAGCCCCACGTCTCTCTGAACAGAACAAGACCTTTCATAGCGATGCTTTTTCTCCCCTTAGACTGAGTGTAGGTTTCAAGATGGAAAGTAGTCATCGCTTTGACATGCATTTTTAAGATTAAAAAATAAATTGCAACATTACTTTTTGAACCCCCTTAACTTAAAGTCTAATAATTTGATGCTAAGCCTCACAACACGTCTGTAGCGTAGAGGAGGAAATAACTACAAAGTGAAATGTAGTAGCTTTTCGGCCCCTATCCTGAGGCCGGTGGGAAAAGGATCAAGTTTCAACCACACTACCACACTATATATTTTGAGGCGGGTGAAATAAGTGAAGAATGAGTTATGTAATCTGAATGAATTTGGCCCGGACTTGGGAGCTGCCTTGCAAGGAGCGTTTACGGTATCTCGAGGATCTACAGGTAGGCAAGAAGCAGAGGTTGGGCATGCTCTCAGTGTTTCTAACTGTCCAGCTCAAAAGCACAATTGTAACTTGGGGGGGGTGTCAATGATCTTTGGGGAAAAGAGGCCGGTTTAAAGATGTAAACACAGCAGCATGCATCAGGCTGCACAGACCACAAGAATAAAACATGGGGTGCCATAAACACCGCTCCCACCTCCCCGTCCCAACCGACCATCACGGACTCGACGTGCACTCGGGGTAAGCCATCATCTCTCCACACCCGTGTCTGTCCATCCGTCTGTCCGTGTGCAAAAGGTCCCGAGCTCTCCTGTCAGCGCACGGTGAGAGTTAATGAGCAACCCTTCGCTTCACGCTGGCGCGGGGCCCTTGGGCAACACTAAGTCGTCTCCGCAGCACCCTGCGAGGGGTGGCGATCCTCCCGTTTTGCTGACGGGGAACCAGCAGACGAGGTTAAGTGACTTGCCTGAGGCAGCAGCGCGCTAGTGAACGGACATGAATGCTTCACCGTAACGGCGGCGGCGGCAGTAACAACAACAGAAAAAGGAAGGACGGACGAGTCCCGCACAGTGATCCTCACTATTATTTTTTACACACGCACGCACACACACAAGCAGGGAGGTGCGGCTGTTACAAATCGAGGCGGCAGAGGAGTGTGTTTCCCAAACCTGCCTCCATCGAGGGGCCACATGTTGCGAGGCGGGGGGGGCGCAGCTTCCCCCCAAACAAGCCGTTAGTGCGGGGGGTGGGAGGCCCGCGCAGCACTGGGCGGGGGGATGCCCGCAGGCCTCGGCCTGCCGGGGTGACAGGCCGGCGGCGGCGGGAGGGCGGGAGGGAGAGAGGCGCGTCCCCTCACGCCGGGGAGGCCCCGAGCGCGGCCACCTGGAGCCGGTGCCGGGAGGAGGGAGGGAGGGAGGCGGCGACACTCACCTGCGGGCGCGGGGCGGCCTGTCACCCCGGCA
>JAGPOW010003364.1:1450083-1486114 GCA_030014935.1 Caiman crocodilus | reverse complement strand
TGTTGGGATTACCTCCCTTTGGGCACGGAGGATCGTCTCCTTAAGGAGCGACCACTCACCCTGGACATCTGACTCCCTTCCCCTCTGGGTCCTCAGCGCAGAAAAATAAACTGACCAGTAATCTGTTTTATTGTCCAAGCTAAGCAAAGAACGAAAAGCAAACTATATAAAGGTAATACACCTTTTTCACTTGTAATAATTTTGAACTATACATAACTATGAGGTTTTTTTCTTATATTTTTAACATATCTGTCATTCAAGCAGTATCACTTATTTTCACCTCTCCATAGAATGCGTTAAAGAAATAAACCTAGGAAGAAACGAACAACTCTCCAAACTCATGCTTTTGAGAGAAGTTCTTTCTGTGTACCTTTTTCCTGATCCCAGAACCTGCATTAAAACAGCTCTTACAAAGAGAGCTAATTTTAAATAATTAAGTGATAGTGACTCCACCACTTTCCCTAGTATGTTTGACTTTTAATTAGCCTCAGAATTGAGAAATTAGATTTTATTTAAAGGTGGAATTTCTCTGACTGTAGCTTACATCCATTACCTTTGTCATCAAGACATAAAATATCTCCGCAATTAAGTACTTTCAAAGTCGCTTCTCAAAATTCACGAAGCTGAATGCATTGAGCTCCAGAAGACAGACTTAACTTTCCAGCTCTTAGATTGCTTTTGTGTTCTTCCTTTGAACACTTGCCAGTATTTGGGCATTCTTGAAGTAGTTTCAGTTGCTAAAATGGGGAAAAAACTGATATGCAGATAAGTCATTCTTCATGGAAACGTTAAGTCAGTATAATGATTGTTTTTATTAAGATGAAGCCTTACCAATTTTCATGGTTCCTATGGCTATGGAAAGGAATAACTTGTATTTTAGAGGTTCAATACCTTCCACACTTGACACGGATAAAATGCTGCTACTTTGCTGTGCCTGCTTATTTTTTCCCAGGCTGCTATGATCTAAACTGCTTTCTTGGGAACAGCTAAACCCCACTCTAGCGAATGTTTTTTTCCTGTAACAGCTCACTCTAACTTAAGAACTTGAAAATGAGGATAGACGTAAATTTTGTATGTGAAAAAGCAAGGAAACTCAAATTAAAACAACCTATAGGATGACTGGTTTAGCATAGCATGGATTAGTGTCATCACAAGGTATTTTGAAGAGTTCACAGTCAGTGTAGTCTTCCCTAGCTGATGGCACACGTGCCATTGTTCAGTTCAGTGTGTAGCTTAGGAATACTCTTGGGTTCCTTGCAGACACAGTAGTCTAAGCAGCGTTTACAAGGAAAGCTTTCTGTCATGTCCAGTTAGCCAGGACCATCCATGCCATACTAGTAGATGTTGATCTGATTATGGTTGGAGAGGAAATTGACGTTGTATATCTTGACTTCAAAAAAGCCTTCCATCTGGTATCCCATGATCACCTCTTGGCAAAACTGGCCAACTGCAGCCTTGGGTCCACCACAATCCGCTGGCTGGGGAATTCGCTCTGTGGTCGGACCCAGAGGGTGGTGGTTAACGGAAGTCAATCATCATAGTGCCCTGTGACCAGTGGGGTCCCTCAAGGCTCTATCCTCAGACCTGTATTGTTCAACATCTTCATTACTGATGTGGACATTAGAGTTAGAAATGGACTGACCAAGTTTGATGATGATACCAAACTCTGAGATAAAGCATCTACACCTGAGGACAGGAGGGTGATCCAGGCTGACCTTGACAGGCTCATGAATTGGGCAGACAAGAACCTGATGGTGTTTAACACCAAAAAATGCCAGGTTCTCCACCTTGGGAGGAAAAACCTGCAGCATCCTTATATGCTACACTGGTTAGCACTAGGGATGAAAGGGACTTTGGGGTCATCATTGACCACAAGATGAACATGAGCCACCAATGTGATGCTGCGGCTAGTAAAGCGAGCAGAATGCTGGCTTGTATCCATAGATGCTTCTCAAGCAAATCCCAGGACGTCATTCTCCTGCTGTACTTGGCATTGGTGAGGCCACAGCTGCAGTACTGCGTCCAGTTTTGGGCCCCACAATTCAGAAATTCAGATGTGGAGAAGCTTGAGAGAGTGCAGAGAAGAGCCACACACGTGATCAGAGGTCAGGAGAACAGACCTTATGACAGGCTGAGAGCCATGGGGCTCTCTAGCCTGGAGAAGCATAGGCTCAGGTGATCTGATGGCCATCTATAAGATTATCAGGGGTGTTCACCAGGATCTGGGGGAACAATTGTTCACCAGAGCCCCCCAAGGGATGGCGAGGTCAAACGGTTGTAAGCTGCAAGACCATTTCAGGCTGGACATAGGAAAGAATTTCTTCACTGTCCAAGCCCCCAAGGTCTGGAATAGCTTGCCATCGGAGGTGGTTCATGCACCTACATTGAATGCCTTAAAGAGAAATTTGGATGCTTATCTTGCTCGGATCCTGTGACCCAGCCCTACTGCCCATCCCTTTCCTGGCCTGCCGCATGTCATGCTGAAAGGCTGCCTGTACCACTTGTGGCACGTGTGTCTAGGATATATAAAAGACTGCCTAAAACTCGGGGAAGAAGGCTGCAGTTGACAACTATGCTCTTCTGGCACAATAAGTGACCTGCAGTAGGAATAAAGCTCATCAGCATGGAGAAAAGTACTGTCCTGAAGGCTGTTCTGAAACTGAGAAAAGAGCTCCACTGTGCACTAAGAACCTGAGACATCACTTTTCAATCCAAATGGGAGATACGTTTTGTACTAGCCTTTTTTGACATAAATGTGTAGGCAACATGTATATATATATTCAAAAAAAAAACAACCCTCGATAAAATCTAAACACTCCACTGCTGTGCTTCTCACCATGAAGAGAAGATGTGAGAACAAACACATGACAGATGTCAGGTGCTTTGCTCAATGCCCAATTTGAAAGAATTTGTTTACTACTATGACAGACCTTAAGAACTAGACCTGGATGACTTTTTTGGTAACTAGTAAATTCATCAAAAATGCAATGTTAGATGGGACACCGCTAAGGCATTTTAAAAAATGTCAGATTTCATTGTGTTTCAATGTTTTCAAAATTAAGAAAGTAAATACACTTGGCAGTGGCAAAGTTTTCTGTAAGAAAGTAGAGTAGATGTAATCTTTGCAGCACAGAGGAGACAAAGCGATCAATTTCTGTATAATGTTAAGCTTAAAATTATAAATACACTTACTTGCTTAAGATACTCATTCATCAGACTTAGAGCGGAGGCTGTGGTCTATGCATACAAGTATGCACACATCTAGGTTTCTGAACATGTTGATGAGGCTCTGAAACATGCCATTAACAAGGGCATCTATGTAAATGTTGAGGTAGAAGACTTGGATTTGGTTACTCGCTTTATCCGTCTAACCTCAGGGAAGTCGCACAACTTCTGTATGCAATTCCGTTTCCATTTCTTTAAAATTGGTATTTAAAGGCATTGTGAGGATCGTTATTTATAAAGACCATTGTGATCTTTGTACTATGCTACACTTTGTACTATACAAAGTGAACACTACTATACAAGTGCAAATTGGTGTTCTGTGGTGTAGAGAATTTGTTGCCGGGATGAAACCTGACCAAATACAACCAAAAAGATAAAAGGTTTCTGAATCTGTCTCCAAGCTTCATAGGAATGTAGCCCTGGAAGACACTTCATTCTACTTCCATTATAGAATGGGGTTTTTAAATGTCAATTCAAGTAAGAAAACAAAGCAGTTATCCTCTTGGACCTACCCCAAAATATTTTTGGATGTTCAGTTGTATGCTGCAGAAGTAACTCATGTTACATGACTACATAATCTGAGTTAATTTTGCATAGTACACTACCTAAACTTTTGGCTGACTTACTGAAATCCTTTTGCAGTATGCTTACTTAGAGGAGATCTGTGCTGTAGACCTTGATTTCTCACTAGGATTTTGTGCATGTAAGGAAAGAGTAGGTGATACCAGAGGGAGCAAAATGTTTCAATTTTTATTGAACCAGGGTATGGTATTAGGTTTTTTGGTATATATTTTCATTTGTGATTTTTGATCGACATTTTGTTTGAAGGTAAAAGTTTAACCAGTGGTCTTTTTGCAGCTATGAAAATAGCTAACAACCTTATAGAAGGACTTTCCATTCATCTCCTGTACAGCTTGAGCTAAACATGATCTTGCATTTCAGCAAGATGCTTCCAGAGGCTCACTTTGAGGTTTTATCTTCCTCTCTGTACTTAGAGTGTAATACATTTCTCAGGGAATCTTGTGCCTTGTGGAGTCCGGTAGCAAGAGACAGGTGACTCATTATGTCTTTGAATTTGGCTAAGCCATGTTACTCAGTAAATTGTATGAACTCTGCTGAGAATAACAGATGGAGATTCATTTAACAATATTTTTATGCTGTTCAGCACACCAGTGATTAACAATGGCTCTGACTTTTGTGTGTTGTACAGACACACTGTTGTCATATATATATATCTGTACGTTCGGTTGTTCAAGGCAATGAAAAAGATCATTCTACAGTCCTGGTGACAAAATCTATGGCTCACTGTTCGTTTCCCTTCTGCACATTGTGGAGGAACTTCAGTAGCTCTTCAGTCAGGATTGTGCTGAGAGTAGGGCATCAACCAGGATTAAAATCTCTCTCTTTCACTTTTAAGTGGTTAAATTTAGTACCCATTTTTAACATGACTCTTAGGCAGAAGATTGTTTAATTTACTCCCTTCACTACTTTTTGGTAAAAATAAATATATATCTATACATAGATAGATATATAAAATAACTGGCAGAGAGAATAATTACAAATCAGCTAAAACAAAGGTACGCTAATTTTTCACAATCAGAGTGAATTGAGCTGTCGGCAGTGGAGGATGATCTAGTGGTAGTTGCATAAGACTTGAAAGTTTTTATCCCATTTTCATACTAGTATTGTATTTGCAAGTCAGGTGTATCTTGACTGGTGGGCATAAAAGCAAAGTATTTCTTTGTAGACTTCATACACATTAGGACTGGAAGGGACCTTGGAAGATCACCAAGTCCAGCCCCGTACCCCACGGGTAGGAAGTCAGCTGGGGTCAAAGGATCTCAGAAAGATAAGTGTCCAAACATTTCTTAAGAGTCCAGAGTAGGTGCCTGCACCACCTCTGCAGGGATCTATTCCAGGCCTGGGGGGCTCAGACAGTAAAGAAGTTTTTCCATATGTCCCGCCTGAAATGGTCTTGGAGGAGTTTGTGACCGTTGGCCCTTGTCATTTCTTTGGTGTTGAATACCATTAGGTTTTGATCCACCCATTTTCTGAGCCTGTCGAGGTCGGCCTGGATCGCCAGCCTATCCTCAGGTGTCGACGCTTTGCCTGTTAATCAAAAATGGCTTAAGAATATATATTTACCAAGATAAACTTCGATGGAATAGGCTTTACAGTGAAACAGATTCATTTGGTACATTCATTTGAATTGTGAGCACATTTAAAATGTCACCTTTTATACCTAGTTTGCTTTTCAAAACATTAGTTATTTACGCAGTGGATAAAATTGTAACATTGTGCCTGCTTGCGTTTTGGGTTTGAGATCTTGAAGCAATGGAGTACTTGCAGAACTTGCTTTGGTTTTGAATGGTGTCAGATGCTCTATAAGTTTGGGAATCCATATAGTACGATAGATTTTTCTCATAAATTGTTAAATAATTAATGTTTATACTGTGCTTCGTGGCTATAAGGTGAATAAGTACTATTATTTTAATTTATTTAGCACCACATGATGAATTCAGATAATTCACAACACATTTAAAACTGACATTTCAACAGTCTTTACTCTGTCAAAATCTATACTAAATATTGTAATGTCCTCAGATAATTCTGTTAAGTCAGTTAAATTAAAAAGTCGAACAAAAAAGCACTTTAATTTAGATGTCTCTTTTATAACAGAAGACACCCAAACAGTCATACTGTTTTTGACACTGCTGTCTTTATATTTTTACACTAAAGCATCTCCACAAAGATATTTTTAAGTATCCCATTATCCTATGGTCTCTCTGTGGCCCGCAGTTTGCGAAGTTTCCAGACAAGAAATATGTTTTGGGAGTTGCTCTGTTGCAGAGTATCGACCCCCAAATTTCCAGGTTGGCGTTTCCAGCATAACGTCTATGTGCTATGGCTGTTTGTCCCCTTCACCTTCAGTGACCCAGCAGGTTGATAAATAATGCAGTTTTTTTCTGAAACAAGAAGAGGAGAGCAACAATGAAAGATTTAGATCTGTAGGAAACATCCAGAGATTTGTACAGATACTGTGCACACAGATTTCTAATCCCTCTGCTTTTAAATGATGGGTAAATAGCTTAAATGGAAATATTTCCAGGGTGGATTGTCTTGCTAAGTAATCTTCTGTTTTTAAATAAACCATGGTTAGGGAAGCAATCTTGTAAAAGCCAGATTTATTTTTATTGTTTGTATCTCCAGTCCTTATAGTTTTACTCATTCACTTTGTGCCAGAAATCACCTTACTTCTGCCAGCACTACAAAAAGCATGTCATGTCACGTTCTCTTCCAGATCAGTAGATTTGCCAGTGTTATTACAGTTCCCAAATCTGTATTGTTGATATCTGAAGAAAGAATGCAGCTTGATTTGCAGAATACCAATTTTTTTCCAGTGAATTGAAAAAGGCAGCGGCATGAGAAGAGTAAAAACAATGTCTCTGGTGGAAAACATGCAGGGAAACTTTTCTTGGGTCTCTGTTCTAAGTGCACAGTACTTTGGACAAATCAAGTGATCATGTTTAGTGACTGCTAGCTGTGCTGATGATTCAGATGTGAGCTGGAATTTGTTATGCTAATTTAACGTAAGAGGCAGGTTTATCATGTTAGGATATGCCTTATGTTTTAAAGGCATGAGATTTATGTAAGCCACCCAAGAAGCTCTTCCGTCCTACTTTAACTCATGCCGTGTCATGCCGTTACAACTGGCAGAAGGTTAATATTTAAAAAATAATCATATTACAAGGATCTCACTAGACACTGCCGAGGGATACAGTTTATTCTCCATTGTATGATTTAATATTGCTAATGAATACCATTATTTACTCGGCTATAACATGACCCCCCTAAATAATTAGATTCTGTATATGAAAAATGGATAAATTTGTACAACTTTACAGGTATGGAATCTAATGATTAGAGGTCTGCCTTGAATTTATCATTCTCACAGTGCTACAAGGAAAATTAACCTGGGGTGGCCCCCTTTTGACTTTTGCCCCACTTCTCCCTGTGGTAACTTTTCCCCCTTTACTGTCAGACTTTGCTCTCCAAGAGCATATAGAAGTGAAGAACAAATCTCAAGAGACTGGCCATCTGTATGAGACACTTACTGTGGAGTAGACTAATTAGCTCCGCAGTAAACATCTAGCATCTACACGTGGCCTTATTAGGCTGGAGTAAACTAATTAACTTTGCAGCAGGGTGGTGCTTGTATGTACTATCCTCCTATGGATATTTTTACTCCATGTGTAGATGCTGATGTGGCTGGTTGGGGCAAAAGGGTGCTTCAGTGTGGGGACTGCCTGTTGGATGGCCCCGCATTGGAGCAACGTTGCCCCAGCCAGCTCCTCCGCAGCATGTTGAGGTGGGCTGGAACAGCCCTGGGCTGCCAGGCTGACCCCCCAGGCCTTTTGCCAACCAAGGCTGCTTCAACCCAGCTCGGTGTACTCTGGTTCCATGGGCCCGTTCAAACAACTCATCCAGGAACAATAAACTCTGGTGTAGTGTGCTGGAGTTTATTGCTTCAAACTAATTGCCCATGTAGACATGCCTACTAACTTTGAAATAAACATACCTGTAGCAATTTGCATATACTACAGGTACCCATAGACTTACATCAATTAGAATTGATTTTACCTTTGTTTGCAATTAATTTTACCTTTGTTTGCAAACTGTTGCAAATATTAGCACAGGTATTCTATAAACACACTTTTATTCAGCACTTTTTACCTACTTATACATAGTACAAATCACAAGGACGTGGAAGAACTTGAGAGGGTCCAGAGACGAGCCCCCTGTGTGATCAGGAACTTGCAATATGAGGAGTGGCTGAGGGACTTGGGCCTCTTCAGCCTACAGAAGAGAAGGTTGAGAAGGGACTTGGTAGTGGCTTGCTGCTACATCAGGGGAATACATCAAGAACTTGGTGAATGGCTCTTCACTGGGGCACCCCTGGGGAAGACCAGGAGCAATGGATGCAAACTCCTGGAAGGCCGCTTCAGGCTCAATTCCAGGAAAAACTCCGGTACAGTCAGGGTGTCCAGACTGTGGCATAAACTCCCTCCAGTGATGGTGCAGTCAGCTGCCCTGGAAATCTTCATAAAGACAGGGCAGTCACCTCACTGGGGCCACTTGATCCCAGGTGTCTTTTCCTGCCTAGTGCAGGGGACCCAATGATCTACAAGGTCCTTTCCAGCCCCTAACAATCTATGAATCCATGATATTATTCCAAAAGCAAAAGGCTCATGATTTATCATGTAGTTCACTGGTTCTCAACCTCTTTTGTACAAGGACCCATTAATAAACGTCAATGGCCAGTCCTGGCCCACTGCCCCTAGTCCCCCACCTCCCAGTGTGTGGGGCATGGGGGGCCCTAAGCAGTCCCTTGCAGGCTGGGGTTCTGATGGACTGCAAGGGAAAAGCCACAGTTTTCCGTATTTTTTTTCCTTTAAAGGAGAATCCATTTTTAAAGTTTGTTTGCAACCTGCTTTGGGTCACAATCCATGGGTTGAGAAATGCTGATATAGTTAATTGGGCTGGGCCTCAACAAAGTCAATAACATTTCAAGCCATGGTGACCACATAGCCGAACACTATTCAGTATGTGTTTGTATACCAGGTACCCCCCCACAAAGGATCCATGTGCCAATTTGTGCCTCACTTAGAACTAGAACCAGATGTTTTTGTCATGAGTTCTGGGATCCTCCAAAAATGTATATACAGTTAAGGCATGGGGCTGCCTGGATCAGTTCCACCCCATGGAGGGTGGGGCCAAAGTAATAACAGGATAGGCTGAGAGAGGGCAACAGCTGTGCAGCTAGAGATGTTTGGTGATGTTTGCCAGATAGTTCAGGCTGGTGAGGAAACAGGAATGATTAGAAATGGGAAAGAAAGGTGCTGCTTAGGTGTGGGAGTGAAAAGGAAGTTGAAATATCTTTATTGTAGTGGTTCACCATGACTTGGAAGAGTCAGTACTGAGCAGAACTAAGCACAATGGGCATTAGCTCTTATTCAGGTGGCCTGCACCAGCCTATCCCGTTTTTGGCACCGGGGGGGCCTGGTATTGCAGTACCTCCAGGCCAGTGCTTGTTCCCTTCTGGGGGAGCAACTACCTTATTTTTTTGGTTAACCTCCCCCCCCCCCCAACAATCCTCCCCCAAAAAAACCCCAAACAAGAACTCCAAAACAGTTCCCATCAGCATTTTTGGCACCAAGAAGGATGTTGCAGCTTGCTGTGGCCTCTTCAAGTCCCAGGCTATTATTGCAAAACTTCCAGGCTTGGTGCTTGTTCAGTCCAGGGGAGCAACTGCCCATTTTTTTTAAACATCACACAAAAAAGATCTCCTATCAGTATGTTTGCCCAGTATGGGCCATGTGTTTTATGGTCCTGCTCAGTGTTGGCTGTATTTAATCAATTTCATAGTTGGTTTCCATTACTGAACACATGCTGCTTCTGGCAAGTTTAATGATAGACAATCTGTTTAGTGAGGGATGCTTTCTTGCATGTGAATATAAGGCAAGGGGCTCTTTTCCTCATGTAGACTGGGGGGAAAAAGTATTTTTTTTATATTTGAGTAAATAGGGTAGGTCTTGCTGTCAATTAAGTAGAGGTGCACCACTGTATCAGCTGCCTATCAGATCAGCCCTGCTAAAAGGAAATATACATTGTTGGCTAATGGCTTTTTTTGGCTGCTGTAGCCAATAATGTTTACCGATAATTATGCCTTCTGGCCAGGGCCTTGGACACCTGGATTCCCTCTCCCTGTTGGGGCCAGAGCCTCTGGATGCCTGGTTTCCCCTTGCAGGCAGGCAGCATTCTAGCCTGAAAGGGATCCTGCTTGGAGCTCCCAGGAGCAGGACACAGGGAGCATCATGTACTTGTGCACAGTTGCACATAGCCAGCAACACGGCTGGGCAACATGGAGAGCAGCTCCCTACAGGTAAGTCTATGGGGGGAGAGGGAAGGGGCATGGGGGCGCAGATTGCGGTCCCCACAGTGAGGGAGGGAGTGAGGCCAGGGATGCTGCCCAGACAGGGTGGTGCATGAGACCTGGGGCTGGGAGCAGGACAGAGCCACAGGCAGCTCATCCAGGTGATGCGTGGCTCCCCACTGCTGTGCGCTCCCCCTTCCCCCCCCCTACAGGGAGGTGTGGGGAAAAATCCAGGGTAAATGCAGCCTCAATACAGATTTCAGTAGGAACATTTGTAAATTATTCTGAGTACCAGTGGTACCAAGATCTTAGTAATCTAGTTCATTAACAAAATGGAGTTAAACAAAAGTAATTGTTCTAACTGGTACAGTTACAGCTTAGGCTGTATCTCTTATCAACTATGCAGTTGATCCAATAATAGATATTATTAAATAAACTACTTCTATCTCTAGCTTGGGTAGTAAGATAGACTAAGTAAATAATCGTTTTTGCCACACTTAATATTTTTCACAGTGTAGACATGGCCAAAGCAAAGCAAGCTTAAAAGGAAGAATGTGGCTTTTATGAATGTTCTGCGCATGAGAAACCTACATTTAGAAATGCTTGGTAAAGGATGGGCAGTTGGCCCTACCTGCTATTTTTGAGAGATTGCTACTTTCTTGTTAAAACAGTATCCAATTGACTATGTTGTTTATATAGAACGGGCTTTAAAACAAGGATTAGATGAACAGTTGTCTAGCTGAGACTATCATCCAAATACACAGATCTGGAGTAATTCAACAGTTTTATTATTTTATTTCCATGAAAGAGAAAACACAACAGGGACATCCTTTGTGTGCTTCGTTTTAATTTTTCTTGTAAACTAATTCCACAGACCAAGGGTCTAATTCAGTTTTAAAGTCCTAGGTTGTAGTTATAAGCAAGCAGATGTTCAAGTAGCCCCGTCTCTCTGAAATATGGTAACATTTTGTATGCTACCATTTCCATGGAAACAGTTATTGGCTCAGCAAAAATGATTTGCAATTTCTAAACTATATACTTTTTTTTAATGGATCATTTCAAATTGTTTATTTTAAACTAACCACATCTCAGTGTGATTGGTGGCAGTGAACATTAGTGGCATTGTAAAGATAGTGTAGTTGCTACAAGGGAAGTGGTCAGCTCAAATACTTTGCAGTAGCAAGTCAGCAATTTGTATTTTTTAATTCACCTCTGAAAATGTGAACTAGTGTTTTATAGAACGTTAATGGAAAAAATTCCAGGTAGAAACATTTGTTCCAGATATTGTCTCCTATCATTAATTGGAGAGATTTCAGCATACACTCCCATCTCCTCAAGCCTCTCAGATTCATAGATGCTAGGGTCGGAAGTGACCTCAACAGATCATCGAGTCCGGCCCCCTGTCTGTGCAGGACAGAGTGCTGTGGTCAGATGACCCCAGCCAAACTCCTCCTCACTCCACCCCATAAGAAGGAAAAAAAGAATAAACACATACTCACAGGTGAAATGTTTTAAACCTATTGAAATTTCACAGATTCATAGACATTTGGGCTGGAAGGGACCCCGGAGGATCATGAAGTCCAGCCCCCCACCCCAGGGGCAGGAACTCAGCAGGGATCATAGGATCCCAGCAAGATAAGAATCCAAATGTGTCTTGAAGGTGTTCAAACTGGGTGCTTGAACTGCCTTCAGCAGCAGTCTATTCCAAACCTTGGGGGCTCAGATAGTAAAGAAGTTCTTCCTTATGTCCAGCCTGAAACGGTCATGGAGGAGTTTGTGACCATTTGAGCTGGTCATCCCTTGGGGCGCTCTGGTGAACAATCGTTCCCCCAGATCCTGGTGCACACCCCTGATAAACTTACAGGTGGCCGCCAGATCACCCCTGAGCCTACGCTTTTCTAGGCTGAAGAGTCGCATGACTCTCAGCCTCTCATCGTAAGGTCTGTTCTCCTGACCTCTGATCATGTGCATGGCTCTCCTCTGCACTCTCTCCAGCTTCTCCACATCCTTTTTGAATTGTGGACCCCAAAACCAGACGCAGTACTCCAGCTGCAGCCTCACCAAGGTCAAGTACAATGGGAGAATGACATCCTGGGAATTGCTTTAGAAGCATCTATGGGTGCAAGCCAGCGTTTTGCTCACTTTACTAGCCGCAGCATCACATTGGCGGCTCATGTTCATCTTGTGGTCAGTCTCATCTGTAGTAAAAGAAGAAATAAAAGATTAGCAGGCTTAGGTCAGCTATTTCAGTGTTCCAGAAACTGAACAACTCTACGGCTATGTAGGAGGTTAAGACCTGTTCTTAGCAGCATTTAAAATGCAGAATTAGGCTTACTTATCTCCTCAGGCTGGGTCAAATGGCTTGAAATCAGTATGACCTTTTCTGTGGGCAAGACTGTTTTTCCAAATTCATCAGTACCATAATAGAAATTGTTTAAGCATTAAGTAGCCAGACTTGTAACCCGCTTCTAGGCTCTCATTCCAAGCCTAAATACTAGATTTGAAATGAAAAATAGGACATGTGGCTCTGGAAATTGGTGGAAAATAAAGATATTGTAAAAGGATCCCTGTACCTTCAAGCTTTATTTTCTACAGGTTTGACTTTTATTACATCTAGAAAACACAGTTGAGGGTGATAGTCTGTTCATGCCAAAAAAACTATCATAAATCTTTTAGAGAAAAACTTTAACAGTTTTCCAAAACTGTGCAGGTCTTTTGCCTTACTAAAGTGGTATTTATTTGACTGACTGATTCCCATTGGAAGTATTTTTTTTTACATTAGATCATTGAGCAATGAGGGGTTAAGTGCTCAGTGATGTATATTAGAGTCCTTAAGGACTTGCACCATGAAGGCCAAAAGAAATTGCCATGTGGGTTATACTTTGTGAAACTTTTTCCAAAAATAAGACTACCGTTTGCACACACAAAGTTTGCTACATGGCTACTAAGTATTTTCAAACTGGAAGACAGGTTGTGTTTCCTGAATGCAAGTTATTGTTATAGCACTTCCCTGCTGCCAAAGACTTCAAGAAGCTTAATTGTCTTCCATGTAAAAATCCATGAAACAATACTGAAGCCCTGTTTTTTCTGGACTCTTCCCCAGCTGTTGGAAGACCATCGATAATCAATTTTTTCATTTTCAATTCTAAGGATTTTACAGGTAAGTATGAAATAATCTCAGAAGTTATCTATTACATTGTCGCTGAAATCCAAATCTACCACCTTGTCATTAGAATCCAAATGTACTTCTTAACAGAGGTTCTAGTTTGAAGGAGGAACTGAATTACTGGTAGTAATGAGTCCCGCTGGCTATTCCACCAGTCCAAACACACTTATGCACTACATTCCTTTCCAAGCAGAACAAATAAAGGCATGTTGGTTTCTTCTGCTTAATAAACTTGATCGTAGCTATGTACTGGTGAGTGTTAAGACATACACAGTACGTGGTGACTACTTCAGTGACTAAAGTCTAACAGGGACCCTGAATTTACATTCTAAATATAAGATGAGAAACAGCAGATGTTGCACACACACACCACGAGGAAAATTTTATGCAATAAGCAGAGTTTGATAATGCCTGTAACTGTCATACAACGCATAGCAAGAACATTATCACTGATTTATAAGGACACCACCAGTGCAATCTGAATTATCCACTTCAGTGATTTTAACACGGTCTAAAAATGATAGACAGAGACTACTCACAATGACAACACACCTATTAAGAGATTTATTCCGAACAGGATATTGGGACTTTACAACAGAAGTGACACTGGCACATAGCGAAACAGTATCAGTGCGTAGCAAAATGTTCTGCTTTTGAAGCAAATTAAAGAACAAAAACATTTTTTAAAATGTAAACTTGCATAAACAGTAGTTTTAAGAAATCCATGAAATAGGCAAAGAACGCAAGATGCCCATATGCTGGTTAGAAGACACTTGTGACAACGTTCTTGACTCGCAAGGAACCACGTGTGCCACAAAACCTGTCTGTTTGGATTTATATGCCACCGTATCTAAAGGAGGCTCAAGGCAGCCTACAATAAAATCCATAAGGTCTGAAACCCAGGAGTCAAATGCATCTGTAAAAAAAAGAAAAAAAAATATTTTGGAAAGCATTACATTATATAATGACAGTTAAGCAAGATCTACACATAGTATGTAAAATAAGTATAGAACTTTTCCACCACAGGAGCAACAGATTTGTTGGTCAAGTTATTCTGAATTGATATTTTTGAGACCAGGCTATAACAAATATACTTGGATTATTCTCATAGCTACCGTAGAACGACCGACTTGTTTACCATCCAAATTACTCTTTTGACGGCCTGTAAGGAACGTGTGCATACTTCTCTCTGGCACTTAGCACTTAAATGCAGCAATTTCCCTTTACAGCCAACCTAGAAGGGAGTCGAGTCCTGCAGCAGTCCATCTTTCACAAGTGAAAATGTATCTTGTGGCCCGATTCCCAAAATACAACCATAATAGTTGGCCCACATGAAGCAGTTTTGACAGCACTTCAGCATGGCTCATATTTACTAATACTTGATTAAAAAAACCCAACAAACCCTAATTTAACCCAGAAAAAAAAAAAAAAAAAAATCAACGGAAGTCAAGGTAAAAAGAATCACCTCAGATAAACGTATGGTTTGCCTGAAGTAAAAAACCAGACACAAGGACCCAAAACAGAGCCAGCCACAACAAACTAATCTCAAAACGATTTTATTAGAACCCATTAAGTGTTGGTTTCAGTAGGAGAAACTTTGCGTTAACATCTACTTCGGGATGAAACTGCATTTTACAAGTTTCTTAAGATTGAAATAACTTTGTAGTGCACAAGTATGGTATTAGCTACTGAAAAGTTCTACATTTTAGAATTTCGAAATGTTTGTATATTACTTCGCGGCATTAATACAGAGGCGGGCAATTATTTTGGGCAGAGGGCCACTTACTGAGTTTGGGCATGGCAGCCAGGGCAAATTAATATCAATTTTCTAAATTTTTTAGGGGCCCCGCGGGCCAGATACTATGGCCTGGCAGGCCACATCCAGCCCCCAGGCTGCATTTTGCCCACCCGTGTTAATGTCATCTCATTTTAAGCAGGATCAGCATTTTGTTTTCCAGTTAAACTACATTTGGTCACATCATGCAAAGGTTTATTCTTTTTTTTTTTTTAAACGGTGTCATGAGTGGTCCTGGTGTATGTATACAAAGTTCAAGTCTTAAAAAACAAAACAGAACACTTAAAGGTGCAGAAGCAGAATCTTCTCATTTTTCATTTCACAGAGAAACTATATTTATATGTTACTGGAAGATCTTTCTAGTCAAAATTGGTATCGCCTTTTAAACTTATTAAAACGGTTTACTGGATGACTGCAATGAACTGTAAATGTAATAATGTAGTTTTAAATTTGAACCTGAGTACAGAGATAGTAAAGTACAATCAGCCCTGTCATAGGCCCTATAAATTCTATTCACAGTAGCCCTTTTGAGAAGCAGGTAGGGTTATTAACCTTAGATTTCCACTTACTGCAGATGAACAGAACTATTTCTGTAAAATTCAGAAAGTGTCTTAAACCTAGAATAAAAAAAGTATCTAACTTACAAACTCTTCTAAGCAATAATGTGGAACATGCCAAATGTTTGCAGAGATCTATATAAAAATGTTCAACTGTAAAGTAACACAAGGAACTGAAACATCAGATGGTCGTGAATTGGAGGGTTTGTACATTATATTCAGTGACGGCAAAGGCTGTACTTTGCTCAAGTTATTTCTAATGTGGTCTTTGTAACAAAGCTGCTGCACATTTCTCTTTACTTCTAACTGAAGAAACACTTGCACCCTTTAAAGTGTAGGCAAATAAATTTCCTACTGCTCTGTTACAAGAAGCATTTAAAATACTGATTCAGTTTTTAATTTACTTAGTGAAATCAGCTACCTACACCTCCTCCAGAACGCATCAAATTATTACTCTTCTAATAGCACCGACTTCCAGCTCTGAATATGAGCTTTGGTCACCGCATACTAGAATTGAATTGCTCTGACATTTCAGAATTAATATAATGTTTCACTGTCACTCATATCGTTCCTTAGTTACATTAAGGAAGGTGCAACACCAAGTATTTTTACACATTTTCATTCAATTCTCAACCTCAACTGAAAGCTTACCTGCAAAATACAAAACACAGCACTCATGAACAAACAGAGAAGGTATTTTTGTTCATACAGGTATTACTGTATAAAAGGAGTCCTTCAGCTGTACAATTGTTTCCATAATGGATTCATTACATATGTAAGATACAAACTGTACAAATTCCCCAGTTTACAAAGTCTCCCTAATTTGCAGAAACAATTCAGTCTGAATTTGTGGTTTTAAATGCAAAGATTACAGGGAAGGAACAGTCTAAGTTTAACTGGCTCACTTTTTAACAGAAATGTGGTTTAGATAATACAATTTGCAATAGTACAACTATGTACATGTATATACAGAATTCTATTTCTCCTTCCATTACTTACTAATATCAAGTATACTTATTTTAAGTAATCTATCACCACTGTTTATTACCAGCTTCTTGTAAGTTAAGAAACACTGAAGCAGAAAAGAGTTCAGTTTTAGAGCACTTCAGTTCTTCTCTTTCCTTAGATGAAGTTAAAATTCAGCATTCAAAGTGCATCACTGAAAGCGTGGCTTTCCATAGTCTGCAAGCTCCATCTGAAGTTCTCTCTCCTCGTCGTCTGCAATTGAAATATGCACACCAACATTAATATACAATGGCATGATCACTGCTTAAAACAATTTAGTTTACCAGGACAGAGCTTTAGTGATACCTGCATCAACACTTCATTCTCCTCTCTGTTTACAAGAAAGGAGCACATGGGAAAAATGCAAAGATGACACGATGGGCATACAGGTACAGTTCTAGCTGCCTGCATCTTCCTCTCTTTTTGTTGAAGCAACTGAGATTCTACAGCTAAACACCACTCGATCACTTACAGCTTAATTTCAGAGATTTGTTTAAATCAACAGAGTATAAGACTATTTATTTTACTTCTTGCCACAGGGGAACATCCCTTTGCACCTGTTACACTGCTCTATTAAACCAACTGCTTTCCAGAAAGGCAGTGGGGCACCCCAAGGCTCGGTCCTCGGGCCCGCACCGTTTAACATCATCAGCGACTTGGATGAGGGGGCAGAAAGCACACTGTCCAAGTTTGCTATGACACTAAGATGTGGAGTGAGGTGGACACACTTGAAGGGTTTAGCCAGACTACAGAAGTGGACAGACGAGAACAGGATGCAGTTCACGCAGACAAATGCAGGGTGCTGCACCTTGGGAGAAGGACTCCACAGCACACACACAGGCCGGGGAGTTCCCTCTTGAAAGCACGAAGGCAGAAAGGGATCCCAGAGTCATTACTGACTCCAAGATGAACATAAGCCACCAGCCAGACCTTGTCGTGCATCCAAAGGTGCATCTCAAGCCAGTCCAGAGAGTGACTACGTGACTCGTCTACGTGACTTTGGTCAGGTCACAGCAGGAGTACTGCATCCGGGTCTGGGTGCCGCACTTCAGGAGGGATGTGGGCAGCATGGAGAGGGTTCAGAGGAAGCCACCCACTTGGTGAAAGGGCAGCAGGACAGGCCCTACGAGGAGAGACTGAGGGACCTGAACCTGTTCAGCCTCAGCAAGAGGAGGCCGAGGGGGACCTGGTGGCTGCCTACAAGCTCATTGTGGGGGTTCAACAGCAAATAGGCAAGCCCTTTTCTCCCCAGCACCACCTGGGGTGACGAGGAACGATGGTAATAAGCTGATGGAGAATAGGTTTAGGTTAGAGATCAGAAGGCAATGTTTTACAGTTAGGGTGGCCAAAATCTGGAACCAACTTCCCAGGGAAGTGGTCCTCACCCATATCTCGGGCAAATTCAGGAGGAAGTTGGATGATTGCCTGTCTGGGGCCTTGTGAACCAGCATTCATTCCTGCCATGGCAGAGGGCTCAGGCTAGGTGATCTGCTCAGGTCCCTCCTGACCCTAGCTACGATGAAACTATTCTTGGAACTTCTTTACTTTCCCCTCTCCTCTAGAAACGTGTTAGAAAAATATTCTGTGCAAGACTGCATACTTTGAGAAGCTTGTGCAGCCAAGTTATTAGGTTTTTCTGGTAAATTCTAGAGGTTGTGAATGACCCAGACTCATTCTTTACATCTAATGCGTTTCTCTAAGAACATTCTGATTTCTTTGTTACAGTGCGGAGGTGGGATCTTCACTTGGTACTTCATTTTCAGATATTACCATTCCTGTGCCTTATCAAAATTATAAAAGAATATGATTTATGAAGTCTTTATTAACAAACCCTCACAAAATATTAGTGTTTAAACTTAACAGATTTTTAAATAATTCATCAATCTAATCTTCACTTTGTGCTCATATTCAACATCAATATAATGTCTAAAATACATTATTTACAGCTACCTCCTTTTTACTCAGAAGTTGAATGAAGTCTAGAAGAGCTCTCACACAATAAAGGTCTTAACCAACGAGATGTTGGAGTGATGAAATTAATGTTTTAAAACAGATTATGACCCAGACGTAGAGAAAAACACTTTTCCTTTGGAGAATGAGATCCAAAGGAGATGCTGCCCTGGCAAACAGCTCAGAACCACCGCCTAGCCCAACGCTAAAAAGTGGCAGGACGTCGCATCTCTCCCATCAGCCTTCAGTTAGTCGGACAGACATGCAACCTCATTGCCCACCATGGGGAAAGAGGAGGGGCTCTCTCTTTAAACCACTTTACTCTTCCTTCCCTGACTCGCTTGCTTGGTTTCTTACCTCATTAGCTATTTTTTAATTAAATGAAGAAATCCACTCCATCCCAATAGGGTTTTTCTTCAGGGCTTACGCTCAGGTACCTGTACCCATAGTGGATAACCTGCCTGGCTGGCGTGTATATGCTCACTGCACGCAGGCTTACAGATCCCCAGTGCAGCGGTAACAATGTGGACATGTCAAAAATGCAGCTGGGAGCTGCCGTGTACAGAGGTACAAAGCATTCTCCCCTGGCTGTCCCGTCTCACTTCTATTCTGTCTGGTCTCCCAGTCCTGCCCTTTCCTTCCTGGGGGTCTTGAGCCTTGTTGTCTCAAGGTGAAGTTCCACAATTTGCTGCTGCTGTGTTTTGAAGTTTGTAACACCATTTTTGCAGCTCAGGAAAGATGTGTGTTGTCAGGAATGGAAGGAAAGCAGTGTAGAGGAACTATGAACTAGAAGAGGTTCAATTATATCTTCCCCAAGTACGTCTCTTTCAGAAGTTAATGCTTCTAAATCTTCAGACATTTTACATGTATACTCATACCTACCCTGTTAGCACACTTATTTGGGGGCTGGAAAGTAATTTTTTGAAGGTTAGTATCAAATCCTTGTAATAGGCTTCCTACTGATGATAAGACTCAGCCCAATATTACATACTGCAATAAAAGCAAGGACTTCAGAAGCCAAACCACACTTCGTAGAGGCTAAATTACTTGATAGGTACTTGATATATAGTACATGGGCAAGAAAAAGAGAAACTCAATTGATTCGTACAATCTTTCATGGTTTAGGCATTGCAAAGCCTTCTTTCTATACCGGAAGTAGTCAACCAGGCAACTATCAAATAACTGTTCCAACAACTTGAACATTGTAACAACTTCTTTTCTCCACCCTCTCACCATAGGTAGACGGAAAGGATTTTGGGGCTAACATCTAAATTGAAGGTGGGATTTCAGACATACAGAGTTCATACTAGGTTTCAATCAAAATCATGGGATTTGCTTCTGGACCAGGTTGCCATGGTTTTAACATACTTCAATTAAGCTACAGACTGAAATATGAGAGGCAAGAATGATGCTTTAGTGTGTTACTACCATTCACGAGTGCATTCCTGGGGTTACCTTTTATGTGAACATCACATTTGCAAACACTGTGCTTAAAAACACTGCTAAAAGGGGGGGGGAAAAACAGCACCACTTAGTTTGTTTGCACTTTCTGCTCTAATCCAAAGCCATGCATGTTTTTGAAAACATTTTTCTTTTACTTCAGTCAAAGATTTGTACTTTTTCTTGATGAGTATTCAAACAAGGACATTTTTCACCAAAAATACAGATAAACTGACATGACAGTTCAGGAGAAGCTCTAAAAAGAGTGTGCTACCTCTCCCCAACCATTTGGCTTTTACATCAACATGAGGCAACACATAATTAGCAAGTGGGGGGAGAGTAGGTTGTACTGATTTGCCTCTCTTTTACCCTTCAATTCCAGCCCCTCATTTCCGAGTCAGTCCCGTAGTGCTCATATCTGCTACTTGTAAGCTGCTCACACGTCACACTAAACATTACTATGTCAAAAGTAAAATCTCTCCAATTGCTGACCAGCAGGTATCACGTTTGTAAGTGCAAAAGCCCTTTACAGATCCATTTTAAATTCAGATCTCTTTGCTACTAGTAGACCGAAATAAATATTCAGTACAAATAAATTATAACAATTTACAATCCATGGCATTTTGAACAAATAATTTACTAATCTCTGCTCCTCTCAAGTTTCAATGTCCCACCTGCTTATCCTATAAAAACAAGCATCCTCAGGAATCAGTGTACAAAATAGTAAAATATGTTGATTTATAATAGTTTACAACACATATAATAATTCTCTTATTACTTAAACCCACAGCTGGCTCTGTCATATACAACCTGCTATAATGATGGATTAGTTTTGATAGGCAGGCAGATAGGTAGTGATTTTGTAGCCATGATGCTTCAGGAAATATGCAAGAAGGAAGGATTTTTGTGGGTGATACCTTTTACTGGACCAACTACATGGTTGGAATAGACTTAGTCAAGCCCAGGAAGGAACTAGGCATGTCTACACGTGCATTAGCGCACTTCAGTTAATGCAAATTAAGTTTAGTACTTCCATGGTGAAGTACTAAAAAATGTGCAGTAGTCTGTCCTTCTTAATGCGCATTAACTGAAAAGCACGAGGCGTTTATACACCTGCAGGCTGGGGAGGGAGGGCACTTTAATTAGCACAGCTCTGAGAGCCACACGAATTAAAAAGCACCCAGAGTGTCACATATCAGCATCCCCATGCTGAAAAATGGCAGCAAAGGCGCTTTGACCTAAAGCTTGTCGAACAAGCGTAAATTTAAAGTGCCCCGCTGCCATTTTTCAGCGCAGGAACGCTGATACACCTGACTCCGGAGTCTGCTGGAGCGCAGTAATTACCACGCTCCAGCAAACTCGATCAATCAAGTCTGCTCCAACGTGCTGGAATTCTAGCATGTTGGAGCAGCCTCCCTACATGTGCATAGGATTCCAGAGGTTTTAAGCAATGCTTAATGTGCATTAGCCTATTTTAATGCATATTAACTAAATAGCACATGATATCCAGAAAACCAGACAAATGTAAACTGAAGAAATTCCCTCCCTATTCAGAAGAAAGCGGATAGTAAGAGAGATCAGAACTTTACTAGTCACTGCTGCTCTGCTATTTGTTAGGAAGTTTATTCACTGCCTAAAGTTTGGATCTATACTGATGTACTTCCTCTCATGTGGTCATTCATTTCCCCATACTAACCCAGCCATAGAGAATTTATACTGCACATTTAAATGCTTGCCTACGGAAGGAAATCAGTGGGTTCTAATCTTACTTAGTTTTTCTATTTAACTACGCTTAGAAAAAGTGCTTCACAAAAGTCTGTTTCTTGCTGTTCAAACATTGTTATTTAGGATTTTTTCCAAGGGAAAAAGAATATGTATGCACAGTGAGATGGTCAGGAAGCGCACACGTGTGGAACTTGTCAACAGTTTTACCACACAAATGTGCAAGCCTTCCACAACACATTCCCAAACCACCATATGAACATGGACCGTGCACTGGCTGACAGGCAATGGAGTATCAATAAACACGCTGAAGTGCATGCAGAACAGAAGGCAGGAGGCATGCGTGTAGAAATATTAGACTATCACCAAGTTACCCAAGTTCTGCAGTTTAGTACATAGGAAAACTGAAGGTTTGTTGAATCTGTGTATTATGCAAAAAGTATTTGTACAATTCATAGTGGTAAGTGCTGCTAATTTTATCACAGTCACAGAGCACTCTAAGATAGGTGTGAGTACTTGTACAAAGATTAATTGCAGATCAATCGTATGTTTATATAATTGAAAATTGCATGATGAATGCCAGAAGCAGGTTTACGTCCCAATGAGCTAGGTATTGGGCTCCCTGGCAATTAGAGGCTCAGACAATACTATCTGTGAAATTTCAATCATCTTCAGTTTATGAGCATAACAAAGCAGACCGTTTCAAAGACTTGCACGCTTTAATCTAAATATTCTGCATGGAAAACAATACTCATGTTGGTTTTGCAATGACAAGCATAAACAGAATTGAGAGATGACCAAAAGACCATTTATTTCATGTTGAGGCAATTTTGAAAGCTACCATTAGTGAGGCTGTACACAAATTCAACAAATAAATTCAGCGTGAATTTTACTTTAAATTGGATGGAGATTAGGCCCAAGCTCACCTTGGACGTCTTCTTCTCCACCATCACCATCCTCTTCCTCATTGTAAGCCAGTTCAGCCTGCTTGTCTGCCTCATACTCACCCACGTTACCATCATCCCCATTATAATCCGCCAGTTTAGAGCCATGCTGCGGATCAACAGGGGATTCATTCTCATCAAAGAATCGGCCTGTGAAGTAGGCAAAGGATTAAGTCAGAAGCAAAGAGGAAAGAAAAGAAAGAATGGATTCTAAATGAAAGGAGACCTGCAGGTTCAAATCTTCAGTCCTTGTAGCCATGGCAGTTGTGGAAAAATCAATGTTTTATGAAATACTTTCAGGAGAAAAAAATCAACTTGGCTATTTAAAAGGATCTTTGAGATTTGTTAGCCATAAGTAGTATGTGTCAGTCTGATCTAACGGTGTCTGTTTACTATGAGCTAAATTCTTTGAAGAAAACAGCTGAGAAAAGGCTTCAGATATGTTATTCTAAAACCAATATTCATGTTTTCCTTTAAGTGTAGAATTTATTCACAATAAAGATTTCTGAACTAGACTTTTCATAAGTTTTGGTATCATATTGGCAAAAATTCAAAATGTTCTTGTTAGAAGCAGGACTGGTAGTCTTCTACTTGTGGTACTGCGGTATAAATATTTTATAGGAATCAGCTCTTCTCTTGAGCGTACTATACTTCTCTGTGGCCCCGTGTAACAAAAAAAAGATCGGTCTGTCGTCTTTGGGATGATTTGTGTTAAACAACACTGTTAATTTGATTCTATATAACCTTTCCTATTAAGATTAAAAAGCTTATAAAATATGGCGAATAGTATGTATGCCTTCCAGTAACTAATCAGAAACAGTTCCACACAATGCAATACGATATTAAAAAAATGTGAATTAGCTAGAACTTCTAAATGGATACATCGTAATAAAATATATGAGGAAAGATTAATGGTATAGGGTCAATGAGCGAAAAAGTGTTTCATGGAGCGTCTGGAGGCCTGAGCCTAATGCAATGTAATATATTTATCAATTTCTCCAAAAACAGGTAGCAGTATGCTAATAAAGTCTGCATATATATGAAGTGAACCTAAAGGAACTGCAACTAACTGAAAAACAGAATAAGGTCTTTTAGTTTAAACTGCAGACCAGCTAAAAAGAAATCGAGAGAGATATCAAGTGACTAATAGTTAAGAACAACAGCAGAATAAAAGAATGGGAGAATACAATTCCAGCAGTAAGATAAGAGAGACTGAGGCTACATCAAAAACTTCTTAGGATGAACTGGTTCATCCTATGTTATTTTCTTAGTAGTGTATAAGAATTAGAGAAGGCAAACCACGGTTAAAGTTACAACTGCAAATCCACTCAAACATACCATATTTCTTCACAGACATCATGCACTTGTCCCCCCCCAAAAAACTGCTGGAAATTGCGGCGTGCATTATATGTGAGAAATACGGTAAGAACAGTTTCTGGTAGTTATAGGCAGAAGTAACGTCCAGTCTGCATGCAGCTCCCAGCTGGGAGCAGAACAGTGAGCAGACTGCTGCCTAGCTGCTGTGCTCAGTTATTCACTACAAGGAAAGCCTTTCAAGAGCAAAGTGTGTATTACATTCTGGGGCCTGCTGTATGTGAGAAAATATGGCATAATATGCTGTCTGAACTGATCAAAACTAGTCCATGTTCAAAAGATTCATTTCCATACCTGAGACTAGCAAGTAAAATTTACATTTGTGCACAAAAAGTGGAGTAGTTATGCTTTTTAATGAAACTAAATTATTGTTAAGTTTTATATAAACTAAGAACTATGAGGAAAAAATTGAACATGGTCAGTCTACAAACAAGGATGAAGTCTCATTTTGCAGAGAACTGACCCATTTTAGGCAGCCAATGGTAAGTAGGAAGTTTGTTTAAGCTGTGGCCCAGGGATTTAGGTTAAAAAGTTAAAAACAGTAAGCAGTAAGGAAGAGAATGAGCTGCCAGGCAGCTGTGGAACTGCTACACTTGGTAACGAAGACAAGAACGGACAAATGCGTGTCACAGATGAAGAATAATTAAATCCACTACGCTACAATGAAGGGCAATAACGCTGAAGACTGGCTGTAGTCACTGCCGACACAGCGGGTTGTGGTATTCACCTGTAACAGTATCATGTCAGAGACATCCTCCTCCTGCACTTCTGAGTAAGATATCCCTCCGTGGGAGAGAATCTATGACCACCAAAGGAATACGAAACGTTACAGATGTAATAAAACAGTAGGCTCTGGGATTTTTCACTGCTTCATAGTATCCTCAGCTTTGCACCTATATTGTTCAAGGGCATATCTGAAACACAGCATAGGACTTTTCTAAGACCCCGTCCCCTATGCTGTGGGTAGACTGGTATGTACTTCAATTACAACTTGCAACCAGTCACATTAATAAGATCTCTGAAGAGCTAACAGGGTGAGAATGTGGACAGGTGCCAGTCAAACTGTTGAAACTTCTGCCAAAAAATGCCAACCCTTTCAGACTTTTTTTTTTTTTTTTTTTACAAAAAGAAGAAGAAAAAGAGTATATTAAATGACGTTCATCTTAAAACATGAAAGGAGACGATGAAGTGACTGGACCAATTTCTAGTACAGTGGCTCTCCAACTTTTTAGACTCAAGGCACTTCTTGGAAAATGCCAGCTCTTGCTTTCACTTGTTTTTTATATGGAAAAATAACACGTTTTCTACAGGAAAGAACCCAGAAAGCCCCAAATAGGTCAGAATGTTTTTAACATTGTGGATTCTTATTTGAAATCTCTGGGTTTACCTGCATCATGTTTGCATGCCTAACAATGCTAACACTGCATGGCACTCCCATGGTACTCTTGAGAGGATCTCAAGGCACCTCTGGGTGCCACAACACCCTGGTTCTGATACCAAAACACTGTTCTGGTATTTCAGAACAAGTCAGCAGTCCAAGTGTAGCTTCACATGTAAGTAATGAAGTTAACAAGAACCAAGAAAATGAAAAATGGATAAAAAGGCATTTTAAGTCTTCGCTATATGAAACATTAAAAGTGAACTGCATTGATATTATGCACCAAGGTCTTCAATAGTTTAAAATATGGACATAATATTTGCCCATATTTTAAAATGGTAGATTTGTAGTACATTGTTAAAAACCTCAGTGTACGTATATTGTGTCTGACACTACAGTTCCGGATGAGATGCGGGCGATGCGTCATGCACCTGTGTACGTACAGTTACTTACTCAGATCTTAAGATACCTAGAGGAGAGGAACAAGATCAAAGCCCCACTATGCTGGGTGCTGTCTGCACACAAAGCACAGCCCTAAATAAAGGACAGTTTTGCAGTTTATCATTGAAGAATAAGCAGTGAAGAGATTAGAGAGAAAACAGCAGGAACCATTTGGAGTGGTTTCCCAGGTGTCAGAGCTACTGCTGACATACACCAGTATGAAAGCTTTCAAATCTGTTACAGAAATATGTTACAGAAATCATGCGTTTGCTTGATTTAGGCACAGGCTTCATCTGTTTAAGCTTGTAGTCATAATCATGTTAATTAAAAAATTAAAAGCGTTTCCTTGAGATTTTACCTTATTCAAAATCTCTCTGCTGTCTGCCCTGAAAGGCTGAGATTTAGTTATGTTAATGTGTAATACGATTTGAATGCAGAAGCCCCAAGAGCTAATTACATGTATATGCTATATCACCTCTTCCTTTTCGATGGCTGAATCTCCAAATGGAATCAGAGGACCCAGCGGGCTCCCTGACAGACCCAGAAGTGGACTGGAACTACTTCCAGTCCACTTCCGGGCTCACCGCTGAGCAAGTGGAAGGCCCCCCCCGCAGTCCTGTGGGACACTCCACGCACCACCCCACCATCACAGTGTTCACGAGCCACTCTGGTATCTCGAGGTACGTAGAAAAAAACTCTTAAAGTTACATGTATGTCCGAACTGAATCAGCATTGAATCTTCAGATTCAGCCAAATCGAATCGGGGACAGCGATCCAAATAAACAAATCGAATCGCTGTCCCCAGTTTGAGCCGAATCCGAATTGAATCGGGCCTGCTTCGCACAGCCCTGCTAAGTACTCTTACAAACACGCTACTGTCAGAATGACCTTCTGCAGAGGTGTCCCACGAGGAGACTCTTTTAAACAGGAGCATCCCCTCGGGCTGTGCCTGCACCCTGCCTACCTCCTGGTGCCCTTTATGTCCTCAGCTGCAGGGCAGGGCACACCCTTTCGGTTCTTTGGTTCCTACACCACCTTTCAAGTTCCTTCTTTCTGTTGGTGACCATGGGATGAAACCCATGGCTTACCTATATTTTTGTGCACTGAAACACCTCTTCTTCAGCTAGTTTTTACTTGGAGCTCATGTTACAATTCTTCGTTTTGTTCCCGTTCTTAAATGCACTGGCACACTAAAAACATTTTCTACACAGCATGACTATGGCTCTCTGGCCCACCTAGACTTGCTAGGGATAAAATACCAAGGTTTTAAAATCCTGTTCTTCTTGCAAGGTAGTGTTTCTTATAAATGACAGACACATGAAGGGCCTCTTCTGCCTCAGGGAAGTATATAAAACAGTATATGTGCTCTTTTTTCAAACAAAGACAAGGAGAGGGAATCTCTCTTGCAACTCGTCCTCATGAGAGGTTTATAAGCACACTGTCTGAACTACTTGAGAAGAAAGCCCCTACACTGCAGTAGCGCCCCAGTACACCTGGCGTGTACCACGAACTCTGGACCTCAGGCCTTGTCAAGAAACTCTCATTCACCCACTAAAGGATCAGCAACAAACACCAAGTCTTCCTTGATGCAGTTTTTTGTGACGAGGGGGAAAAGAGCACTGTTTTCAGGGTGATGGGATGGATCCTGCTGGCACTAACTTGAGAAGGAAAAAGATTGATCCCGGTGCTGCTTTGCCTACACTGTTAATTTGATTCTAAATTAAGATTAAAAAAAACAAACAAAAAACTTAGAAAATATGGCATATACAGTACTTACGCCTTCAAGCAACTAACCAGAAACAGGCTCAGACAGGCTACCCAGGCTGTCTTGGCACCGTTTCATGAACTGGTGTACGCCTTCCAGGTACTAAAAACATAGCCCCTAGATCTGGCTACCTGCTAGCGTACAGGATGCACTTCCAGAACTGTGACTCAAGATGAAGAATTGGCTCATAACTTTGTTTCCAAGAACTAGCACAACATGCAATAGAAGTGCATACAGTCTTCACCTCCCAAGACATTTAAAAAAGACGGCATCAGCTGACAAGCTTATGGCCACCATATCTTTACGAGAGCAAAGTACTGATTATGATCGACTACCTGTCAACAGGCAAGACCATCAACAGGAGAACATGCTAGTGAACTGCCTTGTGACAATCCATCAGAACAAGAGCTGTCAAGGTTTTGAGTGGACAAGCGCCGCTTCTCCAGGACAGTGCATGGTTCCACACATCCCAGGCTGCAGAGACCAAACAAGGCTTGGTACAGCTTCTACCTAGTCACTGGACTTGATTCGATTCCTTTAGACCTGCCTCTGTTCCCCAAGTTGAAGAAGACCTTTGTTAAAGAGTTTCAGTACTGATAAGGAGGTGATCACAGAAGACCAGAAGTTTCTGGACATGTAGGACAACGGCTTCTACAACCGTATTGCAGCTGCACTAGTTCAAATGCACTGCTGTCAAGAGGAAGTCTGGTGGAAAGCAAAAGAGCACAAACAGTGCTCCCTTGTTAGGTGAGAAGCCTTCTGAACACCCCTCGGACGTGTTGTCCCTTTAGCTTACCATCTTTACCCACAGTTCAAACAGCTATAGTTTTACTCTCTGTTTGAGCTACGGTGGGGAAGACCCTGCCACGAAGAGTGTGTGCCTTCTGTCTCCACGTGCACAACACCCCTACCCATACTCCCAGGAACCAGAGTCCAGGTTCTAAGACAAACTAGAGCAATTACGACATCTACAAAGCAATGAGGAGTATGCTCATCAGTGATCACTCCTCCAGCACAAAGCAATCTGTCTCTGGCTCTTGTGAATTAGCCAGAGCTTCATCTCGATGGCCATACAAAAACCTTTGGCAGGAGACAATGTTTGGAATTGCAAGTAATTGATCCCGGGGCTCAATTCCACTCCCAGGAACAGATCTGCTTGCCACATATCAGAAGAGAAAAGACCAGATGTTCTGTACCAAGGAGGTTTCAGCCTAGAATCGGACTTGCCTCTCTCATTTCCTGGACACCAGGACTCTCTTCTGAGAGCATTCAGATACAAGAGAGTCCTGATGCTAACGACAGCCCCAACACAGTCAAAGCAGATTTTGTGCTTGAATCCAGTGACTCCTTCAACTTGGCCCCTGATCACAGCTCTAACTCATGCCAATGTGATCATGCAAAATGCAGGTCAAATCCTGACCCCACACTTAGTTATACCTCACAGCCTGAATGTGGCTATCTAGTAGTCATATTAACACACGTGCTGGGTTCTAATCAGAAGGACATCATGAGGTTCATTTATTCAGAAAATGAAAGAGATTCTTTTTCTGGCCAATGCAGAAGCATCCACTGGCATTACAGACTTCCAAAGAAGTTACCTTAAGTTGGGTGGTAGCCCCAAAGCACTCAGGATTCTCCATTAATGTCAAAAGCATTCATTTGGCAGCAAATTCTGCTTGTTGGCATTCTCCCAAACGGGCACAAAAGTCTTTGCACAGTCCATGGTGGCTAGGTTCCTCAAATATCTCATTTCTGGCTTTTCATCAGAAATACCCCATGTTCCTGGGACCTCAGCATAGCACTGACAGTGCTACTAGGGCCTTCCTTTGAACTGTTTATTGCCCACCCTATCTGCAAAGAGCATCTTCTTGGTGCCTAGAGCCTAGGCCGGAGGAAGACGAGATCCAATCCCTCATGGCACGACCACCACATATACCATTCCAGAAGGACAAGATGACATTAATAACTGGATGAGGCCTCACCTAACCTAGTTGCAGAATTTAACCAAAATCAAGCGCAACCTCTGCCAGTTTTCATCTTCAACCCAGTCAATGGGAAACTAGCCCCTGTATTTTAGTCACAGTAAGGATTCTCTGCCATCATTTTGAGAAGGAGACTGTTGAGGAGTTTGCCATGGCTGTTGTCTTTTCTGACAGAATGAAAGGTCAGCTTGCCATCTTTCTGAATGGGTTTTAGCCTGCGCTGGAAGGTGCTATGTAGTAGTTTTTGACATGCACAGACCACTGCACAACTCTGATACAAGGCACTGCACTGCAGCTCTCCCTGGAATTCAGTTCAAACCTTTACCTAGGATTCCTAGATGAGATCTTGTTTTGGTGACGGGACCAAGAGCCAACACCCACTTGGACAAAGCTGTCCTAAAGTCGCTGGATTTACTAGTTCGCAGCTTGCACATCACCAGAAATGGAAAGCAATAGGGCAGTGGGAACCAACCTTTTTTGTCAAATGTGCCATCAATTAGTCCCACTCCCTCCCCAAGTGTCACCCTGATCCCCTTCCCTTACCTGATCTGCTGCTCAGTTTTCTGCTTCCTGCCTTATCTGTCACTGTGCTGCCTGTCCCCTTCCCAATCCACTGCATGCCACACACGCAGGCTGACCATCCCTGTATTAGGGTAACAACTTAAGGAAGAGAGCAGTTACTTATCCCTACAATACCTGTGATTCTTCCAAGGTGCTGTCCATACTCACCGCGCAGTTGAATTTTTCCCCAGCTCCTACAAAGTCCTTCATCCCCTAGATTCTGTTTGAGCAAAAAACAGTACAGCTACCTTCCCCACCCTTGGCTACAAGGTGTTGGTGGACACCCCACACGCTACAGGCATGGCACTTGGAAACCTGCATTCAAGAGCATCTGATCACACACACGGGGGGACACACACCAAAGCAGAAAACACACGAGCAACCACGTTAGTTTAATGTAATTAAGTGGTCTTTTGGGACCTTAGATTGAATGCATTTTGCCAATTCAGCCTTGCTTTAAAAAAGAAAAAAGAAACAACCCCCACCCGAATCCGTTGTATTGTTCTAGATTTCTTGCAAGAAAGCAGCCAAACAGCTTCAAGCTTACTAGACAAGTTAGTTTTCCTCACCTCAAGTTTAAAATTTACTTCTAAACATAAAAAAACATATTGAACTGCCCAAACCCACTCTCAAATTGATAATGTGCTTTTGAAAAGGCAATAGTAAACCAGACCTGACTGTCTACACAAGTCAATTTAACAACCACTTTAATGCAATTATTTTTAATTGCAAACATATCAGGAATAATCAGATCTAGCTAAACAAAAGATTTTTCTTAAGAACAGAATTTTAGGATTTTGAAAACACAAAACCTCCCTCAAGTTCTCTGCACCTTACTTCTCTTCAGATGAACTTTTCACCTGAAAAATATGAACAGCTTCTTTCACATAAAAACAAGACCTAGATGAAACCTGCTTGCCAATAAATACCAATTCATTAGCTCTAACTCCAGCTCCAGAGGCTGTTTTATATTTATATTATATAATAATATAATTATATTTATACTGTTATATTTAGTAAACAGATTTAAAACTGGAAAAAAACACTCTTCAGACCACGACAGCAATCAGACAGAGCTAAAAATGAGTCTTCCACACATCCTGTTCCCATCCCAAACAACTAAACAAATCATTCCTAAGCAACTGAATGTAGGGCTTGAGAAATACTTTTCATATAGTTAGACCAGTTGGTGACAATCCTCGCTGCCACCAGAAGAAACCTGACTTTTTGAAGACTCAAGGCATAAATAAAACTAACAACAGTGCAGCACAGAGTATTGTGCTCAGTACACACAACCTGCATAATAAACAGCCGACCTACAGGCAGCTGCATTTAATGCATCTCTAGTGTCACCTCCACTCTGCTACTTAAGTCACTTGGCAGGACTTAAGTAACATGTTACCTGCTATATATACCAAGTTGAATTTGCTGCTGTCAAAAGAAAAAAAAATCCCAAGACACCCTAAAGGGCCTCCTATTCTGAAGTTTCTGACCAACATCCATAGAGTAGTCGAACCAAGTTGGTACCGCCTCATTAAAGAACCAAACTTTTTATAGGAGCACTCAAGAAATAACCTTTAACTTTTATTTTTTCCTATTTAGTCAAATCATCCATGTGACACAAGCAGCAATTTATGTACTCCAGCAGATGCATTTTAGTTTTTTTTATTGAAAGTCTATATTTAATGGTATATTTGGAGTGGAGCAGTTTGTGAGACTAGAATATATTTCTTAAAGTGATAGGGATCATTTAACAATATTCTAATTTCTTAAGATTTAGAAATGTGCTCTTCTATGCAGTAAGATCTTAAATTTATTTACATTTTCTAATGGCTTAACATTCATAAGGCCACCCATATATTTGATTTTCTATTTTCAAGCAGCTTATTGCACAATATGCAAAAATGCACAATAGTACACTCAAGTATATGATGATGACCAACTTACTTTGCTTCATCTTCTGGAATTCAGCGGCTCGACCCTTCGGAAGTTTTTCATGTTCCATTTCAATTTTCTGTTCTTTATGATTTTGCATATTTTGTTCAGGAATCAAGTGCCGAAGAGGATTTGGAGGCATCTTTTTCACTGCATCAGTCTCTCCATCATTGTAAGCATCTAAAGCTAAAACATGAAGAAATGTCTTTAGTTTTTTATGCAGTACAGAAGAAAGAGGCGATTCCAAAGCTGAATCCAAACAGATTATTCTGGACTTCCATGAAGGGCTAATGTTTTCAGATATATTTTTCCAGTACGTACCAAAATATGTGACCTTCCCAAGTGTAACAGTTCTAAGCAGCTTTTTTTCTATGGATTCTACCTGCGATTTCAACCAAAACTTAATATAGGACACTTACAGGGGGCCTGTACATGAGTACAGAGGCTGCTCCGGCATGCTGCAATTACAGCACGTCAGAGCAAACTCGATTAACTGAGTGTGCTGGAGCCGGGTAATTACCGTACGTCAGCCAGCCTTCACGTCTCGCGTATCAGCGGCCCCATGCTTCCAGAAGGCGGTGGGGATGGAACAAGATCAGGGAATGAGCTTTACTTTAAGTGCCCCCACCACCATTTTGAAGCACAGGGACGCTGATATGCAAGATGCCGCAGCACTTTAATTAGAGTGACTGTCAGAGCCACTCTAATTAAAGCACCGCCCCACTCTCCACTGCCGGAGCGCATGTAAAAGTACCCACAGGTTCTAGAGCAGTGGCTTCAACAGAAAGCCACTGCAAGTAAACTGTAATAGTGTATAAGGCAGGCAGGTAGAGGTACATGACTAGGGAATACAGAGAATCCTTTCAGTGGGGGAAATCCTGTTCTCTGAAATTGGACACCAAATTCCTATCACTTAAGAGACCCTCTTTCACTGACAGGGTCTACTTGCTTTTCTTATGAAGGCAGGAAAAACACATTTTACTCAGCAAACCCAGAGCCATGGTCTGTTCTAGAACCAAACGTGGGAAGAGACTGTTATTGAAAGATATGTGATTTGGAAACGTTAATATTTATGTTTAGGCCTATGTAAACGCCGAGTAAAAAAAATCTACTAGCTTAATTTAATTTTAAGGCTCTGCAGCAGCCCTTTAAAGGATGTTTTCCTTTTGCTCACTGCTAGTCCTACTGGCACCCAAGACGTATACCCCAAAAAGGACACCTTATAAACAGCTGTTTGGTCATGGTGCACATACACATTAAGTTGTACTTCACCACTCGCACAAAACCAGCATTTGACTATCCAGTTGGAAGCACTATCCAAGATAGCCCAGCTTTCCACCAAAGAACAAATACACCTCCATAACAACATCTGCTGCAGCTTGCTTCTTCCCCAATATTGTCAGTAACAGAATTTACCCAACTGCAACCCCAAGCTAACTAATTTACAGCTTGGTGAGATTTTAGCTGGTGCACCTCTTATGAGACTTGATACTAGCTGGTGAACCATACCTGGAGCCACGTTTGGTACATGAGGCGGTGCAGAGGGAAGATTGAGATTGGGTTGATGGCCTTCATTTTGAAGCGATGAAATACGCGGCTTCTTTAAAGCTAAATGCAATAAGTGGATTTGCATTAGAAATTCTGTTCGATGCAAGCACCAGTATCTACTAGTCTTTAATTTAGCCGTCTCTTACTTATTCCATTTAAAAAAAATGCAGTGTGACAATGGAGACATTAAAATATCTTAATTTCTGCTCTCACAAGCACCTTGCAAAACTTTTCCGTTAATATTTTTGATCAGATTAACACAGTTTTAGTTCTACCACATGGATTTTAAACTGTCTAGATCAAATTAGCTAACACCAACCAGTGGCACAAAGCTACATTTAAATGAGAATGCATAACATACAAAAACCTTGAATACTTATTAGAATGTGATTTTTTTTTCTAACCAGTAGGTGTGTCTTCAACTTTAGCAGGGTCATTCTCTTCTATTTCGGGCATGCCTGCATCACCTCCTGGTTTCATTTTCTCTGTCAAAATAAACACACAAAGTGCTTCTTTACTGTCCTTTTACAGTTCAAAAGAGTAGATTTAACATTTGCAGGGTGTGTTAGGCTGGCACCACTTGAGCAAAGTCCTTTAGCTACAGAACAAGCAACGCTGGTAACAATCCCCCAACCTTTGCCATGGTAACCCCGTCATTGTGCCTCAACTCTGTTCTGGGGGGATCAAAACCACCTTGTTTGGAGTCAGGGACTGATCTGCCCTACGAGGAGAGAGAAGGGCATCCACGTGATGGTTTCTGCAATCAGGATATGTAACTACCCACAAAAGAGCAAAGGCAGACACCTCACTATCCTACAATGAAAAAGAAAACTCAACATTTTGCTTAATCTAGAGGAACAACACTATTAGTTTATGTTTACCCAAAGGGACACCAAAAGGAAGTACCTTTGTTGTTTGTGAGGTGATCTGAGGGTTCCTCATTTTTCACTTCTGTCTCTTGAACATTCTTTGACATGGCCTGATCATCTTCAGTTAAACCCAGTTCTGCATCTTTACTGGCCTGGGTTTTCTGTGTACCCTGCTGTCAAAACAGATTAACTGGACATTAACAAACACGACCTTCAAAAGGAAAAAAAATGACTTCCTTACTCTTCAGTTCGAGGCTTCTCAACTGCAGCAGCCTCAGACAGACTGCTCCGACCACATCTTTCCCCACCAAGAGCATCACTATCATTAGGCGCTCCTGAAGGCCTTCTACCAAAGCAATGTCTCCCATTTACTGCGAGAGAGAAATTTCAGCAAGGTATCTGATATTAATCAGTTTGGAGAAAGGTGGCAGCCATTTGTAGAAACTGCACGTCCCCAGAATGGATATGCCAGAGTAGTTACAGTTTTACCTGCTACATATTAAGTAAGTGCGCAACTGCTCAGCTTTGTACCTGCAATTTATTTTACAGCTATTAAGGTCAGCACTAGAACAGGCTGCTAAACTGCAGCCGGGCTAGAAGTATAAATTGACTTTTATTAGAAGATGTTTAGGACTGTGAATCCAGAAAAGATGACAAAGCCGGTAGGGATAGCGCCCGAGCGAGGGGCTAACAATAATTACATTTTTATCTAGAGGAAAAGAACATAAAATGGGTGGGGTTGTACAGAGCATTTACTGGATGGAAGAACAGCTCCAGTCACATCTGGATGCCATCAGATTCCTGGACCTACTTCAGTCTGGCTCTCATTCTGGGTATAAGCACAGAGACTGTGCTTGTGGCCTTGGGTCAGCAATCTTCACTTGGAGATCAACAAGGGGATCGGTGTCTTTTTGACCTTACTAGATCTTTCTGTGGCCTTCAATACAGTGGAGACTTTGAGGTCCTGGTAAAGCATTTCCCTGTCCTGGTGCAGTCACAGAAGCACTCTTAATAAGTTCTCCCTCCTCTAAGGGGTGGATGTCATATACTTAGACTTCAGGAAGGCCTTTGATACGGTATCCCACCCCATACTGGTGAACAAGTTACGAGGCTGTGATGTGAATGACTACACAGCCCGGTGGGTGGCGAATTGGCTGGAGGGTCGCACCCAGAGAGTCGTGGTGGATGGGTCGGTATTGACCTGGAAGGGTGTGGGCAGTGGGGTCCCACAGGGCTTGGTCCTGGGACCGATACTCTTCAGTGTCTTCATCAGTGACTTGGACGAGGGAGTGAAGTCTACTCTGTCCAGGTTTGCGGATGACACAAAACTGTGTGGAGAAGTGGACACGCCGGAGGGCAGGGAACAGCTGCAAGCAGACCTGGACAGGTTGGACACGTGGGCAGAAAACAACAGGATGCAATTCAACAAGGAGAAATGCA
>JAGPOW010003364.1:1423546-1449983 GCA_030014935.1 Caiman crocodilus | reverse complement strand
CCTGGACAGGTTGGACACGTGGGCAGAAAACAACAGGATGCAATTCAACAAGGAGAAATGCAAAGTGCTGCACCTAGGGAGGAAAAATGTCCAGCACACACCGACTGCCTAGGGAATGACCTGCTGCATGGCATGGAAGCAGAAAGGAATCTTGTAGTCCTAGTGGACTCCAAGATGAACATGAGCTGGCAGCGTGACGAAGCCATCAGAAAAACTAACGGCACTTTATCGTGCATCAGCAGATGCATGACAAACAGACCCAAGGAGGTGATACTTCCCCTCTATCGGGCGCTGGTCAGACCACAGTTGGAGTACTACGTGCAATTCTGGGCACCGCACTTCAAGAGAGATGTGGATAACCTGGAGAGGGTCCAGAGAAGGCCCACTCATATGGTTAAGGGCTTGCAGACCAAGGCCTACGAGGAGAGACTGGGACACCTGGACCTTTTCAGCCTCTGCAAGAGAAGGCTGAGAGGCGACCTTGCAGCTGCCTGTAAGTTCATCACAGGGGCACAGAAGGGAATTGGTGAGGTTTTATTCACCGAGGCATCCCCGGGAGTTACAAGAAATAATGGCCACAAACTAGCAGAGACCAGATTTAGACTGGACATTAGGAAGAACTTCTTCACAGTTCGAGTGAACTGTGAAGGTCTAGAACGGGCTCCCAAGGGAGGTGGTGCTCTCCCCTACCCTGGGGTCTTCAAGAGGAGATTAGATAGGCATCTAGCTGGGGGTCATCTAGACCCAGCACTCTTTCCTGCCTAGGCAGGGGATCGGACTTGGTGATCTGTTGAGGTCCCTTCCGACCCTAACATCTATGAAACTAAGAGATCTCCCCTAGCAAGAAGGTTCCAGAGGGTGGTGATGGCTAAGTGCCTCTCATCTCCTGGGGACCTTCCCGTAGCGTTGCTCAGGGCTCTCCAGATTTCATAGATTTTAGGGTCAGAAGGGACCTCAGGAGATCATCGAGTCCAACCCCTTGCCCTGGGCAGGAAAGAGTGCTGGGGACAAGCAGGTGTTTGTCCAGTCATGCTGCCCCCACAGTGTTTAGCCCTAGCCCCTGTGATGTGTGGTCTGCTTGGTAAGTGGCCCGGGGCCGTGGCTGGTGTGTCCCTCAGGCACTCTGAAATCGGACAGCTCTGGTGTAGGAGAAGAGGCCGAAAGAACTAAGGTTGCTTGGTCTAGAGAAGCCTGAGGGGGGTGTGATAATCATCCTCCAAAATGCAAAAGGGAACTGTAAAAAGGAAGGTCATGAACTCCCTTCCATAACTACTGGAAATAGGAAAAAAAATAATGGGCTTAAATTATAGCAAAAAATTCAGGTTAGACCTCAGGAAAAAAACCTTTTCACCACAAAGTTATGATACAGTTCTTACCCCTTTCTGCAAATACTGATAAGAATGTAAGGCAAGAATCTGTATTTAAAATAACTGGTATTTTGGTGTTTGGAGTACTTACTGGAGAATAAATGACACTTTATTTAAAAGGCAGAGGAATTATTGTAGTGGCAGCTACTAACATCCATGCCACCTTTACAGAAATATGCATAATGCATAATTGTTTAGGCTGCTGCTTATGTAAGTTTTTAAATAGCAAGGTAATGTTTATCTTGCTGCACCTGCCACAACACAGCCCAACATTATAATACTACGCAATCCATTTCTCTCTAAAAACAGAGGTTTTTAGTACAGCACAGAACATGTAAAAACATGATTAATTACAAGTTAACCATTTGGCAAGCCACAGCTAATGCCCCAGACTTCTAAATTAGTCCCAATTGACTGTGATTAATAATGAAGGTGCCTTGGCATTGAAACAAAAAATCCCTGTTTCAAAGATGAGATTATTTTTAGTTATTATTTACCTTTTGTTCCCGTATAGCTTGCTCTGCCAACCTCTTTATATTTTCTTCGTGTTGCATTCGCATTTCTTTGATCTGCTGTCCACACTGCAAACTAATAGGAAGCACATTTACAGTCACACATCATTTGCATTATACCAGCTTTCCCATAACTACCTCAAAAAAAAAAAAGTGAACTGGCACAAACAGAAGAAGGCAGGACACCGGGGACAAGAAATCGGCCTGGGGTGAGAAGCCTGAGGACTGGAGAAGAGAACTGGACTGAAAGCCACAGAGGAGAAACTGACTGAAGGTCTAAGCACATTTCTCTCCAGAAGTGGGAAAGGAACCCCAGATCCCCGAGTCTTGTCATTATTCTGCTGTCAGCAATTATCTATGAAACTTTCTGGCATATGGTTTCTCCCCCTCCTAGTGCTTGTTCACATACAGCTGTGTTTCTTAAACTTGGTTATACAACACATTTGTAAAGGGTATGTGTGAAAGGAATGGGAAAGCAGAAGGGAAAGCAAAATTATAAACAGAGAAAAAGGAAGAAAAGAAAAAAAATGAAGTTGTCTAGAATCTCTCTTAGGGTGCTGAAGAGCTTACAGTGTGCTTGTGACATACTTTAATTTTTTAATATCCATGATGCAAAATAATAGGAGCACACGGCAACGTAACAGTCTTAGAAAGGGGTATGTGAACAAAAAAAATGTGAGAATCACTCAGAGAGAGAATGACAGCCAACCATCATTATGAGTCGCACCTCGTTTAAGCAGCCAGTCTGCAGGGCAGATCTAACAATACAACGCTGATGATAAACTATGTGGTTGTCGACAAGATGCAGCAAGGTGGACTATATTTTTGTGCAGTGGGTGTTTCTCCCTTAAACATACAAAACTGAATACAAATATATTACTTTAAAATATCAAGGCTTCAGTGCAAACGGTCAGAAAAAAGAGAGCAAAGGGAATCATGTAAGGCTGCAGAGGCAACATTGCTTTTGGCGTATCTTAAGTTCTCAGTACTTGACTTTTGTCACCTTGATGTTCTTTTAGAGAGCACGTATCAAATATTACTAAGAAAGGCTGAAAATGACTTGAAATTTTAACTATCCACAACATTTTCACTTTCATTCGAACAAAATCAATTTGTCGTGGAGACTTTGATGAACACAGATAGCCTCACTGCTCCAAAGAGCTGCAGGCTAAATATAACAGCTCTTCCCTCGAGTCAATTGTTGACATTCCGGAAATAGAGCATTTTAAGTCAAACTTTAAAAAAAATTGGCACAATCTTGACACATTATAATCTCCAGACATTTTTCCATTCTCAGCCAACCCTGAGCACCAGAAAACAGGGGCTTCAAATACAGTGCGGATACCACCTTTGATCTGACAGCTTTCCACTGGAGACACTTATGTCTGTGGATTAGAGAACAAGCTCTAAGTTCCCAGTTTGCATTTCAACACAGGTTTACTTTTATGAAAACAGTGCACAAGTCTATAGTTGCTACAAGCATTCCAAGTCATACCTATCGTACTCCAACCTCCTCATAAGGTAAGTATTGTTCTTCTTGTACTCATGAAGCTGGTCCTCTTGACGGATGAATTCCTGACGTAACTCGGCTAGTTGTTCTAAGCCAAATAATACAAATCAAAGCGAGTAGGAAGAAGTCCTCCCAACATGCATACTTTTTACTATTGGTAACTCCTATCTGACGGGATGCTCCTATATGTCAATTTACTTTCATACAAAAATATTCTTGATTAACTGTTCACAAAATCTTTAATATACATTGCATATTTGCCTGATGTATCAAGGTATTCATATAGACTAGAAGCCAATAGCAAAGGTTATTTTCAGAACAGTACCTGTGACCTTCCATCTGAAGGAAGGAGGGGGAAATTTTAACTATTACCACATCTTCATTAAGATGATGTACCTATTTCTGGGAAGTAATATTCAAGCTGATTTTGACACGTGGCAATAACTGGAAGCCTCTCAAGAGAGGCCAGCAATTTATATTAGTTAAAAACTGCTTTTAAAATACAGCAGGCATGTTCTATGTTTTTTTTTAACTGAAGAGAGTGAAATTCAAACAAATATCATACTTTTGCACTTATCTATATTAATATTTGACATATGTCTTTATATTTTATAAGCAGCTGCTCTAGAAACTTCCCTTCTTGTGCAAGCTGCAAATGTGAAATATTTGTGAAGCTGCCTACTATTTTATTATTAAGTTACATCTATTTATATACACTCAGTAATTAAATCTATTTGGCCTGCAGGCAGGTATGAAATTTTGGCAATAGCTCCTCTCAACTGCTTTAAACATAAGCTCAAGAAAGATCTTCAGAAAGACAGAAGTCAACATTATACAACATATGGAGCACAGAGCTGCAATCTTCCTAGTGCACACAAGGAAAATCCAAACCAACCGTAAGTGAAGTTTTCTGGTCCATTTCTAATTCCACAGGTCTCTAAGTTCTGCCAAATTCGGAGGATTTTCTCTCTCTTTGCTGTACTGATAATTTTTACACTAAATGTTTAATATAAATTTCATATTTTTAGCTCATGTAATATTATGTATTATCTTTATCATGACAAAGACTTTAGATATGCTCCAAGCTGTTTTCTAAGGAGCATGCACTCTTTGCCACTTTGTAACAAAGACTGCTACGAAAGCTCCCCCCAACATTCATCTAAGCCTGAGAACATAATGCAATATTTCATAAAAACTGAGTTTACATGATGGAGACGAGCTACCATTTGTTAATGCTTTAGCACCAGATACGCTTTAAATATTGTATTTCGGGCCCATTCCTCAACACCCAGACAATTCCAAAATATGCCACATCACACTTGAACTGAATGTTCCTTACCCTTTAAACGATGTATGTCTGCCATTTGATACGATATATTGTTCTGCAGCTTGATCTGAAAAAAAAAAAAAATCATCATTGTATACAAGTTAAAATGCATTTTTAGAGCTGATCAAGCCAGGTGCATCTGAATGCATTTTGATCTCTCAATAAAATCAGAAACAGTCTTAAAAACTTTGTAACAGGCTTTCAGAAATCATGGATAAAAAGTGCTGGAAGTACAAAATACCAATTAAACATAACAAAATGACATCCCCAAGCTCAGTGCCACTTCTAGGTTTAGGTAAATCTAATTCTAACAGATGTATTCTCTGGAAATTCAAACAGAAGTACAGGTTCATCTAGACTGCAAAAAATTGCAGCAGCTTTTTACTGTAGGAGGACCACAAATTGCAGCATAGTAGTTGTTTTTCATTCCTCACACTTAAATGCATAGAAGTAAATACAAACTATTCATAATGAACAATTATTTTAAAGTTTTTGAGTTTTACTGAAGTGGGATGCTGTGGCAAAACAGTTCAGGATCTGTGCTTTAAATAATACTGATAATCTAAATGCATCTTTTTAAGGAGCCTGTGTCAGTTCCAATGTATGCAGAGCATTAAAGGGCCTTTTTGATTAGATAAGCTTATTATGTAATTTAAAAACACTACTGACAATTGCAGTACATAAAAAACATAAAATAAAAAGCCATCATGTCAAAATGATTTATGTTTCTTCAGTTAATAAGGGAAAACAAAAATAAAGAGGAAAAGATGGAGACACAAAACATACTGTGCCTGATGGAAAACCCCGTTGACTTTGCATGGCAATTCTCACAGAACAGAGAGATCTACCTGTGACAGTCTTGGGCCCAGCTCATAGAAACAGTGACTGTGCAGAACAGGACTTTCTAGTTCTCTTAGTTTTGGATCTATTACAAGATTAATGTCCCCCAGGGGTAGCAGAGGTCATGTCAAAAGCAACTCCCTGCTATGGCTTCAGCATTATTCAATATTGGAATTCCAATAATATTCCAGACCCCCACGTATCCAACACTTTGGAAAGAAAGGACATTGGCTGTTTCGATTTTCTCCCAGTTCCTGAAGTTTTAAAGTCTGAGTCAGATCAGATTTCCTGCTGAAAAAATCGCGCCCTCAGTCTCTTAAAAAGCACCAAAATCATCGCCCCACATTTTTAACCAGATTACTCATCCCCTTAAAAAGGCTGCACAGTGCATTTTTAGCTTTCTGTTTGAAAGAGGGCACTCAGCATCTGACTGATACTACAATCCTATTTGCCCAATACAGGACCCTTAGAAACTATTAACATTCAAAAATTATCCAAATCATGAAAAACACTACATACACAAACAGGGCATGAAGCCAACTGTTCTAGTCATGCTTTACAAACTCATTAGCACTCTTTTGCTTGTGACAGATGATGATGTCCTAGCTCATACCATCAATACCCAAGGTAGTGGTATCAGCAATAAACTGTGTGCCCACGACAGAGGAAAGGAACTGGATGAAGTGGTAGGTTAGACCGTTGAGAGGCACTTCCAACTACTCTGGTCTCAGTGGAAGAAGAAATACTATCCTACACCTCTCCCTCAAACAACCAGTGGATGGGAGAGATGGGAGGAGGAAGTAATTTTCCCAAAAATACTTGTCATCTTATTTGAAATACTTGTTCCCTCTGGTGCTTCGAAGTCCATCTATTTGAGCAGCCAGTGAGAAAGACCGAGGCAGTTGAGGGTGGGACTTCTGTCCCACAGAAAAGCATAACCAGGAGCATAAGATGCACTTGCCCATAGGATCGGTGATCAAATCACGGGCAATTTCAGAGCAATGAGTTTTGCACCCAGTTGTTCTTTTAAAAACAACATTTCAAGAGTTCCGTTCCCTTTAGTTAGCACTTGTATATACAGTCAAAGCAAAGAACAGTTACTCCAACTACAGATGGCAAAAACTGCAAAGCAAAATTCTCTCCATTATAAGCCAGCAATTTTGTATAAATACCAACTGTGTTTACATCCAGAAACTTAAAAAATAGGGCTGTCAATTAATTGTGTTAAATTATGCTGTTAACAAACATAATTAACACATTAATTGGGTTCTTGAGTTGATCAAGGGGCATCAGTAGCAGTGCAGCAGAATGTGGGGCAGCAGTAGCAGTACAGGGCAGCCTGGGCGCAGGCTCCAGGTTGCTGCAGCAGGAAGAGAGGGACAGAAGAGAGGGGGACGGACACACACACGGACACGAGTAACCTCAGCATGCAGGCGGCCAGGAACATAGCCCAGCAGTGTGTGGAGTGGTGCCTGGCAGGTAAGTCTGTTGAGGGGAAGGGGTGGGGGTGCAGATCGAGGCCCCCATGGTGAGGGAGGGAGTGGGACAGGAGAATATGAGGCTGGGGCAGGCTGTGGGACAGAGCTGCAGGTAGCTCATGCAGGGGCACGGCTCCCCACTGCTCTGCACATCCCTGGAGGAGGCATGGGGGGGCATGTGCCCCGCTCCCTTGGGTTTCTGCATGCAGCAGAGGCAGGCTGCCCACCGTGGCTATGTACCCTGCTGTGTTTGCCCCAGGAGCCACACACTGGCCGCTCTGCACGCCCCCTGCCCCTCAGTAGCAATAGGCACAACAGTGTTGTGTGGCTCCTGGGGCAAAGGCAACAGGGTGCAGAGTCCCAGCCCAAAGCAGGCAGCCTGTCTCTGCCCCACACACAAATCTGGGGGGTGCATGCCTCCCCAGGGGTGTGCACCATGGCAGGGAGCTGCATAATTTTGCATTTCTCTGTGCATAATTTTGAAGTTTTTAGCTGTGTGATTCATATAGCAATTAATTGCGTCTAATTTTTTTTAATCACACAACTAATCTCAATAGAATTTTTAAATAGTTTGACAATCCTATTAAAAAACAAAACAAAACAAAACAAAACATTTGCTTCCTTTACTCATCCCCTATGTGGGAACCTAGACTCAATCCTTTCAAATGTTTATTGTTGTATTTAAAACAAATCATCTTATAATTTGCATGCTGAATACACAGGTTATTTATACTATTCAAAATTCAAGAGATACAGTTTTAACCTTCTTCAGAAGCAATTCGCTGGAGTTCCTGACAGTGGAAGCCTTCTTAGATCTCTGGTCTTTCCTGTTCCTGACCTACCTATTTCTATCTTTTTGTAACACACCTGACTTTGAAAAGGGAATCTTCTCTGATGCTAGAAGATCACTTGAGAGGTGTGTAAATATTTCTACAGATTTTCCTTCAGCACTGAAGAACCAGAACCAAAACTAACAAACAGAAACATCACCCATAATCAAGAGGGCTTAGCTGAAGGCAAATACCCTTCAAACCAGGACTAACAGTCATACACTGCTAGAAGACCACTTTATATTAGACACAAGGAAAAACTTCTTTACAGCTCAAGTGTCTGGAGTCCGGAACAGACTTTGCCCAGAAATGGTACAATCACCTACTCTGGATGTCTTCCAAAATGCCTGGACATTCACCTTGCTGAGGTCATCTGACCCCAGCAGTCTTTCCTGCCTTAGCGCAGAGGGGCTGAACCTGATGATCTTGAGGTCCCTTCCAGCCCCTAACATCTATGAATCCAGTAATTTGTGGAAGGGAGGGAAGAGGAGTTTGTCTCCAGTTCATGGAGTCTCCCATCCATGCTCACTGAGAAAAACCTGGAGAGAATCTAGTTCCCATGCCCCTCCTAGAAGCTAGAGCTATTGCACTGTTCTTGGTAACTACTGATATGGATAAGAAAATAAGGATTTTCTCAAGAGCTACAGTGAAGGGGCACAAACTTCTCCTTAGCTCTCTTGTTCTTGTTACTCAAAGATAAAGAATGAAAGTGAGGAAGTCAGTTCTAGGACTTTCTATAGTAAGGTAGATGGAGGTTTCCATCACTGATGCTGCCTAAACAGCAACTGCAACAGTTTTCCTTCACACGAAAGACAGTAGGACAAGAAAAGAAAGTTGCAAGCCCCTTACATGGAGAGGGTTGCTTTGCAGTGATACCTCGTAGAGGGCAGATTCTAACTGCATCCAAAAAGACAATCAGCTTTAACTTCCCTATGAGGCACTGCTGTTATCCAGCAGAATTTCTTCCAAGCTATACATCAAAATGTTACGGATAAGCATGCCATGCTTCTCCATGCTACAGCATATTGGATTATACCCATATCACATTTTGGGATATCTAGGAGAACCTGGAGTTGGTCTAGGGATCAAACATCAAATTGGCTGTGATCATTCTGCCACTATCCCCTAATCCAACTCTTTTTCCTTAGGCATCACTGTATTCAAACCATCATCAGACCACTTAAGGACAGAACAGCTCTCTCCATGCTGTGAAGCTGCTATTCAGAAATATGCAGCAGATTGTGCAGACTTATTTTACATGTTGTCAGCAGAGAGAGGCAGCTTTGCAAGCCACCAGTATATTACCAAGCAACTTCAACAATAGTTTTTCCAGCAGCAGCTAAGCTACCTCCCACCCACCATCATACCAATAGGTGAATGAGAATGAAGACAGTGCTGTTTCTGGAAGGACTTTTGATGGAACAGCTTCACTCTGGGCAGTACCATTTCTGGGCGAGTGAAGCAGGCATCAACTGCTTGCAAAGGACCGTGCTGTAGACCTAGGATGAGAAAAGGCACGTATGTGGAGAACTACAGAGATCTTAGAGCTGCAGTAGCGCACCAATATGAAGGCTCCCCTATCCATTTAGAAGCTTGTGGAAATTGTCACCTTGAAACTTCTCATACCAAATAACTACTGTTCAGTAGCTAACTGATACAAAGCAAGCAGATCAGCCACTGGGATGGAGGGATATGCAACTAGTCAAGGAAGCCCATGGTCCTGTGCTATAAAGCTTGCCAGTCCGGGGGTTAGTTATAACTTTGCATGACTGGAGTTCCACATGAATACTGGGAAACTAGAGGATATTCTCATCTGCTCTCCACACAAGGCACAAATTCATAAATAGAAAGGGGGGGGGCTCTGATGTGCTTCAAGGCCCAGTTGACAACTCTGGTAGGTTTACCAAATTAATGCAAGCTGTTTGGAAAGAATTTGTGATGGCAGAGTGCTCTAAAACTCATGCCTCTTCCCTTTAACTAAAACAAAAAAAAGGGGTAAATTTGTTCCCACAGTTACACTGTGAACATTTGTGGTATGACAATGTCCCCGTTATCTAGGGAGATTCTGCTCATCTTCTACCACCACTGACAATGAAACTTCCGTATAATAGAAAACTGTAACTATCACACTGACAGTAAAGTGTGCCTTTGGGAGAATGAAGGGTAGAAAGCAATTGCTAATAGAAAGGCTAGAAGCTGCCAGACAGTACCTGCTTTGAATTATAACTGAATGCTGTACTCTGCACGACATTTGAAAGCAAATACAGGCGTCTCAGGCCCCAGGCAGATGTGAGTTTAGCCATGCAATTGGTATCTGATTAATTTTATCCTGGACCCCAAAAAATGATGCATCCTGCCATGCCAGACATGTATGGCAGCATACGAAATTCTTAGGATCTGGGATAAAATGTCAGATCCAAATTACACAACTGCGTGCAGAGATCCAGACACTGGACAGGTCCCTCAAAGCACCCTTTCAGTTGGTTGGCATTGAGGGAGCAGGTCTACACTATACAAGCTTTCAGCTTGCTGACACCCAGGGAGCCCATCCACCCTTGTGCAGCCTGATGCTAAACATGCCACAAATTCAAGCAGGATGCAAATCAGCCACAAGGATGCTCCACACCAAGCATGGAACAGCTCTGTAGCTAGTTTGCCATTTTATCATGGCCAAACACATGGCATATTATGATTTATCATGCGATTATTGCGTTGATTGTGCAATGTCCATCAAGGCCCTCACACAAGTGGGAGGTGAATAGCAAGAAGCATTCAGGGCATTTCAGACAGCTAAGGCACATATTTCTAAATGAGACTTGGCAGAAATATAGCATAAAGAATTTCTTGCGTTCCTGTTTAAGGAAGAGCTATTGCTTGGGGATTTTGTTTTTTTTTTTTAAATGTGGTGTTTACTTTGTACTGTACATACATCGTACGTGAAAAAGGCCACAAAAAGGGTACATGTAGTGTAGGGCATCAGCAGTTTTGTGATTTGCCAAGCCATAAAAGATATCTTTTCATTAGTGCTCTGTCTTACTTCAGGGGTGTACCTGGTAGCCATGTTGGTCTGAGGCAAAAAGACATACAAAATCCTAGAACTGTTGGTTTCAAAATGATACCTTTTATTAGACCAACAGAAAAATGGCAAGAAAAGGAAAAAGGACAATTTTCTTGCCATTTTCCAGTTGGTCTAATAAGAGGTATCATTTCAGAACCAAGAGTTCTAGTTTTTTTGTATGTCTTTCTTGTTTTATGAGTTTTTAAATTTGGAAGCTGTACTTGCATGGTACTGGATCCTTTCAGATCATAAGATGTTTTGATTAGAGATGACCATATTTAAATAGAACCATTCTTTATTTTTCCAAAGATGCAAATACTGTAACATTGTGCAGGTCTGTAACAAGGAAGTTATCAGTTCATGTAGCCACTCCTTGCTTTGGCTTTTCCATTCACGACTCCAAGGCTGGAATGGCATGGCAATAACCTATGTTTGAACAGAAAGAGAACAAAGTAGTCCGCTCCCAGAAGCTGCCGCTTTCACTCTCACATGGAAAAAACCCATGGATGGGGGTTCTTGTGGTTCTCAGAGCAAGTTATTTAGAAACTGTAGGATTGAAGAGTCAAGCTGATGTGACCACCACCACTTCCCCTCTATTATCATCATGCACTGAAGAAAGTGGAAATTCACATTGGTCTGTTCACAAGCCTATGCCAGCTGGCTCTGCAACGCTCCATTTCAGTCTCTTGGGTCAAGGAAAAGCCTCTCTCTCAGACACCTGGCTTTGGAGAGGCCTTCTCCTCTCTCATGCTTCAACAACTCCCTTATTTCCTGATGCACTCAGTCTTATATTTCACACTTCTACAACATGAAATGCTTCTTGTTTTCTTTTCTTCACAACATGACATGAGGCAGCTGATAAAGGCAATGGCAAGCATTTCAGGTGCAGCCTCTGTAAGGTGAAAAAAAGTTACAACCAGCACTCAGTTGTGTGTTCAGTTCCCCCCCCTTTCCCCCAAAAAACAAAAAGTTCTCACCCTCACCAAATTCTGACACGCTATCCTCAGAGTCCATGCCCAGTCTTGAAAAAACTCTTGAGATGGCAAGTCACTTTTTACTTTTCCTCCCCTATGACTTCAACACTACCCCCTTCACATAAGAGAAACTCTCCTAATGGACAGGAGACTGTATTCAAAACATGCAGATCTGTGGCTGCGCAGAAAATGAGGTTCATAGAATCATAGAGGTTATTACCTTTGCACACTGTTAGGAACCTTAAATCTCCACATCTATGAGAAGAATTATTCTGGGGAGTTGGCAGGTGGATTAGATGGTGTTTGCACTGAGGCAGACAGTTCTGACACTAAGGACATACCCCCAATACAGACAGCCAAAAAGCAAAAGCTAAGGAAAACCCAGCCAGAGTTGCTGCTGTGATTTACCAGCATTTCTGACACTCTGTGACAATGGAGGGCACAGCTACCACCCTACTCAGGAGCAAGACAGGAGGCAGTCTTGTCTCAGAACAATTGGGCACAGACAGAACACTTTCTATGCCCCTTTTATATCCCCAGCAAGCATGATCCAAGTCCTCTATCAATGCCATTTTGCAGTGAATTACCATCAGTACTCTGGGCTCCCTATATTGGTACATTATTACTGCTGGGTAGCGCCCCCCGCCCCTTTCCTAAGTGACATTTGCTTACTGATAGTAAGTCGTCTTGTTCTGAGAAATACCTTTGTTAAGTTCTGTTCTGAGATAAATCCCAATGAACCAAAATAATTTCTTGCTCAATCAAAACACAATGCACACAGTGCATTATGTCCTCACAATGGAACTGTGGATCACCTTACCATCAACAAATATTTGTGTGATAATGCTTTCTCCTCTGAATGGGCAAGATGCCTCCTCTGAGCATGTAGCACAGACAGAGGAACACAGTGGCAGGTTGACTCCCGCAGAGCAGCCTACTGCTTTCTAGTGACAATGGTGCCATCCCTATTTGGAGCAACTAGAGGAGGGAAAGAGCAACTTAGGCTGCTACAGGCACCCAGGAAACTTTCAGCCCTTAGCACCAGCAATAAGAATATCAGGCGTAGCCCATGGCATGCTATACCCAGTACTTAGAATAAAGGTTAATGTAACAGTGCTTACCAGTCTCCTCCACAGCAGTGCTAGGAGACTGGGTTCTTCCACAGCTGAAAGGCTGATGGGTACGGAGGCCCGTCTACAGAGGTTCTTCAAGCATCTCCGGTCCCAACTTCCAGATACCTCTTTCCCCAGAGCTGCTGTTGGTCCTGAAGTCCTCCACTTCTTTTCTTCATTAGCAACATCATAAACACTTCTGTTCCATTCCAAAATCCTTAGTTCCTTGCTATCCAGAGAAGTGCCTCAAACACTGCTGGAGACGTTTTGTCCTCTGCCCCCTTGAAAGCCTTTGCATACCCTCAGTTTCAAAAAAAGTGTGTGTGTGGCATCCAGTTATGACCCCATGTAGGCATCTTTTGACAGCTTCAAAAATACCCATGTTGCAAGATTAAGACTCTACAACTTCCTGAAACTTCACCTCATCCTACAGGGTGAGAAAATCCAAAAATCTCTGAACACATGCTAAGGAAATGCACAAGGCTAGAATAAAACGTTAGTGTGCAACTCCAGAAGCAGGCAAGTGCAAATGCACAAAAGCACAAAGTATCAAACCTGGCTGCACACCATTCATTGAAAGGCAGAAAAAACAAGTCACTTCCAATCAGTACAACCTGTGTGCAGCAGAGGATACAGAAGTGAAGGAGAAAAAACTAGTTTGGGTGGGGTGCAAAGTAATATGGGCAGACAGCCAAAAAACCATCAACACTGCAACACAGGAATCATCCAGGCACCTGAATGTACAGCTTGCTACAAGGTGAAAATGCTGCCGCTTGGAATGGGAGGACAGACTATGCTGTACCTCTCTAGTTACTTCTCCATAAGAAATTACATCATGTGAACACAGTACATAGCAACTCAGGCTAATATCAGGTAGCTACACCCTGTGCAAACAAGTCCTTAATCCTGCAATATTCCAAGCAATTTAAAAACATGCCAAGAAACTGTGTACAGCTTTGCTACAGCCCTTGGTATCATTTTTATTCTGGGGAGAAGGCAAACAATACAATTAACCCACTGCACTAGTCCCTCTTGCTTTCTCCGGTGATACTTTAGACATGTGGTTATAAATGCCTTTTACTGTCTGATCAGCCAGAATTTGGAACTAAGTATTCTATGAACTAGTGATATTTCCAAATCAGTGCCTATGGTGGAGTCTGAAGTCTTGCATATTACCAGTCTATCAGCAGGTCTTGTACCATAGTTTACATGGGTGCCATTTCAAGTGCATCTGCAAGTCAAAACTTGATTGTGTTTTATACCCTGGATGCTAGCAAATGTTATTCCTCTGCAGTGCTTGGCTTCCGAGTTACTTTGCATTCCTGTATTTGCTAAACAATTCTAATAATTGTCATTAAGATATTCTTAAATTGAAGGAGAGGAATCAATAAAATGATCACAGCCAGTTTTTACCACGTCTACCTTCTACGAGGGTTTTAAACACTGATTTTAGCTAGTGAGAAGCAAAACCAAGATATTTCTCATTACAGTAAAACCTTCAAGGAAAATTAATGCTGGACAATTAAACAGTTAGTTTGTTTAATTTACTATTTTCAGTAAAATGACACCTCAGGAAATGTTAAAAAGGTGCTACCAAAGTCCCTAGTGGGTTATTTTGGGTTCTCATTTCTCCATGTGGTGCTATACTAAAAAAAAAAAAAATAAAAAAAATCTTTAACATGCCCCTTCAAGCAAGAAATATGCACTATCATATACAGTAGCACAAGAATGATGTTGTAGCCACAACAGTCCGGAAATACTTGCCTCTCGCATTCTAATAAAGGCAGAATAATGCAACTATGCTAAGCAGTCTAACCACAATTTACTAGATGGCAACATTTCAACATTAGTAGGCCTGATCTGCAACTTGTGTCATTTTCTGTTTAAAGCAATAAACAGGATACAAAAAGCTACTGTGGTTTGGTAAATTTGATTCTATAGTCAATTTTGTGTAAAAACAAATGCTATGAAGAATAAGACTGTTTTCCTTTAAACAAAATATTGTAAGGTTCAAGCATTTAATCTGAAATTCTAATTTCAGAGTTAAGATCAAGTAGCTCTAAAGGAACTTATTTGCTTATTTAATGCAAGCTGCTATTTCTTGGCTTCTAAAGACCACGCACACCAAGTCAATCATTTTAGAAACTTTCATAGTCACTGTCATTTATAGTCAGGAAGGAGCTGGTAAAACAGCAGGATTTTTTTTTTTTTTTAATCAAAATTTCAAACAAAGTCATCCAAAAAACAAAAACAAATTTGAAAAAAAATCTAATCCATTCTACTCACAAACCAATAAGAAAGGTATCTGGTATGTGACAATGAAATATATCTACTTTAGCATAATTTTCAGCATCTTTAACCAGGCACAATTGTTTATTATTGTGCAATTACATGTCAACTACAGGTTTTCATTGACATTTGTCAAATGTGAACTGTTAAATCAAAGCGTGGTCTGATAATTCTTTCATTTTCTGCTGATACTTGATTTTTCAGAAAAGTGCATGGACTTCTAGGGCTATGGACTTGATGGCAAGTGTGTGTGTGTGTGTGTGTGTGTGTGTGTGTGTGTGTGTGTGTGCGCGCGCGCACACGTGCGTGCAGACCTCCGCTTTCTAGGCTCTCAAAAGTGAATCCCCAGCAAATATCACTTTCCACATCGACTCAGATGCAAACGGCTCATGTATTGCTGCAGTGGGAAATGAACCAAAGTTTACCATAAACAGATCAATGTGGGGCCCTTCTACTTAAAGGAAGAATTTGCAGTCCTCCCCAATTTATTTCTGCTACATGATATAAGGTATATCTATTTTTATTTGAACTCAGAATAGTTTTCATTTAAAACTTGGGCAGCTTCTAAAAACAACCACTTGAACAGCTTCCATTTAATGAAGTTAGTTTTACAAGTGGAACTGATAGTTATGTCATCACAAATACTGCTATTAAATAATATTACAGCAAAATATGATTAAATGTGTGACATGAGACAGGCAGAAGGAAGCTCAAGGAAAAGCAATAAGGCAGTTGCAGTGATATTTCATCAATTCTATTATGAGAACAGTAACTAAAATTAAATGTTCAACTAGAAGTACACAGCTGCCAACCACATCCAAGCAGAACTACATCTGTTACCATACAGTCTGTTAAATGTAACCATATTAATATCATACTCCTCATTTCTTACTGCTAAAAAACTGCTTGCTTAACCTAACCTCGCTAAATTGTCACAAAAGCATACCAATGCTGGCACAAAAACTATCTGCTCCCCTTTTCCCACAATAAACAGAAACTGCCATATGCAAAAGGATAAACAAGATTCCCCTTGCAAGATGGCTAGCGCTACCCATGACTAACTTTAACCATAACATTAAAAAAAAAGGCATTTTTGAGCTTAAAAAAACTCTACATGTACAGGATAATTTAAATCCCCCTAAATCATAGTTGGTAGGGTCGGAAGGGACCGTGGCAGGAGAAAGTACTGGGGTCAATTGACCCCGGCAAGGTGTTCATTGAACCTCCTCTTAAAGACCCACAGGGTAGGAGCGAGCACCACTTCACAGTCAGGGTGGCTAGGATCTGGAACCAACTTCCAAGAGAAGTAGCGCCTCCTGATGTGTAGCTTGAATCTACCCTCTGCTACCTTGTGACCATTATTTCTAGGCGTATGGTCAAAAAGGAGAAGTACAGGTAGCACCTGTGCTGCACCAGAATATTTACCAGACAAGCTATCCAGAAAGTAAGGCTAATTCCTTGTAACTTTAAAGTTTTGGACGAATTTTTGATTAGCCAAAATAGACTATAGAATTACAGAAGAGTAGAGATGGCAGGGACCTCATCTAGCCCAAGCCCCTGCTCACAGAAGGACTGTCCCTATCCAAGTCATCCCATACAAGCGCTTGTGCCTTTGGTATAGTTTTAGGAATATTCCCCCAAAACATCTTGAATGTCCTAACTTGCCATAGGTCAAAGAGAAGAAGTAGAGCTGTCAGTGTCCCACTGCTCGGAGAGATGTTCAAAATACCAGATAGAAAGAAAAACAAAAGAGGAAAGCTCTTTTCATTACGGGAAAAGCGGGGGGCAGGACATACTGATTCCGGGGAGAATGCTGGCGTACTGCCATGATAATTGTGGGAGCTCATGGAAGAAAGCTGAAGTGAAGCAAACTCATCTATAACAACAATCCAGCTGCTTCCCCGCTAACTCAGCATCCTCATCACCCTTGCTTTTAATCTGTGCCATTTTATAGGGCATTTTTGGCATCTAAGACTTTTGTTCCCTCTAGTTGAGGGGGGTGGGAGGGCAGAAGAGAGGATTGGGGGGGTCCCCTGGGTAGGAGGGCCTGTGAACACCATGGACAGGACTCCCAGCCCTACCTACCTAGGGCAGCTTCCGAGGTTTTCACTGCCATATTAACAATAACTTCTATCCGATGTAGCCGCGGCACCCGTATACTGCCACCGTACAGTGCGCGAGTCAGTTTACTGCAACTTCCGAGACAGCGACACGGGTTCTCTCAGTCCCGACTTTGCCGGTCCTTACTCATAACGCCACCTCGGCCGTTTTCCCCGTGATGCCCTTAAACAAGGTGCAACCCCAAAGCAAGGACATCCTGCAGGCAGGTATGCACAGCTGGTTGCGCAGTGGGACCAAATGCATCACCGCAATGCCCCATGGGGCATCCACCCCTTGAATGCCATACCCTGCTCTGGTCTCCGCACCTGGAGACGGACATAGAAGAGCTGTGGACGGTCCAGAGAAAGGCAACAAGCACAAGTCGAGAGGGAAAAGCACTTCCCTACGAGGAAAGGCCGACGAGGCTAAGAAAGGAAGATGCCTGCAGGGGAAGGGAGACATGATGAGGTCCCCCCCTTGGGTGGCGTGCAGGGAGACCCCCCCGCCGCCACCCTTACCTTGCCGTCCTCGCACTTGCGGAGCTGCCCGTCCTTGCCCTGTAGCTGCCCGCCCAGGCGCCCGCACTCCGCCTCCTTCTGCTCCAGCTGCTGCTTGTGCGACTCCAGCGCGCCCAGCAGCTCGGCGTTGCGCTGCTCCAGCCGCCCGCGGGCCGCCTCGCCGCGCTGCGCCTGGCCCTGCAACGCCGCCACCTCCTCCAGCAGCGCGGCCTGGCGGGACGACGCGCTCCAGGCGTTGAAAGCCAGCAGCGCCACCAGCCCCAGCAGCGCCGCGAACACGAACGAGGGCAGGCGGCCGCCCCGGCGGTTGGCCCCGAAGCCCACCATGGGGGCGGCCGGGGGGCGGCGGAGCTCGCGGAGGCGGGGGGTTGAGGGCCGGCCCGGCCCAACAGCCGCCCCGCTCGCTCCCCCTCAGCCGCGTCCACCTCACAGCCGGCCACTTCCGCGTTCCGGCCTCTCGCGAGAACTGCCGAGTGTTTTCGCGGGATCGCGGTCCTCAGTCACCATTGGGAGAGCAGTTGGTTTCTACCTCACTCCCGGCCACTTCCGCGTTCTAGCCTCTCGCGAGATCGCGGCCCTCAGTCACGGTTGGCTTCCATCTCGCTCCCGCTCACTTCCGTGCTACGGCCTCTCGCGAGAGCTGGTCGCGGTTCTCGCGACACCGCGGCCCTCAGTCGCTGTTGGGAGAGCGGCTGTTTTCCACTTCGCTCTTCCGCGTTCCGGCCTCCCGCGAGAGCCGCAGGATGTTCTCGCGAGACCTCGCCCTCAGTCACCGTTGGCTTTCACATCACTTCAAGCCACTGCCGTGTTCCGGCGGAGCAGCTCGGCGTTCTCGCGAGATCTCGGCCCTTAAGTCACTATTGTGGGTTTTCCGCGTGCCGCCCTCCCGCGAGAGCTACCGGGCGTTCCCGCGAGATCTCCCTCTTACCGCTGGCCGCCAGGTTGGCGGGAAGGCTGAGGGGAGACGAGGGCGAGGGCGAGATTCCTGTTGTAACGGTTCTCTCAGCTTGGCGGGGAGCGGCAGCCCGGGCCGGCCGGGATGGCTTGATTGTGCTGGGCAGGGTGGAGGAGAGTAGCGAGCTGGACCTCCCCCCTTCAGCAGTGTGGGCTGTGGCAGGTTTTGGGCCTACCTGCTCCCAAGAAGTTGATACAGCCCGTGGCAGTAGGAGGGCAGCCACCTGCACCTTGCCTCTGGGCCTGGACGCTGATTTAGGAGAAGGGGGAGCTCCTCGCCCCCGCCCTGCCCTTCAGAGAGGGGTCGCTGGGCCCAGGGGGCAGCAACGACTCTCAGCTTTGCTCTGGGCGCAGTACAGCACGCAGCAGAGTACAAAATTAGCCCCTCTTGCTGTGGACACAAAGCCCCGGTGGACCTCGGTGCAACATCGCCAGGGGCAGAAGAGCCAATGGGCATGTTATTGTGCAGGAGAACGCCAGGCCCCGGCCCACTGACAAAAGCATATGGGAAAACCTCCTTCGTGCCAAATGCAGAGCACCAAAACACAGTGACTCGGAAATTGGGTTTGAATAACCCACATAACTCTTATTTATTATACGAAACCACTGCCCAGTGAAATCTTTCTTAAAGTTTCTTGAAAGAGAATTTTTTGTGGTCTCCTTGACCATCTCACATCAGTTGTGGGCAAATGCCTCGATTCGCCCCATGGCATTCGTGATTCGCTCGTCCACAGCAGCAGCGGTGCCTTTTGGCACACGACCGAGACCTGCGAGCACCGCCTGCGGCTTCTCCCGCGGCATGCATGCTTGCTCGGATTCCAAGCTGCTTCCGAGCCTTGAAAGGAAACCGGACAAGTTTTCGTGGGTTTATGGTTCAAAGGTCCAGAAAATGGCTCTGAGTTTTTCAAAATAGAATAATCCATAGCATAAGGCATACTTAAACCTATCCTTCCTGTTGATGGTAGAGTCAAAGTAGTCAACATTTCAAGCAATCTGATATCAAACTAACGTTTTCCTGTAAGCCTGCCTCCATTGTGGAGGCCACTGAATATAGCAAGAGATTTTGGGGATAACTGAGAGATTCCCTGAGAGGAGTGTGGGTCATGAAAACGCACAGGAAATTAGACTGTGAGAAATAGGGTGGACAATAATAGTGAAAATCAGGGTGACTTTGAGGGTCTAAGGTTATATAAAAAATTAGATGAATTTCCATGGACTTACAAGTGAACCCAAGCAGAACCTGGTGGTGCAATAGTTGCAAAATGGGGAAAAAAATCACGTTTTAAGGCATAAGTCAGAGCCACATTACAAATTTAAAACTATAAAAATAAACCTCATGGAAGAAATTTAGGAGCTAAAAATAAAGCATGTTGGTAAGTGTTTTAAGTTACCGTGAAGAAAAAAAATGATAACATCAGCTGATAATGTGGATACATGGACACGATTTAGCTAGCTTGATGGCCATTTTTGTAATGTGATAACAAGAGAGGTGTAACATGGACGAGCACTCTAACATAGACTCCTGGAATACTCTCTGGAGCACTGGTGGCTCCACATCAAAAATAAACTTGGCAAAAAAAGAGGATGATGAGCAGAACTAGAGACCCGGAGAAACTCAACACAGATAGATTGCAAAGATTGGAATCATTTGCCTTAGAAAGGAGATGAATAAGGTAACATGAAGAATGTAATAAACTAAGTGCTGTAGAGAAGTTTGCTTGGGATTTAAGTTCTCCCTGCCCTCTAACACAAGATAAGGGATGTTCAGTTGAATTCAAGTGGCAATGTTGATTTCCCCCCCAGCAATTAATTGGTGCAACTTATTGCTGCAGGGCATCATTGAAGCAAATAATTTAAGATTCAGAAAAAAGACTAGTATTTGTAAGGATAACAAGAACATGCAGGTTTATGACAGTTAGTGCTAACAAACCTGCTTCAGGGTTTGAACCTTGATATTTACAAGGTCACTGGTTAATAGTACTTTTATAAAGTATATTACAAGCAACAGAGTACTGCATTTGAAATGTATTTAGAAGGCATTATTTACAAGTTTTTAAATCAGCCGTTCTTTTTTGTTTTTTAGGCTCTGTACAGTCATAAGTACAAGGCAGGTTTCTAATTCCAGTCCCACAATGTATGTTCACATCTAATAAAAATCACTTAACAGAATTGCAAGAGCTGATTTCTCTAGCAGGGTACTATGAAAGATTAGGTTCTTGTTAAAATGTGAGCTTTCCTTCCTTATGGAATAAAGAATGAGGTTCTACATGTCTACTGCACATAGAACTTAGCATGCACATACTCAAAATTTTTTACAAATAATGCACAGCGTACCTATGAAATCTGCTTCCTAGATGGGAAGGTAAAAATGACTTGCTGCAGGGCACAATTCACAGCTAGGATTAGTGTTCCAGAGTTCGCTGGCCTCAGGCATTGGACCAAATTATTTCCTAAGTACAAGAATTGAGAGGAACAAAGAGGCATTCTGGTTTTTGTCGTACCAGTGATTCTGGTTTGGTTACACAGATAAAGTCATTGTTTACATATATTTATTTGATATCCACAAACTGTTTTCTAACATTATAAAAACTAAAAGTGTACATCCCATAATCAGATGGGGTGTTATTCAGAGGAAATTCTATGGGAATGGCTTGCAGTGTGGATGCAAAGCCATGTAAGCATCTCCAAACTGCTGACATTGCAAAATGGCATGGAAGAGGGATTGAGAACTACAGGGGAAAGCAAAGGAATAGTTCAATAGGGCAGAAGGAAACAACTTCATGAGTTCCAGCTTCCATCTAGTGGGTAGGATCCACCACTCAGTACCAATATTGGTAGCATATATAATATCCTTTCTGTTCTTCTGCATCAGATTTTCTGCAATGTTGTCTGATTATTTGAATCTTATTTCCTTTAATTGCTCCACTGGTGGCCAATTAATCTCAATTTTCCAATCTACATTCTACAGATGGTGTTGTACACTCCCAGTCTAAACTCACTGTTACAAATTAGACAATGATGGATTTCTAAACCTGTTGCAGTAGGTTTCTTTAGATTCAGTTCCTTTCTGGTTCTGTTTACTTGGTCTCTGTAAACTTGAATGGTGTGTTGAGAACTGTGTTTGTTTAAGCAATATAAAGTATGTTTAGAATGATAAGTATCAGCTCAGTACTTATCTCTGCTTTCTCACTCATATCCTTCCTGAACAGTTATCTTTTATGTAATGGTTTGCTCTGTATAGTTTGCTGCATGCAGGTTCATCCCTTGATTTCCTCTTTAACATGGTATTGCTTTTACACATCCATTCACAACTCTGATTGCCATGTGGTGAGGCAGAGATATATGTTGTAGCCATGTTGGTCTAAGAAATAAAGATAAACTCTTGGGTCAGAGGCAATATGTTTTATTAGACCAGGGGCAGGCAAAAGGCGGCCTCCCAGGCCATTCTATCCAGCCTACAGGGCCCCTAACCAATTTAGAAAATTAATATTTGTTTGCCCCTGGCTGCCTGTCATGCAGCCCTCGATAACTTGCCAATATTCAGAAAGTGACCCTCTGCCCGAAATAATTGCCTGCCCCTATATTAGACCAAATAAATGGTAGCAAAAAAAATTCTATCTTTTCAAGCTTTCAAGTACACACACCCTTCATGTGCACCATGACGTTTCTTTTCTACCTAGGAACCTGCTGCACAGCAAAATACTTTGCCGTCTAATTTACTGCTAATCTTAGTATCATCCTTCATGAAGATCAGAAAAAAATAGAGTTTTTTAGTCAGTAAAAATTCAAGCTGTTTCTAAAATTCTATGGCAGGGCAAACCTCCTTCTGCCAAATGTACAGTCCCTCTTCATTCATTTATGAGTTGTTCTGTCACAAGATGCATAAAGATTTCTTGGCATCAGTGAAGGGTCTCATCCTGACCTTATGAGTAACTCATGTTTTCTTGCATTCTGGTATGTAAAGCGGCACAACAATATCATTGCAGCAAGCTACAACAATTCCTGCTGTGTTTTGTAACAACCTCTCCAACTCAACTTTTCTTCTTCTCCTCTGCTCCCCTTCCCCCCCACAAATAAAAATACTGAATGGATAGTTAGAAGGTAGAATTAACTAACTTCTTTTTCTTGGAATAATTTCTTGAGAAAAAACTTCAGTAGGCTGAAGTTGGATACCAGAATGAAAAAAACAAGGGCCTAGCTTTCTTTTGAGACAAAAATTGTTCCTTCTTGACTTGCAGCTGCATAACCTGAGCATAAAATTGTATGAAGCAAAGGTCATACACCAATTTTTTTCATCTGCTTTTCAGGAAAAAGTGCAACAGCAACTCAAGAAGTAAAGGCCTAACAACTAGAATACCACTCAGTGTCAGTGGCAGGGTTCAGAATTTGAGGGCAAAGCAGTGGAGGAGCAAGGATATGTCGATAATAGTAGGAGAGTGCTCCAGGTGGCATATGGAGCTGAAGAAATGGTGGGGTCTGGATAACAAGGAGGCTTAGAAGTGAGAGATAGAAGAAAAAGAGTCTGGAGAATTAAAGAGAGGAGGAGAAAGAGTTGCTGCCTGAGTATTTGTCATAATTATGGGATCAGAAATTGAGATGTGAAGTGTTTCAGGCAGACATTTGAAAAGTTTTCTGGAGTCATGATCTGTGCAAATCAACCCCCAGCAATCAAAATATCCACAAAATTGCCTCCACCTCACTAGATATTACAAAATACACTGACCAATCGTCAGCAGCTGCTTCGCTCTGTGCCTGATCCAGTGCTCCAGAAAGGAAAAGATTCACTACCAATTGTTGAGGTGCTTTTGAGTGGCAATGTTATATCTTCCCTCAAATTGCAGTAACTCATATGCCCACCTTTTTAGCATTAGGGCATTTCACTGAAGTTGAAGGATTATTTCTCTAAGCACCACATTTGGATTCATGGCAGCAACCTCAGTACATAGCCCAAATGTGCCTTGTAATGCCTTTATTCAATCCCACAGTGTTTGCCAGGCGACTCAAATACACAAGGACAAGTGGCAGCCTTCATGCCGTGTCCTAATGTTCTCTGGAGGAACAACAGGTTTATTTCAGCGTAAAAAACATTCCAGCCAGAAGGGTTGGCAGCCCACTGTCTTCACAGTACTTTTTCTTAAGCCCATTGTGAAATGCACAGTATGTTGCGATTACAATGTACGGTGGGAAAAATCCCATATATGCAATCCAAAATCATTGGGCTAATTTACCTAGCTGAGAGCTAGCCCACACTTAATTCTATACTGTGGCAGGTAGACTGCTACTCTTACCTGAGCTAGCTAGTTTAAAGCTAGGTTGGCCCAGCTTTTCCTCCACTATTTGAGTGGTGATGAGCAGGCAATTTTCCTCAGAATCCCCTATGAGTGTAGCGTAGTTTATTGAAATAGTTTACGTGAAGCTGGGAATCTAGGAAAAGGAGCTGCAATAGCTGTATTACTTGTCACATCCCATATGTAGCACCCTGTGGATGCGGGGCATGACAGCAGCATGCTACCGTCAACAACGTAGTCACACAGTAGTGCAGCTGGCAAGCATGTGATTACTTGCCTTGTGGTTACCATACAGTGTAAACAAGAGCTTAGCCACTTCACTATTGTAGCTCCTTATCTATTTGAAGACAATACCTTTTATCCTGTGCTGGGTCTGACTGAACTTGAAATGAATGAATGATTTTTAAATGGCCAAGGGAAGAAAAGACAGGAGCTTTTGCTAGTCTGTACATTACTCTACTTGTAATGTATGTTAAAAATCATCTGCCTTCTGTAACAAAGCAGTCAGTGCTGAATGTGGACAAAAGTGATATGATGTTCCCAGACAGCACTGAGATTAATTATAGCCTTGTCCTTTCAGGAAGCTAGCGGGATAGTAACAGAGTAATATTTTATGTCTTTTTCTAAGTAATTTTTCTTGAAGAGAGGAAGATTTTGGTCACACCTTATAAATCCCTTTTCTGAAAGGGAGATGACCTCTCCAGAGAAGGATCTTTCTCTCGCTTGTGTTAAAAGATGCTCCAAGACAGGTTAATCTCTGAAAGGGAACTTTCATAGTTCATTATAAATTCCAGCTAGCAAGCACGCTGGTTCTGTTCCATCTTTAATGCTTCTGCTTCCCTGAGGTTTTCATGAGCCAGCCAATCATTGAGGTAGATTGTGACACTTTTGACACTGGAGAGCAGCTTCTGTCAAAACCATGATTTTCATGAATGTTTTGGGAGCTGATTCTGAGATTATCTTGTCCCAGCATGAAAAAGGTTCTTTAGATCATAAAGGGCAAAGGAAATGTACAGATAAGCATCCCTGAATTCTTAGGATGCAAGGAAGTTGCCTGGTACAGCTATTGGGCTGACAGCCCACAGAGAAGCTACCTGCAATTTCCCATAGTCAATAAGGGATCTGAGACATTTTAGATTTAACAATAGATGGAGACTTCTTGAGCTTTTAGGCAGTATAAATAGCAGACTAGATCCCTGCAACCTGTTTCTGCTCTGAGACCCTTGTTAGTACCTTGGCATGTAAGAGTTGGAGTAAGGCAGGTCACTTGGGCTCTGAGTGAAGGAGTGGATCTATGACTCTACAGCAGGAATCCACAAAGCATCTTGATGAAACATTTGCATTCTGTGATCTTCCAGAGGTTGCTACCATTACTGCTCCAAAATTGGAGCCTGTCCTATAGACACAAAGGGGAATTTCTTCTTAAAGATGACTGGCAAATTCACAGAATTATAAAAAAATTGGGTTGGAAGGGACCTTAGGAGGTCACATCTAGTCCAATCCCCTGCTCAAAGCAGGACCAGCCCCAGCTACAGCATCCCAGACAAAGCTGTCTCTACTCAGGTCTTCAAAACCGCAAAGGTTTTTAAATGCTGCTGACTTGCTTCTGTTTCTGAGGGTCTCCATCATGTCAGGTGCTAATACTTATGGCAAGACTAGGGTTGCCAACTCTCCAGGATTGCCCTGGAGCCTCCAGGAGTTATATATAAATCTCCAGGAGACTGCTGAAAGTCACTTGGGAGATAAATGATAGGGCATTCATTCAAATAAATATTAAATGTTGAATCCGATTTATATAGTAGTCCAGGAGGGGTTTGAAATGTGGATTTGCCTTCCTTACGTAAAGTCTGCATGCCATAATCCATAACTGATATAAGTGAGCGTGTTCACATTGTGTATCATGGGCACAGTAATGTTCTGGAAACCTCCCAGAATAGATTCAGACAGAGATGGCAGCCCTAGGCAAGTCCTAGAGAATTACTTGCAGAAACCAGGGTGGACTCAGTAGAGGATGAGAAAGGAAGATGAGCCCTCCAGCAGGAAAGACCTCTCATCGAGCAAGTTCTTCAGAGCCTGATACAGGGCCAGTCACTCTTTAAGTGGAATGACATTGAGCTTCTCTATAGCCATAGCCACAGTCATTCTTGTGGCAGAATTGCCACCTTGGGGGCCCCTCTACAAAAACCTCTCCCTGTGCCAGCCTGAGAGGCTGCTGGTAAACCCCCCAGGGCAGGGATTTCAACCCGGGTCACATGACAGAGGCCCGGAAGAAGATGCTGT
>JAGPOW010003364.1:1409166-1421078 GCA_030014935.1 Caiman crocodilus | reverse complement strand
CGAGTGGCCAAGGTCTGGAACGGGCTCCCGAGGGAGGTGGTGCTCTCCCCTACCCTGGGGGTCTTCAAGAGGAGGTTGGATAGGCATCTGGCTGGGGTCGTCTAGACCCAGCACTCTTTCCTGCCTATGCAGGGGTCGGACTCGAGGTCCCTTCTGACCCCAACATCTATGAATCTATGGATGGAGAAAAGCGGTGTTGGTCATCATGTCAAGGGAGCTCATAAGACCAGATTGGAAGGGGCTGCCTTGGCCTTCATGCCCAGTCCCCTGCATTTACAGGCAGTCATTGATCCAAGGAATCCCCAAAGTCACCACTTCAAACCCTCCTACACAGTGCACTATGAACAACAAGAGCACCCGATCCCATGCCAAGGATAAGTGCAGGAGAGACCAGGGCACTGTCCATGTCCTGCTACTGCAGCACAGGGAAGGAGTTGGTGCATGGATGCTCAGGGGACCTTAGAACAAGTATCCTGTTCCAGGCTGCAGAGGAAGGCACAATCGCTACTGACCATGCCAAGGCTGAGGGAAATATTCCTTCTTGGCCTGACGTTTGGTGGTAGGTACAGTTCTGAGTGGAGGAGTAAGACCTTCCAGCAAGGAACCTCCTCTGTGTTTTGCGAGTACCAGCAGACACCAGCCAAAACCCTGAGCCTTAGCTGTGGCCAGCATCCCAGGGCTTCAGAGCAAGGGAGAGGGAAAAAAATCCTTCCTGGCCCTGCTGGCAATCGGCAACCAACAAGCGATGAATGACCAGCGCACAGGGTTAGGAATGGATGCTGGAGTGGGAGAGAGCACAAGAGCAGCATCCCACCAGCAAACCCTCCAGGCTTTGAACCAACACACCAAGCTGGCTTTGGTTCAAAAGCAGATGAGTAACCATTTTTCAGCCTCTGAGGTAAGATGTGTTTTTGGCTGCAAAAAGCCATTGTTAAATCATGTTTACCACCAGGGGAAAACAGAAGATTTCTACCTCCAGGGATAAAAATTACACTTGGAACAGCTTCGGAAGAAAACCACACTGAAATCAATGCACTTCTTTATGTAAATGAAGCCCCACTAAGTTTATTTATGGAAAGCAGGGTTTTGAGGATAAGTGGCTTCGAGGATTATTATAGGAGATTGTTGCTGATACATGTTGCATTAGGAAAACAAGCCTCGGGGGTGATAAGAGAGCTGTATCATGGATTAGCAGCATCTGGGGAGAGAGATGAGCTAAAAGACACCCTTGGGTCCAGAGAAAAGCGATTGGTGAGGAAACGGAGACACATCTGTTCGTGAAGAATGGCTGGGGAGCTTCAGCAGCTACCAGCCTGTTGTGAGAAGCTGACTTCCTTAAATAAAGTTTGTTTAAGGAGTTTTGTGTTTGTTTTTTTGAAAGGAAGCAGTTACCATGGGGGCTTTAGGCTTTAATGGGCCAGTGAAATCGTTTGACAACAAATGAGATTTATAGTGAAGACAAGGGATAAGAAGATCTGGAAGAAACCACTTCAGAATATTGTGAAGGGATCTTAAAAAGAAAGGCATGAAGCACTGGTATTTGCAATAATATGTCTGTTTTACCAGCAGATCGTCCATGTGAAAGCAGAAGTAGAAAGAGACACTGGGAAAACGCGTATCACTGTGTGTGCTGGGCTCCTGCGGGAGGCTAAAGCCTCTGCGCGGCCTCGAACAAGTGCTTTCTGGAGGGCACAGTTCAGGGGACACGTGTGAGCAGCAGGAGGAGCGGTATTGCACACGTGGGAAGGACTCAGAGGTAAGAGCTCTCCCTTTTCCCTGGAGAAAGAAAGGGACTCCAGAAGAGGAAAGCCCTAATGTGGATTTTCTTGTGAGCACAGACAGATTTGGAGAGCGCTGGGCTGCTGCCCAGTTAAGGTCTGGGTCAGGCGGGCAGACGGGGAGGTGCTGTAGCGCACAGCAGAGAAAGCAAGCAAGGAGAAGGCCCAGGGACAGGCTGCAGAAGCGAGTGGCAGACCAAACTCTGGAGCTTGCAGCACAGCTTCCAGAAACTGGAGGGTGAGTGTCGTCTTCCTTGATAGAGCCTCATGGTTTGGAAGAGAAGAAGGAAGCACTCAGTTTATGCTGCTGTCTGGTAAGCTGTTTGTGATCCCAGCAGAGAGCCTGGGACAAGAATGACTGGAGAGCGGGCTAGGTACTGTCCAGTTTTGACCCTTGCCAGCAAAAGTAAGACTTTCAGGAACCTCTGCTTCAATCTCAAGGGACCTTGAGGAAAGAACAGTGGACCAGGGATGGCCAAGAGCTTTGGTTTTGGTGTGTCAGGAACTTTTGTTGAGCCAGAGGACTGAACTGAGCTAGAGAGCCAGTCAGGGGAACTGAGGCAGCAGCTGCCAGTGTACCAGATACCAGCCCTTTGAAGCATAACACAATAGGACTCATCCAACATATAGAAATATGAGGCATTAGATATGTCAAATATAGGAAACCTATTTAAATCCTGTATCTACCTGGTAATATATTCCTCTTTCATTAATACTCACTGCTACTGAAATGAATGGGCACAAGGAATACCCTTGGGGTGGCATGGATTTAGAAGTGTAATTACCAGTGAAGAAGGAAGAGTCTGTGGTAAATGGCCAGGGAAGAGGACTTTGGTTTCATGCACAACACATTGATTTAGCATGGGTATGTTATATGATTGTCTCTCTCTTGTTGCAAGTACATAAACATCTGGCAAAAATTACTTTAAAAGAACATTAATTTGCAGGAAATGTCACAGTTATGGTTATCTGCGCAACATAAAATCTGTCCCCCTTTACATCCGACCTGTGCTTTAAATGAGACTCACAATCTGTGGAAGAATAGCAGAGGTTCACATAAGCACTGGCACATAATGCACACACACAAAGATTATCACAAACACAACCATAAATCAGGTTTTTCCTAGCTTTGAAAGTTTGATTTTGCATCTTCCATCATCATCATCAGGATTTTAACCGCAGATTTGCAGCAGTGCAACTCAGGTTTCTACCATGTGCATATGTAAGATGAGACTGGACTTAGCTACGTTGACTTGAAGCAGAAGAAAGCAGAGGCAGGCCACTGGTGTCATGGACTGGATCCAAGAGACTTTTCTGCTTCCCAGAGGAGGGGGATTGCATTGCTCTATGTACTCCGGAAGAACTGGGTCTGGAAGGTTTGATCTGGGCCAGGGAGCCCAAGCAGCATGTGCTCATCCCGTGCTGCTGTGGTTGGGTAGGTTGTGATGCCCAGCACACTGTTGTGCTCCATTGTTATTTCTACATGTTGCCAACATTTTCATGCAACGTGGAAGCATGGGAAGAGAGAGAGAGTGATTTTAATTGTTTATATCCTGGACACAGAAAGTGCTGGACCCAGTTGAGGTTTGCTCCTGTAACACAGGTTCCTTTCAGCAAAACACACAAAGAACTTTTAAAAAGAGAAGTGGTGGTGTAGGGACTGCAGAGATGATCATCTCAGGAGGTAGTCAGAACAATGACAGGTACATACTTATGGTAACCTGTATAAACTTTCATATTGGCACAGGTCTGATCTTTGAGGGTGCCACAACTCCAGTGGAAGCTAGTGAGAGATGCCAGTAAACCTCTGCAGTTGCAATTCATTAAGGTGAAAGAGTTAATCATTTTAAAACATTTAATTCTACCGTCTATGTGCACTGAGCTCTAAGGGATGGCCAGGTGAGCCACTTGGCTCTTCAGAACACAGTGACTTGCGTGTTGCTGCATATGCTATGATTTTTTACCCACTTGGGCATATTAAAATAATAGAAAATGAGGACTGAAGGGACCTCAGGAGGTCACATCTAGTCCAAACCCTGCTCCAAGCAGGACCAGCCCCAACTACATCATCCCAGACAGGGCTTTGTCTAGCCTTAAACACCTCCAGGGGTGGAGAGTCCACCACCTCTCCGGATAACCTGCTTCAGTGCTTCACCACCCTTCTCATGAGCAAGTTTTTCCTAATATCCAACTTGAACTTCCCTTGCTGCAGCTTGAGATCATTGCTCCTTGTTCTGTCATCTGTCACGTTGTGTTGTTGCCTGAGAGCACTTAACATTTTCTAAGTTGGGATCTTTTAGAGTACACGTTCCATCGGGTTTAGGGGCAAGAGAAACCATTGGATCATGTCGTTTGACCTCCTGTGGGTCATTACATCTTACACAAGTGCCCCTGTACTGAGCCAAATGGCTTTTGCTAAACTTCAAGAGTCAAAATGTTGTGCCACAGCCAAAGAAGAAAAGAGACTGAGGTGCCAAGGCCTCTGCAATGGCAGGTAATTGACTGTGTGCAAAGCATGCAGCTGACCCCCCAGGACAAAAATATCCAGACTGCAGAGGAAAGTGAATAATCCCTAAGATCTCTGCTAATTTGACCAGGGGAAGAATGCCTTCTTTGAACCAGATCTGGCAACCAGTTTGCAAGGCACGAAGAGCATACTCTGTACCACCTCAAAGCATCACTCCATCCTGCTTGATGTCCTGTCTGCAGCTGTCAATCTCTGGTGCTTCGTAAGAAGGTGGAAAGAAAAGAAAGCAGACTACTGCTGGCTCTTTGGAGCAGCGCCTATGTCTTGCAAGTTTTGGAATGATCTTGCACTTTGCAAATGATACCGCAAAACAAATAATGTTAGTGCACACATTCACAAATACTGGGAAGTCTGCAAAACCACCGTCCAGTAGAACAAGTTCAGCCTGCAATTAATTATCCAATATAAAAAACTGTAAAAAGAGAACTGGGTCTTGAAATTAGCAATCAGGTATCATGACTCCTATGATAAAGCAGCAAAAATTGGCAACTTCTGGGCTGCTGACTGAGGCAGACTTCTGCTAACTTGGCCACGTGTGTATTTGCTGTCAGTCACCTCCTAAAATCCCTGATCTAGAAAGCTGATGCCAGGTCCAGGTAGGACTGTAAAATGTACAACTCCAAATGTGCCCAACCTTGACTTCCTGTTAATTGATCATGTCTTCTCTAGCACAGACCAATTCACTTAAGCTAGACTTTTTGGCTGTGTCTACACGAGATGCTGACTGCAGTTGTGCAGCATACACAAGGACTGAACAACTGTAGTGCATTACTGCACAGTAGCAGCTCGGAATGGCTTTTTGGCTACACTGACTGCTCAGGAGCTCATTACTACTGCGCAGTAGCATCGCATCATGCTTTGTGCCACACGATGCTACTGCACGGTAGTAACGAGCGACTGCACAGTCAGTGCCTCGTGTAGAAGCGACACTTGTTGCTTGTTTTAGCAAATTAAGGACTTTTATTAATTGAAAACAGCTTTAAACTAATGAGAAGCATGTATTACCTGGTCCTGTGAACCTACATAAGCAGGGTCATCAGTCCGTAATGCAAGTTAGGGAAGTTTATACAGTCAGGTCTCAAAGCATGACTCTTCCTTTTATTGCCTTTGGGACCAGTTATGGGAGGCCTGTAGTACACTTCACTCCCGCGAAAGCTAGCAGAAGCCGAGCACACTCAACACCTGATAGGATTACACTATCCAATTGTCATGTTTTAGCCAAATTTGTCTAATCCCAGAATTTCTCTGAGGGCAGAATGGTGCTGTGCTGTACCAAATGCTATCTTACTCCATGTATCTATATAGGATAGAAAACAATAATTTGTATGATAGGAAAAACTAGGGCTACTCAAATAGTTTCCTGCTGTAATTTATTTTTTACTATCATAATTTTCCAAAGAAAATAGTCTGTGTGACTGACTAAAGCAGGGGATTAGGTGATCTCTCCTGTGATGCTTTTTTTGCAATTATCTCCGTCCAGCATCTGAGCACTAGATGGTGCTCGCTACCGCCCTGCCTTTGTGAGCCCCAGATCCAATTGCACAAGCACTGGAGCAAGACTTTCCATCATTATTGTATAAAATAAAGTATAAAACTCCAGCAAACGGCATCCATCAATTACAGTGCAAGTATTAGGCTGAGATAAAATCAGCAATTAAGAGCAAATGCTTATTAAGGATTAAGAGATTCAATGAGAGCACCTCAGGCTATAAGGAATCATGCTGAAACCTTGCTGATTCTTTCACTTCTCCCAACCTGTATGTTAATAGCCTCAATTATTTACTGCTTTGGCTTTGAACAGTACGGGGATGTCAGATGTGTAAGGGAATGGCGCTGTGGCCTTTAACTGCCCTCCTGATGGTCCTCAGCGAGCAAAATTGTCGCTATTTCGGACATGGGTCTGGGCTGTCTGTGTATCCAAGGGATGCAGGAGAGGGAGGGAAGGGTAGCACTAATGCCCTAGCACTGCAGCGAAGGAGGATTTGTTAGATGAATGTCTAATCAGATGATCTAAGGACGAAGACATGTGCTATTGTGTGAGGACCCGCCACCCTCAAGGGCCTTGACAATCTGACTGCCCCTGTGAAACATGTTAGGACTCCCAGTCCGATACAAAGACTTCATCACGCCCAGTACCTAACTGGCAGGTGTCCTTCTTGACTGGCAGGAACAGGAATCCTTGCAAGCAGTTGTACCAAGACAGGCCAGTGGTCTCAGGTCAAGGCTGTGATAGTTTTAAGGTGGGGGAGAGAATGCAATGCTGCTTTCCGTGCTGTGAATAAAAAGAAAGTTTCTGTCTGTGCTACTGTTGTCACGCTACAAACCTTTACAGGCCTGAAATTTCTCTAAAGAAAAAAACAAGGGCAAAACTGCTAACTCCATGCCATTTTTGTTTGGAGCGACACCATTATGCCACGCGTATAAATCCAACGTCTTCCTGTACATAAAAGCAGCATGCGTAGGCCTATGAGCAAGTTGCAGAGGAAGGACTGCAGAATAGGAGGTTTGTCTTGTGCTTTGGCGAAACCTTTGCTTTGAAGGTAAGGATTGGATCTGCATTGTCAGAGGCATTATTTGTACCACATATATTTCCGTGTGAATGCCCAGTGCAGTTACTTTACTTCCTTGGTCACCTTGCTTTGCTAAACACTGTACTCCTGTCGCCAGACCCAACCTCTGAGCATGCCAGGACGGCAGAGTCGCCATGAGCTGCAAGAGAGGCTGGCTGCACAGGAGCTAATTACCGGTATTAAAAAGGCAGAGGTGAAATCTATTCTTACAGCGTGTCTCTAATGATTTGAAGCACTGTGCAGCAAACAGGAGATGAGAAACATTAGTCCAGGGACACGGTTACTGGAATCACCACGTTCCTCCTGATCTGGGCACTCTCTGGAGCTTGTGGTTTTGATTTCTGATAGCTTGGGTTTTTCTTGTACTCTGAAAAAGCCACAACCTGAGCATCATAGACTGAATCTATAATGCACTTTCAGAGTCTTAAATGGACTCTAAAACATGCTGGATGTGACATTTCTCTCTAGCCCAGCTCCAAAAAGGAAATGAAGAAGGCCCTGCAATATATTTTGCTGGATCTGAGAATCAAAGATTTCATTCCTTGCTCACAACCGGAAAAGAGGGATTTTAAAGAATGCCCATAGAACAGTTTTGAAAGGCATTTGTTAACTGTAAATAGGAACTATCGTGTTAATAAGGGAAAAGCAACAGCCTGTTGAACAAAGGCTGAGGAGGACTACTGACATAGATTGACAGCAGATTGATGCTTAATCATTCAAAATCTTTCAAATAAATTTCAATTATTTATTGCAAAAATAGTAGCTGTTAAGGCAACAATAATGTGTTGTGCCTGCAAAGCTGTCACTGTCCGTGGTGCATGATAAAACAGACCCAGAGACCTGCTCCTCTGTGCTGGTTACGCTGTGCAAAGGGGTGGGAAGTAGCCAGCTCTTCCACCCGGGGATCTCTGGTGTGGAGAGTCTCCTGTGGGCAGAGCCCACTCCTCTGCCTCCTTCCTGCACACCCCCGTGCAGAAGATGAGAGTGGTGAGGATCTGGCTGTACCAAGCTATGGTTTCTGGATTTTGGATACCAGCTGCAGGCAGAGTTCAGTTCAGCCCTGAAGCCTGGAGAATAGGGGGTCTTTGCAACCCTGGACATCACTAAGTCAATGCTGTTTTTCCAGATTAAAGGAACAAAGTGTAGGCCAAGAGGAGATGGGGGGTGGGAAGTGTGGGACATTAACCCTGCAGCTATCCAGAGACGTGTGCCAGACCCTGGTGGGTACTCTGCAGCTGCAAGCCTCAGAGGGACGGAGACTCGGACACGTGGACCCCTCCGGTACATTGACCAGCGCGCTGTGCGTCTGAGCTAACTGCACCATTTGCTGGTGAAGTCGGAGAGAGCCGTTCATACTTCAGAGGGGGAGAGTCATGCCCCAGGTACCTTGAAGAAAATGAAGAACATCACCATCAAAAGTCAGTGATTAACAGCATGTGCACTCAGATCAATCACTGCAATCAGTGTAGCTGGCTGGTCTCTCGCCTCAGTCACAAGGAGAACTTGCTATGCACGATATCGCCAGGGACCCCTTTCCAGCCAAGCTGCCAACCAGGGCTCCAGCATGTGCATCTGGGAGCCTGCATGCGTCAGCCCCCGTCGTCCTGTTGATGTGTCCCAATGTCTCTGATCTTCCCGTGCATGGGGATGTCTCATAACCTGGTGTTGGATCCCCTGTAGTTGCTTGCAGGGAGGATCAACTGGGGCAACCGCTGATCTGCACTTTGGGGAAACAGAAACTGGAGCTCTGACCTTTAAGGAAGCAGAAGCAGATGTGCAGTCATTGGGTTGCTGCTCATTCAAAAGCAAAAGTGGCTCTGAACGGCACGGAGGGAAAGCGGGGGCGGCCATCGGCTGCAACGGCCTCGTAGCCCCCGCTGAGGCCCCGATTCTGCAAGTTGCTTCAGTGCGTGAGTGCTTCCACTAAGTCCACGGCTCAGCGTCAAGGATGGACAAAAGCACTTTGTCACTTCAGATTATGTCCATTAAGCGATCTCAGAGGAATTGATCTGGGTTATAAAGTCAATAGGCAAAGCCCTCAGGGCTAGGGCTGTGTGAAAAATAGCTTGGTAACATTATCATGTTATGACTTAGGAAAGGGCCTGGAGAGTGAGGGCTTCTATACTGCGGGCAAGTAAAATGGTGAGAGAAGCAATCCTGGCTTCCCCATGGCACTTCCTTGCCACTGTGCTGGACCCCGGACCTCGAGGAGCCGCCCGGGTAGGTGAGACGGCCTCCTGGTCCTCTTATGCCTTGGCTTTTAGAGGTTGCTAAATCATGGCAGTGATGTTCATGGTAAGAGTCCTCCAGGAACTGGATTCAGCGCATGGGCTCTGTCGCATGGCTTTGGTTACAGAACTGGCACCTGATGGAAGAGTTTTAGCTCCCGCTGCCCTGACCAGCAAGTCGGCATAAGGCCTGGATGCAGAAAGCGGCAGAACACTTTAAACTGCCTGGACGCTTCATCGGTGGCCTCCGGATTGCTTTCTCAGCCAGTGTATTTTTTAGAACCAGTTGGACTGGGAAATCGTGGAACAAGAAACCATCTGCCAACTGGATTGCATTAAATCTGGTTTAAACATGGATTCTTATCCCATTGGTTGGAGCATGGTGGTAATAACACCAAGGTCATGGGATCATATCATAGACTCATAGAGAATGAGAGTGGGAGGTCACATCTAGTCCAACCTCCTGCTCCAAGCAGGACCAGCCCCAACTCCGTCATTCCAGCCAAGGGTTTGTCTACCTGGGTCTTAAACACCTCCAAGGATGGAGATGCCACCACCTCTCTGGGTAAAATGTCCCAGTGCTTCACCACCCTCCTAGGGAGGAAGTTTTTCCTAGTATCCAACCTCAACTTCCCTTGCTGCAGCTTGAGCCCATTGCTCCTTGTCCTCTCATCTTCCACCCCTGGTTGAAGCCCTCGAGGAAATGGATTCAGAGCCCGGATTCTGTCGCGTGGCTTCAGCTACAGAACTGCCACCTGGTACAAAGGTATCTATCCTATACCCTTCGTATCCTATTTATGTCCCAAGAGCCTTCATCTCTGGGCTTCTATAGTAGGCACCCCTGAGAAGGTCACATAAGAGATGGACTGATAAGTGTCATCTGGTCCTTGCCTATGCCATTCAGTCAGGTTTACATCACTTGCGTGCATCGTCTCTTGCAGAGCAGGGGCACGCAGACCCTTGCCCAGTGCAGAATGGGCTCCGGCAGAGACACTGCCTTGGAGACAGCTCCCCACATCATTAGTTTCTGCCCTCCCACCCACACGTGCACGGGATCACTGGAGCAAGCTCACCCGTAGCCTGCACAGGAAGCGAAGGAACGACATTAGGGGGTGTTTAAGGTGCAGCTCGCTTTTAGCGCCATGCTGCATCTGTGGCAAGGGACGGGGCCAGAGCCAGGTAACCGGTCTGCTGCGTATGGGCCTCCCGGGGCCCTTCTCTACACGTGTTGGTCCATAAACTTTATTCAGGTCTCAGGGCTGCAAGTAATCCAACTCTTGGAGGGACACTGAGAAAAACCCCAGGGCCCGCGCGCTTCCCTCCTCTCCTGTGTAGTGTTCTGAGGGGCCAAATGACCGCCCTTCTTTTTCTGCTCAAATCCTCCACCAAAACGAAGCCCAACAGAAGCTTTGTGGTGACAATCCACTGAATGAATGGATGGGGAAGGGGCGTGAACTCAGCTCCTGCCCTCGTGCTGTGAACTCCATTGAGTACAGTGATGTAAATCTGGAGGAACACCATTGGCATCTGAGGAATTGCCCTGGATTTACCAGGAGTAGAGTTCGGGCCAGTCTCTGCCTCAAAGAGAAATGAACCAAACACCAGAGCCTGGAATGCGTCTCCTCTTGGACCGGTGTGTCTCCGCTCTAGTCCCGTATTTTATCACTATTCCCCCTCCTCCCCCAAATGAGAGTTGGACTTTGGTTTTGAAAGGCAGAATGTAGAAAAAGGATCTTTCTTTGTAGCAGCAGGGAGGGAGCTGGGCCTGCTGCTCATTCTGCTCCTCGGTGTCATTTGCAGAGTTACTTTTGCTCTCAGCCATTGTAGAAACGGCTCTTACCATATTTCCTCGCTTAAACATGCAAACTAATCTCCAAGAGCTGCTTTTTTGGGGTGGGGAAGGTGTATGCAAGAAAAGATGTGGTGTGTCTGGCTAGACTAAGTCCTTGGGGAGAGAACTGTGTCTCCGTTTGTGCTAGCATAACGTATGCAATGTGTGTGCTCGGTCTATAAGGCTGAGTTGGGACACATTGGATGGAGAGTCTTTCTCTATACCACTCAGAGGGCTGTGAGACTCGGTAGGGAGTCAGGGGCTGAAGACAGGCACCCCCTTCCCTTTTTTGTTTCAGTTTCCAAATGAACCGAGCTAGCGACTCATTTTGCCAGTAACAAACCCAGTGCTGCACTTTCAGGAGCACAAATGGATGTAGAGTAATTGAATCATTTAAATTGTACAAAAGGAGTTAAATAAAGGCAATTACAGGAGAACTCAGTAGTCTGCAGCCTTCAATATATGGAGGTGCAAGAGCTGGAATCACATGTACTATCTGCTGCATCTCCTCGCTCTCAAGGGCTGCCTCAGCAGGGAAATTAAAAAGAGCACCGGGTAATTTTTTTATCACATCTCCAACAGTTAGCGGCACGGTGGATAGCCTGTGTCTCAAGGATCTGCTGATACAACCACTCCAGAGGATCAAAAGAGCCGCTGAAACGGTCGGTTAGCATAAGGAACTTTGCTTTATGATGCTGTTATGTGGCCTGGGAAGGGCCAAGGCAAATCCACAGTGTGGGACCGGTCCTACGTGTGGCGAGCCAGTTGGGAGTGCTCCCGCATTGAGCCGCCCACCTCCCTGCGCCGACCACCGTCCTGGCTCTGAGTGCCTCCCTGGGGTGCCTCCGTCCAGCCGACCCCTTCCCTGGAGCCCACCCACTAGCCTGGGGTCCCGCTGCCACCATCCAAGGCTCTGGACTCACTCCTGGCCCTGTGCACCTTGGAAAACACAGGCCTGATCGTCCACTGGGTCCTAGA